>JAOVVB010000018.1:15054771-15074825 GCA_028570985.1 Heterobranchus longifilis | reverse complement strand
TGTACAAAACAAAACATTTTGAATATATATATATATATATATATATATAGAGAGAGAGAGAGAGAGAGAAAGAGATTTATTACGTAACCACCGCAGAAGAAACTGAAACTTTCAGTTTTAGGGTTTAATTTATAAACTATATTCATTTTACTGTAATAGGATTGAATATAAATCTATAATTTAAACGTACTCCTAAATTTAAGTTTTATGTTGGTAAATATATTTTCTAATGTTGGTAAAAATAAAAACGTATCATGTAAGTTTTTGACGTCTTTTCCGGTGTGCTCTCGTATTATGCCACGTTGTAACATCCTGCCGCCACTGGATTTCCGGTGACGCTCTGATTGGGTGAGTCAGAAACGCCACAGCAGCTGATGGAATAAAATTTAGGTAGACAAAAAAGTGCCTGATTTTTAAAAAAAAGTTAAATTAGTTAAAATTTTAATAATCAAAAAAGGTACACGCTGACCGTGTTAAATTAGAGCATAGATTTCGGTTAGCATTGATTGGATTGTAAAATACTTATAATAATATCCTTTTATCTCCGTATGCAATGAAAAAGTTATCTTAGAGAGTACCACGGTTAAAAAATGGTTTAGGTTCTTATTTTTGCAATTGTTTTTCAAACTATTTCTTGATATGTTGACTAATTCTATGTCGTACTGCAGATGATCTGATTTATAGGATTTTTTTTGCCGATCGTAAGAGATTTATTTTTACTTTTTAATAAGGAGCCAAACACAGCCAGCCATACAAGTGGCCCTAGGGGATGCAGGATGTGCGCGGAGGCAGGATAGGGCGTCACACCGGAGTAAACCACTGGGGGCTCCTCGCGCGCGCCGCAGGGGGGGAGAAGAGCCGGCCGAAGCGCGCGCTGTGTCTGTGTTTATTATACGAGAATCAGACAAACTGCAGCCAGTCTGCGCCATAAACACCGAGTCCTGCTGAAGATTAAACACCGAATCTAGTGTAGTTCTCTCTCCGGAGCTTCCGCGAGCACACAGCAGTCCGCGCGAGCGCCGTTTTTCGCTTTTTTTTGGTGAGTACTTAATCCTGTGTCTGTGTTAGCGTCCAGCTCGGGCCGTGTCCCAATCTGCGTCCCGAGGCGGTGCGAGTGCACTAGGCCGCGCGCGCGGGACGCCGTTCTCCTGCTCTCCGTGTGGAGGGCGCGTGCACAGGGAGCAGGGCTGCGTTTGGGATTCGGCCCTTTTTGTCTCCTCACATGCCTGTGCGTCGTGTTTTTTGTTCTTTATTTCCCTCAGATTCTCTTTTTAAACCACCCGAGCGCTCAGATAACCGCGTTTCCGTCATCAGCGAGCTTATTCGTATCACACAGTGTCGAGTCCTGACTGAAAACCCCCGAAAAGAAACAACAAAAAAACCGTTTGCGGTCTCACAAGCGTTAGCATTAGCATTACACAGCTAGCGCGATATCTACACTGTTTCCCCAAAAAACTTCACTCTAAACTCAGAGTAATTACTTACTGTTTTTCACATTTATATGAGTGCAGTAATCAGTCTACATGTATAACAAGAAAAACAGAAATATATTTATACATATAGACGCAGGAAGTAAATATAAGCGCATGGACTGTGCTAATGCTAATGTGGCTAATCGCTGATGGCGCACAGCGGATTGCGGTTAATAAATATCTCCACTTCCGGTTTGTTGGGAATGTGTGTGTGATTTTTATTGCTTCCTCTGGGCTCGGCAGGGTTAGTCTGTTAGCATGGCACGAGCTAACGCGGTCTCGGGTCCAGTTTCCTGGTTCGATTCGGATTAATCGATGTCTCTCGGCGGGACGCGTGACCGATTATAGATTCATCGATTAACCGGAGCGCGCATGCGCCGTCTGCTCGCCCAGCTCCAAGATCGGAGGAGAGGAGACAGTGCGCAGTTCGAGTATAAACCCCTGTCTGTCTGTGTCACTTCCTGTCTGTGTGTCTGGTCCTACATCTGTCTCTGTGTGTGTGTGTGTAGACCGTCCTCAGGTGTGTGTTAGTGTCACACACAGTGTTTGTTCCTCCTGAGGGGAGTCAGACTCAGAGGCAGGTTAATTCGGGTCTATCGTGCTCCCACAGAGACTCGGACCGTGCGCTGCCTGAACCTTCCAGTACTTATATTAACGACTCGTTAAAAATATTTCTTGAGTCGCATCCGAAGTTGGTTTTCTGTATTTTTTGGGTCGAGACCCAGGTCGGTCCTGCGGCTCTGCTCTTCAGCTCAGGGTCGCGTTTCACAAAAAAAATCAAAAACGGGCAACAAAACAAACACCTCTGAAACTTGCGTGTCTCTGATTTACTTCCTGTAATGAGTTGATTCAGAGTCGTACCTGTGTGTGTGTGAATGAGCGCCCACCTGGCTAAAGATCATTTAGGTTAGCACACACTAACACTGCAGAACTCATTTAATCCCAGAATGAACGCAGGTGAAGGCGGGTTCGAGTGAGGAGCTTCACCGCTTTACGGCGCGTTACAGAATCCAGGAGATTTCTCTCGGACCGCTAAATATCAGGCTTGTTTAACATCCTCACTTGTAGTTCATTATAACCCTGTGTGTGTGTGTGTGTGTTTCAGCTTCCCACATCCAGGTGACCTGAAAGAGATGGTGATGGAGAAACCGAGCCCATTGCTCGTAGGGCGCGAGTTCGTCAGGCAGTACTACACACTCCTGAACAAAGCGCCCGATTACCTGCACAGGTGAGGGGAGCTGACCCGACGGGGCACTGCACCGGTTCATACTGCACAACACACACAACACCACACAGCCGAGTCCAGTTCATCATCTGTCTCATAGTGTGTGTGGGAGTGAGGATGGAATACCCGTGCAGTAATTATATGTATAAGAGCAGCATTTAAGTTGATTTTTAAGATTGTTTAAAGTTTTAACAGTCTCATGTGATATTGTCGCCTAGCGCCACCTGGCTGCACCTTTTACACACGGCTCACACAGGAGTTAGCCCTGTTCTCATGAGCTCGCAGATGGCCCTGATTGGTTGGTGTCCTTATGATTGGTGTGAGACCCCCCCTCTGAGGCTCAACCTCACCCCCCTCCTGGTGATGGAGAGAACACGTGTGCTGCGTGCGTGCTCCTTGTCTGTCTGACCTCAGTGTTGGGTCACATTTCAATACACCAGTTACATCCTCCAGCCTCCGCGTGTGTACGTCTCTCTCTCTCACACACACACACGCTTCGTGGTGTCTTTACATTGACTGTAACTTATGAGCCGGGTGTAACCACGGTGACTGTATGGTCCGCCTTTGGGATTATTATGGGATGTCGAAGCCGCTGCAGGGAGGGACGTGAGCAGGGGATGTCTCCAGACAGAATTGCAGCTTGGTTACCATGACAACATCTGGAGAATCTTCGCAGAGAAACAGTATTGTAGTTCTGTAGAACCGGCGGCTGGGCTGGTGCGGGGATTGTGCGTGCGTGCGTGCGTGCGCGCGTGCGCATGCAATCCTGTAAGGTTAATTACACATCGTACTCGATGTGTGTGTGTGTTACAGTAAGACTAGAAACGGTTGTTTTCCTCCAGGCAAACAATCTGACTGTTTCGTTTTTCTTTTCAAACCTGTTTTTGTCCCTCAGGTTCTATGGGAGGAACTCGTCCTACGTGCACGGCGGTTTGGACGGCAGCGGGAAGCCCGAGGAGGCCGTGTACGGTCAGGCCGTAAGTAATACACACACACGCCAGGAACTATTACAGCTACACACAATCTTTATCATTAGGGTGTGTGAAACTAAAACTGAAAGTGTGTGTGTGTGGGGGGGGTCGTCATGTGACTCAGATGATTTTTACATTGTCCTCACTCGGATTTGAAAATCAAATTAAGGAGTAGAATTGAAGACACACTGGTTTTCATGAAGCGTTTGTGGCTGCGCTGTGTATCGCTAACGGCGGAAGCGCAGGAACCTGAGCGGGTGACATAAAAACCTGCTGCTGTTAGAGTATGTAAAGGAGACTGACTAAATAATACCCTTATAGTGTGTGTGTGATTTTTTTTAAAATAAAAATTTGTAAATAGCAGGTCTGCGTGTGTCTGCAGGAGATCCATAAGAAGGTGATGTCCCTGCAGTTTAGTGAGTGTCACACTAAGATCCGGCACGTGGACGCTCACGCCACCCTGGGGGACGGGGTGGTGGTGCAGGTGATGGGGGAGCTGTCCAACAGGGGGCAGCCCATGAGGAGGTTCATGCAGACCTTCGTCCTTGCACCTGAGGTACACACACACACACACGTATGCAGGACATGGCCTTGATGTTTCCTGTACTGATCAGTGTAGAGAAACCCCTGGTCACCATAGCAACCATCCTGAAATTATGAGCGTGTGTTTGTCCCGATCAATAACACTAATTTAGTCACACGTTCTGTGTAAATAAAGCTTCAGTGTGACCGCGCTCTCTCTCTCTCTCTCTCTCGCTCGCTTGCTCTCTCTCTCTCAGGGTTCTGCGGTGAACAAATTCTATGTCCACAATGATATTTTCCGCTATGAAGAGGAAGTGTTTGGAGATTCTGAGGCTGAGTTGGGAGGTAAGGACACACACACACACACACTTGGCCTGTATTAGTTCTAAAATGAAGTTGTAATTCTGTGATAAACACACACACTTTGTTACTTTGTGTGTGTAGAGTCTGAGGAAGAGGAGGCAGAGGAAGAGCAGGTGGAGGCCCACACTTCACCTGAACCTGCACAGGACAGCACTACCTACTACGAGCCTCCACCAGTCAGGTAGGTAGACGTTCACACACACACACACACACACACACACACACACCGGTGTGTGGTTTTTCAAAGATGTTCATTACCAGATCAATACAATCAGGCTAATTGTTTGACAGTAATGGCGTGGAGGAGCAGCAAGAGGAGGCAGGGCCTGAGGTGGAACCAGAACCCCAGCCTGAGCCCGAGACCCATCAGGAGGCGGAGCCGGACCTCAGCGCTGAGGGAGAGCTGCAGCCTGAGGAAGTGGAGCCGGATATAGAAGAGAAGCTTCCAGAAGAGGTGGAGGAGAAACCCCCGACCCCAGTCTCAGCCCCGACTCCGCCCCCTCAGACCCCTGAACCGCCCAAAGTGAGTGTGTAAAAAGTCGAACGCTGAGTGAGGGGAGGAGCTTTTAAACATGCAGTCGCATCGCCGTGGAGGATTGTTAATGGATAAGATTTCTCATTTGATCGGCATATTTCACAGTATAATGATTTAGATCTGAGGGTTCTGATTGGCTAATGGTGCTGTCCATCATTTTTGTAGCCTTTCTCATGGGCCTCGGTGACCAGTAAGAATCTGCCACCCAGTGGCTCTCTGCCCACCTCCGGCATCCCGCCACACGTGGTGAAGGCCTCCAGCGTACCGGTGAGAGAGAGAGAGACACACACAATTTTTTTAAAGAGCAATATGATTAAACTTGCAAATAACTGACCTGGAGGGTGTGTGTGCATGTGTGTGTGTGTCTTCTAGCCCAGAGTAGAGGCAAAACAGGATTCCCACACTCCGTTGCCTAGAGACCAGCGACGTGAGCGACCCGGGTTCACCCCACGTGGCCCTAGACCAGGTATATTAAACCCCTCCTCTCACACACACACACACACACACACACACACACACACACACACACACACTGGAAACCCAGACCCAGTTTTGATTAGGAATGAATGATGAGCTTTTCATGTTTTGTGTGTGTGTACGTGTGTGTACTCATTTAGACGGTGCTTCAGCTGAGGCCCAAGGAGGGAAACCTTATTTTGGCTTTAAAGGTAATTGTGTCTATTGTAAGAAGCGGTAATCAGGGGGTGGTGCAACGTCCCTGTGTTTAGGTTTTAATTGGGATTCTTTTAAAATAAAAAATAAAAAATAAATAATAATAATTTAATAGTAACACCCCAGGTACAGTTTGAAAGGATCAATGTAATGCAAGTTAGTTTTGGAGATAACGTGTGTGTGTGTCCAGGTCGCGGTGAGTCTGAGGGAGGCGAGGCTGAAAGCCGCCGCACCGTGCGTCACCCTGACAGTCATCAGCTGTTTGTGGGAAATCTTCCACACGACATCGACGAGGGAGAGCTGAAGGAATTCTTCATGAGTAAGTACACGCACACACCTCGTCTACACGCAACACTTCCTCATTAGCGGGAAACGTGGAGTAAATTATAGTGTGTGTGTTTCAGCGTTCGGGACAGTGGTGGAGATGCGCATCAACACAAAGGGTGTTGGAGGGAAACTGCCCAACTTTGGCTTTGTTGTGTTTGATGACGCTGAACCAGTGCAGAGGATCTTGGCAGCCAAGGTGTGTGTGTGTGTGTGTGAGAAGATTGGATGGAGATAAACGTCTGGTGTAATGTATAACATACAGTGGGTGTGGAAAATAATTACAAAACCGAAGTACATGTCTGGTGGAAATCCAGTGCAGCTCACCATCCAAATAACCCCATTCCTACAGTAACGCCTGGAGGGGATCATATCCCGGTGTGGGGCGTTTCTCTACATCAGGGACTGGAGCACCTGTGAGGACAGAACGAAAATGGGCGGGGCAAAATACTGTCAAAATACCGCTGCTCTCTGCCAGAAGATTGTCAATGGGAAGAAGGTTTAGCTTCCAAAACAGCATTGACCCAAAACACAGAAAAACTCAGGCACTCAGTGTAGGAAGGAGAAACGGTGAAGGTCAGAGTCCAGACTTAAACCCCATTAAAAATCTGTGGAATATCAGTCTATTATATTATGTCTGTCACTTGGATGTTAAACGTTATGAGTAAATACAGCTGGGTAAAAACGGTCTTCATTTCACTCTGCAAAACAAGATGTAATTATTTTAAAGGGGAGGGGATTATTTTCTACGCCCACTGTACAGATCAATGTGTGTGTGTATGATGGTGGGTGGGGGTGCGTGTGTGTATCTAACAGTGTGTGTTGCGTGTCCGTAGCCGATCATGTTCCGCGATGAGGTTCGTCTGAACGTGGAGGAGAAGAAAACCCGCGCCGCCCGAGAGCGTGAGACCAGGGCCACCGGAGACAGTCGCCGTGGAGATCGTGGTCCCCGGGGCATCATGGGTAACGGCATGGGGCGTGACAGAGATGGGCGCGGTCCACCCCCGTCCTCCTCTAGACCCACGATGGGTTTGGGCCGAGGCGGCGGAGAGAGTCGATTCGCCGGGCCGCGTCGCTGAGTGGGCGGAGTCATCCTGAACTGCGCTTGCTCGCTTGTTCTCTCTCTCGTCACATCGATGGGCCGAAAATTTACAAAAATTGTTTTTCTTTATTTTCCTCTTTTTTTCCCCCTTTTTTTTCTTTTTTTGGAATGTGACCGGCTTTCAACAACGACGATGATAAGAACCACCATTTGATGTGAAAGATTTAAAAAAGCAGAACTCTCTCTCACATACACTATCTCTCTCTCTCTCTCTCTCTCTCTCTCTGAGTTGATTTGAAAAATTCATCGCTTTTTTTTATATATGTAATTTTTTTTGGCAAGAAAAAAGGGGCGTGGCTTATTTTCTGTAGAACAAAGAGATGGACGTGTGACAGGTGAACTGTTGAATCGCACGTTTTATAAAGGACACGAACGTTGACTTCAGAAAACACAGAAGAGGAAAAAACGCTCACTGTACACTTATTTATTTTGTTAGTTAATAAGAAAAAAAAAAGTGGTGGTGCCTTAAACTGTTCTCTCGCCCGTCTCTCTCTCTCTCTCTCTCTCTCGATCTGTTTCATCCTGTGAAAGACAAAAGGACTAAACTCATCAGGACTCGGGCATGTGCCGATATTAAATTAAGCGATATTATTGCGATGTGATTGCGACGTTCTTGTTTACTGGACCCTTAGCAGTATCTCCTTCGGAACTCGACTTCATCGTAAGTGAAAGGAATTATGGGATTGCCTTCAGCGAGACGGACTCAGGTGCTGCTGCTGCTTTCACACATTCAAAAACACGGACCCTTCAGAAGACTCTGTTCATCTTCTGTTCCTAACAGACGGACTTTATTTTGGGAGCCAGCATTTATTTAATTTATTTCCCCTCCCTGTCCTGGTTAAATATCGTGATGTGATCGATGATCGGCACATGCCTGGTCACATGGAACAGTTCGGCCGAAAAAAAAAAAAAAAAAGTGCACTGTTTTTTCATACTTTTTTTTTTCTTTAATCCGAAATCTGGGTTTTGAATTACACTAATGCTATTATAGCTAACAGGTAACCGCGGGTTATAGCTACCAGATTAGCGTTATGCTCAAGACATTTGTACATAAAATTCCATGAACTAGCGTATTGTCTTTTTTTTCTCTCTCTACTTTTTTTTGAAACAGCGATCGGTCAGATGTCCGTCTGTGTGCATGCCCCGCCCCCTACCCAAGTTCAACAGACAGGTACAAAACGCACCTGTTGGTGGGAAAAGCAGTTACTTGTATATTTTCATCTCTGTGACGTTTTTGTCTTTGTCGACAGATGAGTGTGTTGTGCAACGCGTCATGCTAAGCTGGTAGCTGTGAGTGTGTAACTTGTTAGCTACATTAGCCTTGTAGCTCCGGTGTGAACCCTGTTTGATCGAATGTATGCTGTACGTTTATTATTATTATTTTTTTTTTTTAATTGGGCTGCACCGTTCCTGCAGTTTGTTGCTAACGGCGTGTGTGTGATGGTGAGGCAGTGTTAGCGGTACTGATGATCTGATTAGTACTGTCTTTGATAGCATACATGTTTCTGATTGTTTTTGCTTGTTTTTAGCCTGAGAGCGGATTGCTGAAGCAGAGCTTGTTTTCCTCCCTGCAGTATTCCACACTGACTTTAATTCCTCTCACAAACCACTTTGCACGTCCGGTTTACAATATTTTTGTTTCTCTTTTTTTGATGCAGCATTTTTATCCTAGCACTTTTTTTTTTTTTTTTTTTTTGCTGATTTTCGTTTTTTTCAGTGCTTTTTTTTCCTTCCCCTCCTCGCTCCCTGTGTGTAACTGACTTTTCTTTTGTTTGTGAAGCCCTTCTTTCACTCTCTTTATCTTGCACTCTTTCTCCCAGTGCCCTTTCTCTCGCTCTTTCCTTTTTCTTGCACCACTCCCCCCCACCCCCCCACTCCTTTCTCTCTCTGTTGTTTCTATGTGCATGTGTTCGAGGCCGTCTTTTTGTGAGTATGTGTATTCCTATCTGTGAGAGGAGCGTTGAATACACATATGAGCTTTTGTGTGTGTGTGTGTGTGTGTGTGTGTTGTATGTGAGGTTGTGTTTCCCATAGTGCAGCAGTGTGCACCACGCAGGGCTGGACAAGAACCTCTCTTGACAGCTCCAGGCTACCTCACCTCCTGCATGGAGAGGATTTCATGTATGAAATGTCCTCCCTCCTGGACTGGCTTCATGCCAACTATAGCACATAAAACCCTCTACTTTAAGATCCTACACACACCCACACACACACTCACACACACACACATGCTGGCTTCTCTACTAGGCTTTTTACATTTACATATGAACATGATTAGTTTGTTGCTTGGTGCAGTGGAGTAGGCTTTTTGGCAAGTTGTTGTTGTTTATGGTTAAAATGATCAGAAAATAATGACATTATATCGTTAAGGAAATATTGAATGTATTACAATGTATTTCTACAAACATAAAGGGTAGGGAAGTTGGAAAAGCTGCAGGTTCTGAAAGTATTTTTATGTTGTGTTTGCCATTTATAAATATTTCAACATTTGTTCTCAAAAATCATCTGTGTCATGCTAAATGGCTGCAAATGCTACAGAACTACTGGCCTCATTGGCCTTTGGTGTCGTAAAGATTCCAGCTAAAGTTACAAATCAGAGCTGTAGCAAATTTAAAATACTTAATGTTGTAAACTGACTTCATCCAAAATTGCACACGGCACAATTCCAAACATCATCCTGCCATGGTGCTGCATACAACAGAAGCTCAGTGATTGGACCAGGAGGTTTTATTTTCTGCTTGGTTTGTCTTTTTGTTTGTTTGTTTGTTTGTTTGTTTGTTTGTTTGTTTGTTTGTTTGTTTGTTTGACTGTCAGCAAAATTTTGGAAAAACTACTGGCCTGATTTGCGTGTAGCATGGGCCAAATAAGCACCCATTCAATTTTGGAGTGGATGCGAATCACAGGGCGGATACACAAATTATTTTTCATTTTTGTTAACATGGGCATTTGTGCTGCATTCATGTGGTGTCGGAATAATGGGAAAAATGAGTTCCCGACTGGGAAAATTCACACTGTATTAACATCGTGAGATAGGGCATGCCTTGGGTCTGCACTCTCCGAGTGCCCTCTATTTATTTTATTTATTTATTTTTTTTACAAATTCCTCTTTCTACTTTAACAAACTTTCTGTCAAAAAAAAAACGTTTTTTGTGTGTGTCATCTTTTGTACGGATGACTCATGATTTTCATGGCCATGCAGACCTTGAAAGTGCCTCAGCTGCCATTCACCTAACAGTGCAGAAAATAAACTGGACTTTTTTTTTTTTTAAATTTCAGAACTGTGGCTGCCTGACAGAACTCTATAGGTGTGGGTACACACACACTTACACAGTATAAACTGTAGACGCTTACTGCACTGCAGTAATGACAATGGCAGCATGCAACTTTTTAATTATTCCAATTTTGCTCGACAGTCTCCAACTTTGAAGTGGTGATCCAGTATAGCATTCAGTGTCTACAAATGAAAAGCTTGAAATGATTACATTTCTGAAGTTATTCTCATCCAGTAAGTATATTTCTTTTGCCTGTTTGAGTTTGGAAATTTGGAGGTCAGTGGCAAGCTGTGAGTGACAGTTTGTTTTTGGGAGTAGGGGAGGGCACACAAGGCGGTCCTAAGCCGAGATGGCACAGCGCAGCAGGCTTTCCAAAAGCAACATGCCCAGTCATCATTTTACTCACACGCTCAGAGATGGACAAGGCTCTGAGCATTTTGCCAAGAGGGCCTTCCTTCGCCATGCTTATACACACACTGTCAGCACACACACATGCAAACACCCACATTCAGATAGAGAAATATACACACAGGCGCACACAGCTCCTGATGCCCACACCTTCAGCAGTGCTACCTACCTCTGCAGTGACTCAGCAGGCCTAATGTGGCAGCAGATGCAGGGCTTTTGCTCCATCCATCACATACTGTCGTTATCCCAGGCAGTGTGCTAAATGATTCTATTAGCGCGTCACGCTGGCCCCTCAAAGCTCCCACTGTTCCCACCTCCACAATGTGGTTCCAGCAATCCAACCCATGCGTTGATAATTTGCCCTGAAAATTGGCCGGGGACAAGCATCCAATTATGGCTTTGCACCCCGTTCCCAGCGCCTCGTTTCAGATAACCGCTCTCATAACCGAGCTCTTTGAAAACGAGATGAATCCCTCACTTCTTCATCTTCATCTTAGTTCATCATTTTCATATTTTGGGCCGTTTTTTTTTTTTTTCTCATCCCTCATGCAAGTTTTTCTGTCTGATGTAAACATTGCTGACAGTCGCTCAGTATCACGCCAATGTTAGGTGAAGCATGTTGACAGATATCAACTGATCTGAAATTAGTTTATTATTATGACAAATAAATGACTCTGAATTCAGCCTGTCATTTAATGCTCTGGGCGCTGAGCCAGCATGTCTGTTTTTCCTGTCTGTCAGTGTGTTGGAGTCATTTTTCATCATATTCATTACCCTCGGCTTGCAGACTGCATCGTGTTATTAGCTCAGTGTTGTTATATCATGATAGTATTACATGAGTTACAACAAATTGTGCATGTCCTCACATGATTCTCTGTCTCATGTTTGTGTGATAACATTTAGCCCTAAGCTTAAATAACTGTCCTAGATTTTATATGATTTCATGAATCTGCAGGATTGTTTGACATATTACTGACATATAAGTTATCCAGTACAACATATATATTTTACAGGATTTTGAGTTTTATTTCGGACCTTATAAATTGGACACTGTGTTCTGTTTTGAAGGTTGGCAGCCGCTCCTGTTTTCAACATTGAGTTCCAAATGTTCTGGCTATTGTTTGTTCTCCCACTCAAATTAGATTTCATGTCTTTTGGAGCGCAATCGCAAGATCAGCAGATCTGGCTGCTCACTGTTGTAGAACTTTGGAAAAATAACACGGATATCACTCAAATGAATTTTTTTTGAACATTCAAACTTGCTCGAGCAACGTCAAAAGTGGTGTCGGTGAAAAATACAGTGATATGTTTTTAACTTCATGTCAAGAGTGGTGATACAGACTATTACCCATTTACATCCTATACACACAACACTGCATAAATAAATAAAAAACATAATTCTATGAAGACCACATCTATAGTGCATTATGAGAACATTCATATTATAATGCATTCATACTGGTTTATGCACTCATAAACACACATAATGCTTCCTGATGAATGTGTATAGGTGAGTATAGGTAGTCATATAATGTATTATAAGCCCCATCAGTCAACTTATAGTGTATAACTAATCAAGAACATCCAGAAGATACTTGAACTTATAAATCTTCATATGTCACTTCTATAATGTTTTATAACTGCTGATATAGTGCATCAGAAATTCACTATTAATGCCCTCATAATGCACTATAGATGTGGTTTTCATAGAACGTGTCACCAATGAAACATAATGACTCAAAAAGCTAAACTGACATGGACAGGCTTCGCTGTAAGATCCCATTTTATAGATATCTGCCCCAGGTTGTTGAAACAGCTTTCCAATAGCATTTAAATAACACTCAAAACAGTGCTTATGCAAAAAAAAAAAAAGTGTTGAACCAAAAGCGTATAATTTTTAGAGGAGATTAAGAGCAGTGATACAGGCCCATAATTCACCCTGACACACTCCCCTCTCACATCTCATCTCACCAGAGAACATTAGGAGGGTCAATTTGACCAATCATAGACCCTGCTGCACCCCCGGAGCCCTCTGATCATCTTTCATCTCCTCCTGGGCCCGTGAACTCTCAGTGTACAGTCATCTGATCCCACTATAGCAGCAAGCAAGAAGCAGTGCCTGACCTGGACTGCTTACACACTCAGAGAGGTGGGATCATAGCCTGTAGTCAGCCTTTTGAATGTAACAGTGTTCCTCATTTTGTTCACTTGTTCTCTATGCGCATAAACAAGAACTGATACAGACTGTCATTTGTTCCAGTCACACGACACCAAACTGTGCTCAGTTTATCCCACCAGAATTTTAAATTAACCCTTGATTGTTTGACTGGATTAGGTTAATGTAACTATTTGAAGAAAAGAAAAAAAGACAAACTCCTCCTTCTTTTTGTTGAGATATGATAAAACTTCTGGTCATAGAGACTCTAAACTGCTACTGTTGCATGCTTGGATGATCTGAAGCACACCATGATCATGAAAAGACTTGGCAAACTGTGGAGAAAAAAAAATGTAATACTGTATAAGCAATAAATCATGAGAGGAGAGTTATGAAGTAGCAGTGTCAGTGGTGCAACCCCTTTCTCAGCTTTCCTGTCTGTCTGTCTGTTTGTCTGTCTCTCTGTCTGTCTGTCTGCTTGTGTGTTTGGACTGCTGGTGTAATTACGGTCCGCAGGCAGGGACAGACCTGGAGACGGAGGCAGTGTGCTAATTGTACAGTCGACCAGGAACGGAAGCTATTAAAGCAAGTCTGCAAAGACATTCTCAGCCTCATCTGCTGCCATAAATCCTCCTCTCCACTCCGACTTACCACTATTACAACTGCCACTCCCTCCACCACTTCATCTCTCTCCACCTCTCTCATTCTTTTACTCCATTATTTTCCTTACGTCCAGTTTTAGTATAATCTAAGCTTATTATTGACTGAGCAGGTTGATGCGCAGAAACTGAAGGAACTAGAGTTTTAGGAAGTTTAAGTACGGAAAGAAATGAGTGGGAGTTACAGAGGAATGTTACTGGTCATCGTATTATGTTTGTTTGCTTTTATTAGCTTATTTTTTATCACTGTGCAGATTAAAAACAAACTAAAGCAGGGATAAACAGACTGAGAGACAGGACTCTCTTTCTAGGTCTCTTGAGAATGAAAATCAATATGTTTACAATAATTGAAAAGCATAACTCTTTCTCCATCTTTGCATGAACAGTATGTCTCTCTCTCATTTGCAAACATGCCTATCTCACAGGGTGACTGCAAACAGAAAGAGAATAGACCACTCAGTCCTTTTCTCTGAACTCTCACACTGTAAATTCATCTTTTGTTTTACTAATGGTTTTATTTACTAAAAATCACAATCGGATATTAAGAGCTTGCATAAATGTTCTCTCTCAAAACTTTATCTCAGACAGACAGACAGACAGACAGACAGACAGACAGACAGACAGACAGACAGCAATCACCATTGGCCATTAGGGAGGCCAACCAGGCCTCCCATAGCTGAAAGCAGGAACAAAAAGGCTGACCACTGTAGAAAGGCCTAATTAAACAGCCGTCTTTAATGTCAGTCAGCCCCCCACTGTAGCCCCAACCACACATGAATGAAAGAATAATGCTCTTTTGAAAAGCAGCACAGTTTTATAATCTAAACCCATTGGCTTATGAAAGGGAAGCCCCTTAGCTAAGAAGGCCCACAGGTCACCCTCCATCTCTTCCTTTCTCCCTCTTTCTCTCCTTCTCTTCTTCCTCGCTCTCTCTCTCCTCTTCTTCTTCTCTGTCCTCCTGCTGGGTCCATAGCCAGGGTTAAGCCAGGCTGAACGCGGGCAGGTCTGCGACCGCCACCTCCAGCAGGCCCTCGCTCCCCCGAGGTCGTGGTGGTGCTAATTGTCCCTGGACATCCACACAAAAACACACATGAACAGCCATGTGTGTTGGCATGACCAACCACTGGGCTCATGTGGTTGGATTATCAGAGTGCTGTGAAAGAGAAACAGCCAATTTAATCCAAAAATGGTGGCTGTAGTAGGACTAAGAGCTGAGAGGAGGGGGTGGGCTTGGGTGCTCGGGGCCTCAGTGCCAGGAGTTATCCTGGGAAATGATTGGAGAAAAAAAATCCAAGGGTCCAGTGTGCAGCCCACAACACCCCCACTCCCAACCCCCCCGACCTCACCTCACCACTACCCACCCCACCCAGGCGAGGGGACCCCCCGACTGGCAGCAATAAATAGATTCTTTCTCTAACATGCCTAATCCTGCTAAACAGCAACAAATCCTATTAGGCCATGAATTATAAATCCTTCTTCACCACCTCACCCCCTCGTCCCCCACTGGAGAAACCCAATCGCCCTCCTGTCTTCATAACATGCACGCGCATACCCACACACATACAAACTAGACCTCAAGAATGTTGGTCCAAACAGGGAGGAATTGTAAGTGTTGGATGTCCATGCATCGGTATGTATGTCTATATATGCGCCTGCTTGCTTCCATTTATACTAGATGCTGGTGCGTGTGGATTTGTGTGTGTGGCCCCTTGCAAGGCTTTCTACTCCCCACTTGTCAGCCCAAGCTATTATACAGATGTACAAACGCGTGTGCAAGCTGGGATACTCTCATACACACCAGGGGCAGAAATTAAAAATGCTTGTAAAAGTAAAAAAACGCGGGGCCACGCTCCCAATAAGTAGCAGTATGCTCTTAATGCATTGTAGTTGATTTGTGGGAGCTTACAAATAACACAGCTTGAAAAAGTGACGGCACCAAAACGTCCTCTACTGCGCCAGCAAAATATAACCCAAACATAATGATAAAACAAATCAACAGTGGACAAATGGACGGTGAATCTTGTCATTTTAGCATGTTAGTTGATTCCCACGGCACTCATCATAAAGACAGAAGGTGCAGTAGCTGGAATTTTGCCGATCTGGGGAGATAATGTTCTAATATTGCTGCTAATCTTGCCCTAAGAGTCTTAAGGCCATGCTAGCAGTTCTGTGAGGCCGTAATTGTCATTGTTAAGTAAAACAAACTGTAAGAGAGATAAACCAAAGTGAAGGGAACATTTTAAATTTAATGTGTTGATGGTGCCAGATGAAGATTAGTGAGACATTTCAGCCTGACCGACCAACTGACTGACATTCTCCACAGAGCCACACCGCATAGCTGAAAAAGTGCACCTGAATAGACACAGAACATCCCTAAACAAGAAACAGATTTATGGGGAAAATGCCCTTTGAGAAGAAAATTCTGACCCTGATACACTCAATAACATGCATTCCCAAATTACTGACACGCCTTAGGTTAATCATTTAGGCTCAACGATGGTCTGGTACCAAAGAGGGGGTCATTTACCCCAAATCTCCCCGACCCTCTAATTAGGCTCACTTTGAAGACAGCCACGTCCTCCTCTTAAGGCGACACCTTAGGCCTGGAACATTAACCCTCAGAACCTGAGTGAGTGGTCTCATCTTTGAGGTATCCTTTGTCCTAAACTCTTTTTTGACTACTCCCAGTTTGTCGATGGCAGGAATTGCAAGACCGTTCCTCAAGGAGATTAGGATACAATTAGGATTCACAAGTGTATCAAATGAATATCTAAGTATGAATGAGAAGGAGTCTCTTGTGCATCAGCCTCTCCAAAGGCAGAGGTTGGTGCTCACAGTAAAAGACAAAAGACGTGAAAAATGGTAACTATGGGTCACTACATGGGGACTGCACCCAAAGAAAAAATATACCGGAGCACACGAATCACAATGCAACATTTAATGAAGGTGCAAACGACTGACGTTTCGACGCATACAGCGTCTTCTTCAGAGTCAAACCTAATAAACTGAATATCTAAGTATATTGCAATATACAGAAAAACAGTTTCTATATTTTATGGAAGAACCTATGGAAACTTTATCCTTGAAATACACACAATTAGACTTTATATATTTAATAGATTACAATCTAACTACCTAGTGGTCTTTATACCCGAGTAAAAAGCCTTTTTTTTCCCACGGCTGTAGTTTTTCATTTTATCAGCTGTCTAACTGGAAACCTCCTCGCCCGAATCTTTAGTTAATTTGGCAGTTAGACTCGTGTCAAGAAGAGTTCACCAGTCATTAGTTTACTTGTTAGAAGTGCGCTCCTCTCCAATCTTCTCTCCGTGTGGTGGGAAAGAGCGGTGTCTGTCTCTGTTCTCCTCAAATAATGACAGGTTGTGAGACTTGGCGCAATTAACATTAAACATGGGTGGGACTTTTTCCGAGGTCACCGGGATGTCGACCATCTCTCTCTCTCTCTTATTTTCATTGGTGGGATTCTTTCACAGGCTTAAAGACGAGAGACTTTCATTGACACGTACCTTTTAGAGGTACGTGGTGACAGTATGCGTGTTTGAGATCAGACAGCGATACTTTGCACAAGCAACATAGTATCTAACGGTGGAAATCCCAGTCAAGAACAAAAGATATTGTGGGCTACACTGTGTGGATAAGAATGTATGAGAGACTGAAGCTCTATATTTGTCTGCATTTGCTTCATGCATTCCTGCATGTATATAATGTAAACAAGCATGTCCTTCTTTCACAGTATACAGTAGTTCACTGTGTGTTTGAATGAGTTTATGGTGATAGCGAATCTACAGTAGCTGATCTCAGGCCTCTCTCTCTCGCTCTCTCTCTCGCTCTCTCGCTCTCTCTCTCTCTCTCTCTCTCTCGCTCTGTGGCCACACACATCAAACGTGGCTCTCTCTCTCTCTGTTCTCTCTTTTTTCATCAGCTCTTAATGGGCACTGGGCTTTGATGTGGCTTGGTTGCTGCTATTGTCTCCAGCATGTCTTGATCAGTGTCCATTGATCTGGAGGGGACAGCATGAAAACAACTGGAGCAGACACAGGGAGGAGGGAGAGACGGTTGTACCAGAAGCCATATTTAACTAGCTTGCTGCGTGGAGTGCGGTCGAGTCTTGTGTGAAGTTTGAGAAAAAGACAAAGTCAGAGAAACAAACAGTAAGAGAGAACAGAACGGCAGAGAGAGAAAGATGAGTGAGAGTGACAACTTTGCAATTAAAATATTGATTTCGATGTCTTACAGCAATGCTTTTTCCCCCCTAGGTTAAATGTTCAATTTACCAATCTACAGCATATAGCCTATAATGATGTTCTACTATACTTATTGAAACCTACACCCTTAAATTTGTAGACAGTTTTATTAACTTTGGTCATTGATATCTTCACAGTGGCTGAATGGATTTTTACCATTCAAACTGCATTTGCAGCGTCCATCTCCCTTCGTTCTTATTCTGCAAAAAAAGCCCTTACCAATCTCTTACTATACAAAAAAAGACGACATTTAGCTGCTTACCCTTTTGTTTTGGTGTTTCACTGTAAATCTTGACCAAATCCTGAAAATGCTAGTGTGGACACACAGTGTTTTCACCCGTAATAAGCATCTCCAGATTTAGCTGGCATTGTGCCGAGGTGGCCTGAGAAAGAAGAAGTCGGGTTAAAGTTTTCACAGGCAAACCACTCTGTGTTGGTTTAAATTCTCACGAGACAAACACTTTTAGGAAAATCCACATGGGAGAATGTCTTGTGTTAGAACAGCTTAGAAGCCCATTCATTTCAAACCCTCACTGAATGGAGAAACTTGGCTTTTACGATATAGCGTCTCACTTATAATTCTTACCACGGCACCCTCTGGCATGCCATCGCTTTCAGATCAAACATTCCAAGAATGAAGTCATCTTATCCTTCCAAGATATGATAAAGGGATGTCTGTTTTAAGGAGAACAGAGGAGCGCATCTCTTTGATGGACCAAAGCACCAGTCATAAAGCTTATCTCTCTCACACACACACGCACACACGCACACAGGCCAGCAGTCTTGCTGGGCCCTGACCGTAGCACATTGATGTCTAAAGCTGCTCTCTTCTGACTGACTCCAAGGTTATTGCAGCGCACCATGGAAGCACAGGATATTTGACGGTCCCCTGCCAAATAAAGAGGCGAGGTGGTGGGGGATGGTGGAGAGTTGCCATTGACAACTCAGAGATCTCCAAAGTGACCATCAGAAAATGAAAAAGGAGAAAACTTATTAAGAGAGAAGGGTTCAGCGGAGGCCATGGGGCTAAATCTGTCACAGCTTTTCAAAAGAGGGACAAGGCCAGTTCATGACTCCAGCAACGACAGCTTGTACATGACTTCTACAGCTGACCTAATGAAGAATAGCAAGTCTGTTGAGAAGAGCCAGGAGTTGGGGTTTAATCCGTAAAAGAAAAGAAAAAACACAACCAGTATTCCCAATAGAGAATGAATCATAGAGCGCAGGACAATGGAAAATATATTGCCGTCGTCGTGGGCGAGATCTGAGCTTTGCTGACTCAAGAGGAGTCCCCAGGACACACTGTGTGTCAAATCTTCTGCACAGATGAAAAATAAACATGAAGAAGAGAAAAAAGAGAGGGGGCGGGAGGAGGCACAAGGAGATGAGTAGGAGGCAGAGTCGGCAAGTGTTTGAAGGGCAGCATCAGCAGAGGGATGTAGGAATTACATTCCTTTAGTTTCTGTGTGCCAAATGTTTAATGTAGTGGAGGGGGGAGGGGGTAGTGTTGGACAAAAACCCTCTGTGTTATTCTTTTATCACACTTACCCAATGAACATGTGTGCGCATTTGTGTCAAACGCAGGAAACGGGAGGAGGGCAATGAAGGAGCGGGGTACAGTTGTACAACGATCAAAACCGCACATGTTTTTTGTTTCCTACATGTGTTTTCTTTCCCAATTATGCTCAAACCTCCGAGTCACACAGAAAAGAAGAGGAAAAAAAAACACATCCTTCTCCTGATCGACGATGGAGAGCAAGGAGGTGGGGGGTGGACTTTTTTTTTTTCCAAAATAGGGCCTCATGCTCTTTATGTTTGGCATTGTTTGTGCACATTTCCTCCTATAGCTTGGGCAGGCCATGCACGGAGGACAGGAAAAAAGACAGCAGCCCGACAGCCTTTGATGTTCATGTTTTATGGTCCCATGTCAACGCATTGTCTGTTAAGTCCTTTTGTTGTCCCTCCGCCTAATTAAGACCTCAGAGCGACTTGTTGACTCCACAAAGACCCTTGTTTGGGGAGGGGGAGGGTGGTGTGTGTGTGTGTGTGTGTGTGGATGTTTTTGTGTGTCAAGGGTGTGTGTGTGCATGTGGGTGTGTCTCCTTTGATTGG
>JAOVVB010000018.1:15016027-15024132 GCA_028570985.1 Heterobranchus longifilis | reverse complement strand
GCTCCTCCCCCCCCCACACACACACACACACACACACACACACACACACACACACACACGCCATCACAACATGCCCCCTAGTGGTGAAATCTGGAACACAGAAATGAAAACGTGCAGAGTGTAAAGGTGTGTGTGTGTGTGTGTGTACCTGCCGACAGGTCTCACAGGCTCCTCTATGGCAGCGCATGGAGCAGGTGTGTAAACCACAGTCAAGTTTCTTATCACAGGTGTCACCACAGGTAGGAACATCTGCTGTACACGGCAATGCGCACTCTGACACAGACACACACACACACACACACGTGTGTATATATTAACAAGACATTACTATATATATATATATATATATATACACACACATGTATGTGTGTGTGTACTCACTGCTCTTGCCACACGGACAGGTCCGATTCTCTGCGCGAGGACATTCTCCACACACACCTTTGTGACACACTCTCTCACAGGTGTGGTTCCCACACGGCAGCGCGCGTCCACACACCTGCACAGGTAACACACCATGAGCTCACACCGTTAACATGAGATACAGGACGGTATACAGTCAGCTGTGTAAGGTTAAAGGTCACCTGGTCACAGTGCCACACAGGACTGGCACACTGACGCTCCGCCTTCTTCCTGCCACACACACACTTCTGCACGCTCACTCTCGGACAGGGCTCACACTCGCCTGAGAGGGAGGGGACAGAGTGTTAAAGTGTGTGTGTGCGTGTGTGTGTGTGAGCGGATGGGGTGTGAGATGTCACATGTCTGTATGCGTTACCTGCGTGACAGGTGTGTGCGCAGGTGTGTATCCTGCAGGGTAAGGTGCGGCTGCAAATCTTCCCGCAGGTCCAGGCTTTATTACTGCAGCGGCGTGGGACAGGGGCCGCCTTCCCACACACACACGACACACTCACCATCTTCGGACACGGAGGGCACGGACCTGACACACACACAAACAAGCTTTTTTAAATATGATGATTATTTTTTTACTATGGTCTGGTATATTGTAATGACTGTGTGTGTGTGTGTGTGTGTGTGTGTGTGTGTGTGTGTGTGTGTGTGTGTACCTGGATGGCAAAGCAGAAGGCAGCGATGTCCACATGGAGGTTTAAACTCTCTGTCACACACCTGTCCACAGGAATGTGGGAGGAGCCATGGGTCAGGCTCAGGCTCCACCTCCTTTCCACAGTAACAGTAATAGCGAGTGGGAGTCTGCTGAGGAGTGTACTGATGTCTACACTTAGGACTAGAGGCAGGGGTCAGAGGAGGTGTGCGTGCGTGTGTGTGAGTGTGTGTGTGTGCGAGAGAAAGAGAGAAACAGATTGTTTAGAAAATAATCACCATGTACCAAAAACTCATCCAGCTCTGTTCTGACTGGTCAGTGTGTGTGTGTGTGTGTGTGTTTATATATGTGTGAGAGAGAGACTGCTCAGTTCCTCACCAGGGCCAGGGGTGATCCTTTTTGCCGAAGTCCTCATCTGTTACGGAGGAGACGAGGAAAATGGAGTCTTTAGCCCACTTCTGAATACACGGGATGTGGAAGATACAATAACATCCAACACAGCTCCACACCTGAGAGGGAACAGGGCGACAATGTGGGCACATTCACTCCTGAAGATGTACTACAACACGTAGTGTGTGTGTGTGTGTGTGTGTGTGTGTGTGTGTGTGTGTGTGTGTGTGTGTGTGTGTGTGAGAGTGTGTGTGCGTCTCTCACCGCTTGTGTTCTCTTCACAGAGGCGATGCAGATCAGGCAGGTAATGGCTCCGGACTGGAAGGCCTCATTCAGGTACTGGCGAGTTCTTTCTAAGTCTGACACATCTCCTCCTAAATACACACACACACAAATGTTCTAACAGTCTGCATAAACGTGACAACCATGACGATCAGGATCACCCGATGCTTTGTGGCACAGGTGGACTTCGTAACTTATTCAGAATCAGAAGAGGCACAAGTGTGTGAAATGATGAAGATAATAAAGATATTAACGTGCAGGGGTTGGATGTTTTATCATCACGTGATTAGCTAAGAAACCCTACAAATATGTGACTCCTCCTGGATTTGGTGGCGTTCGCTAGCGTTAGCATTCAGGCTTCAAGACTCAAAAAACGATTTATCCCAGAGAGAAATTGCTTAAATGAACTCATTCAGTGCTGCTGTTGCAGATGTGACGATGCTGTGCAGTACTCTTTACACTTCATAACGTAATGTTAACTAATAATCTCCCGCTTTCTAATTAATAACTACCTGACTGTTGTTTAGAAACAATAATTATGGTGGATGACAGAAATAAACGCTGCTCAGTAACAGTGTAAATTCTATTTGAAGTTAGTCCGTAGTGTTTAAATGCTGCGCTTGGTTTTAATGTAAGAAAACTAATTTTATAAGGAACAAGCTGCCTTTAATTACTGCTACTTTTTCAAAGGTTTAAAACTAACAAAATGTGGTTAAAACGTAATATCGTATTAGAATATTTATAAAATTGCAATTTGAATCAAACTGAGTTAGCGAGATAATATCGTATCAAGAGGTGACTGCTGATTCACATACTGTACATATACTTTTTCAACATCATAAATATTAACACAATTTTATACTAGTTATAATTTTCTTACTTTTAAAATTTTTCTTCTAGTTTTTAATTCAAGCTTACATAAAATGCTGTTTTATCCATCATTTCTAATTATTTTCATCCAGACTCCCTTATCCAGAGCGACTTACATCTTTATCTCATTACACATCTGGTCAG
Organism: Heterobranchus longifilis; assembly: GCA_028570985.1. NCBI lineage: Eukaryota > Metazoa > Chordata > Actinopteri > Siluriformes > Clariidae > Heterobranchus > Heterobranchus longifilis. The sequence goes on along the minus strand of JAOVVB010000018.1, from coordinate 15,021,386 downwards.
TTGAGGGTTAAGGGCCTCGCTCAAGAGCCCAACAGGGACAAATTGGGATTTGAACCTGGGACCTTCCGAGCCGTAGTCCAATGCCTTAACCACTGAGCTACCCCTGATTGGGATGAGCTTAAGATCGGCTCTGACCTGTCTGACTGGTGTACGTGGTGAGAGTCGACTCCAGGATTCGGCTTTGCTTCCCAAGCACTTCATCATCATCATCATCATCATCGGAGGAGGAGGAGCTGTACTGACTTTCAGCCAATCGCTGAGCAGCGGCCTGGTTGGACTTCCTGATCTCGTCAAATTTGGACTGAGAGGACGGAGCTGGAGACGACACGTGGACAGGTGTTAGGAGTGAGAACTGTACAAGTGTTCTGAAAAAGTGCTACACTCTTACCAGTACCAGGTGACACCATGACATCACTCTTACCTGTACCAGGTACTTTGGGTACTGCTGTGATAGAAGAACCGGCCCGTCCTCGCCCCACTCTCCCGCCATCCTCCGGCCTCTGTGGTCGCCATGACGACACATCACCCGCAGCCTGAGACCGGCCGCGACCTCTGCCCTGCTGCCGCCAAGCAGGCTCCATAGGGGTTGCCTTGGTAACGAAAAAGTTAAAAATGTGTAAGGAAAAGACATTACACAGAACTTATAGGCTGTGTCTCAAATGTCCCCTAGGTATATGCACTATCTAGGATATTTGAGACACAGCCTGAGTTCTCTCGCCTTCATAGGTGCTTCTATGCTTATTTTTACACAAAGCATTAAAGTGTTTAAACACAGTCACAGATGAAACAGTTTAAAAGTTACTTATTTAACATGTATGATATGATTACAGATCTCTAACCCCGGTAACACTCGGCAAATTCATTCAAGTAGTTTTAACATTTCCCACCCGTATTCCAACTACCCCCCGCCTCTACCGCGCTCTTTGGCGTACACGAGCTCTTCAAAGATTGGACGCCGTCACTGTCCATTCGATTGCGCTGTACACGCGTACAGGTTGTTAGCCAATCATGCACCAGGAGACGGGACTTGTCGGAAAGCGGTTAGGAAAAACACAACACGTATACTGATGGTCTAGTCATTCGAACTCACCAAGCTAACTGGCTAGCCAGTTCATTCATGAAATTCTTGCGACACTGTAAATTAGCTGCAGTTTTTTTTTTTACGCGCGTATTTATTTATTTACTGTTCTGTGTACTACTGTTCTGAAAGAACGTTGTACATTTTGAAGCGGTTTTGTTTCCTTGAACCTACCGTTTATTGTCACAAGCTCATGAGAATCTGAGGTAGTAGGATGCCCACGCGCTATGCACATGCGCAGTATGGAAAACACGCAACGCATGATGGGAAGCGAGGTTTTTTACGGACTCATTTGCCATACGAGTGAATGAGGAAAAGGTGACTGAAAAATACAACTTCCGGGTTGATTCAGAAAAGCGCAACGTGTCGAGCAGAAGTTCACTTTTTCGCCATGTAAGGTGGCCTTTGTTTAACCTCTGTCGCCTGTTATTTAACCGCGCATGCGCCAAGGTCGTCTTTCCCGCACGCTCTTTTAGCGCCATTTAGTGGACATTAGCTGAACAGTCTGTGTGAAGTAATTAAACTGATACTTCATAACGCAATAATAAACATATTTACAACATAAAGACTAAGATTAAATTAATCATAGTAATATTTAATCAAAGCTGGGTAATTACAGTGTTCTAAAAACAAATAACAGACAACAACGATCTAGTTTACAGCTAACTGGCTAACATAAACGCCATGAGGTAAAAGTTCAGTAACTTTGGAGCTAAAATTAAAAGATCGCAAAATAAACATGATATAAAAGATGGGATAGCTTCAGGGATGAAAATCTCCCTATTTTAATCAGTAAATGTTATTATCAGAGAGTTAAAATGCCTAAACTCAGACCTCCTGAACGTGTCCTACAGTAACTCAGATATGGAACCGCCTTTGCAAAATGATTTATTTATTATTAAACAATTCATTAATAAGATTTGTATCTACAATGGCTATACATGCAAATCAAAAATTAGTAAAATGCTTTACACTTCAAGTACAGTAAATATAATACAGTCCAAGTAACGGTATTATGGGGTATTTGACTGTTTTTATTTTCAGATTAAAACCATAAAATTCTCATTGCTAAACCGTGCAATTTATAATCAATTTTGTAATTAACTTGATAGAAAATATACCACAGCTTTAGCAGAAAACACAAACCACTTTCATATTCTGCAAATACTCTCTTTTGCGAGAGTATCGTTTCTTCTTCTTTTGAGTTCATAGGCAGTTGGTGCAATACCTCCACCTACTGGACTGGAGTGGGGAGCAGAAGATGGGCAAAGGAAATAAATGTAACACTTTTCTTCAAATGTATGAAATGTGACAGTTAAGCGATCCACAACACAAGTTACTCTGCACTGCAGTGTTTGTAAATAATTGTAGTAATTTTAAATAATTCATAACCTTTAAGAAATAGAGCTGCTTGAAACAAATCAGACAGTTAACATTAGTGCTAGCGAATCGAACTGAATCAAAAGAAATCAAATCGATTCAACAGTCTACCCATGATTCAGAAATCTACTAAACTGTAGATCGTTTCACAGAATACAAAACTGTACTCTGTAAATTTAGTTGTGAATTTTTGCTCACATAGAATAAAATCTGTGTTTCTTCCTGAATCAGATACAGCCTCCTTTAAACACCTTTGACTCCCTTTTTTAAAATGTCCATTCTACTTCCTTCCCTTTGTTCACTAGTTAGAAATGCACAGAGTAACTTCTCTTCCCCATTACTGTTTAACTTTTTATCGTTCTTCTGCTCCTCTGATTTCCCCCTATTTCTCAGGAGGCGGCTCTGTCTCAGTCGCCTCGGTGAAGGTGACCCCAGTGGAGGCGGTGATTTTGCCCTCCAGTCTGGCGACACGTCTCTTCAGGCGGCTCTGCGTGGCCTCGTGTTGAGAAAGTAAACGAGCGAAACGTGTCTGCATGTCATCCAATACTGTGCCAATCTTTATTACTTTCTCCTCCATGTCCTTGGGGTCAGGTCCCTGTTTTGCCAGCTCAAGATCCAGCAGGTTGTCCTTAAAAACGTCAACACAAATGATACACAAAAATCAAGAACACATTTAACAAAGTCAAGTATTTCAGTATAACTTTTTAGATGGTACATTAATAAGTGTAAATTCATGTAATAAATAATGATTGGCATCATTTCCTTATGAAATAACTTAATAACTTAATTATTGTACATTAAAAAAAATCATGCATGACTTCCTCTAGAACTAGAGATCCTCCAGATCTTATCGCTTAGTTTCTGAATACTTTGGGCTTAAGGTCAAATCATCGTACCTTCATGAGGATCTGGCGTCCTTTTTCCTCCAGCATAGCCTTTGCGTCTGGATACTCGGTCAGTGCTTCCATCAAGTCGTCCTTGGAAAGGCAGAACAAATCCGAGTATCCGATGCTGCGTATGTTGGCTGTTCTTCGGTTTCCAGCTTTACTGCCTTTGATATTGAGGATGCTGATCTCACCAAAGTAGCTTCCATCGCTGAGGACAACAAATTGTGTGATGCCATCATCAGCCACCACAGCTAGCTTTCCTTCTTTAATGATGTACATCTCACGGCCAATATCACCTTTTTTGCAAATATAATCACCAGGACTGTAAACTTGTGGCTGGAGCTTCAGCACAAGTTCGACCAAAAGTCCTGCTTCACAATCTGCAAAGATTCTCACTTTCTTAAGAGTGTCCAGATGCACATTGATGGCTATTTCTGCTCGTAACTTATCTGGAAGGTACTTGAGCACTTCCCTCTCATCTACAGCCTTCTTATTGGTCCAAAGGTAATCAAACCATTTGATGACGCGTTTCTCCAGGTCCTTGGTCACATTTCGAAAACTCATGTACTGCTTGATCGCATCGATTCTGGCTTGAAAATCCGCTCGAGCTGCGTTCATGTTTGTGATCATGGAACCAACATTACCTACAATTGTAGCAAAGATCAAAACTCCAACTAGGAAGTCTGTAACCACAAAGAAGTACTCAGAATCCTTCTCAGGAGGCGGAGTTTCTCCAATGGTGGTCAAGGTCAAAGTGGACCAGTACATGCTGTATGCGTATTTTCTCACCAAACGACCGAATTCGGGGTCTGTGGTATCCGGGTAGACGAACCTATCAGCACCAAAACCAATAGCTTTGGAGAAGGAGTAGTAGAGGCAGGCGTTCCAGTGGATGATGATGACGATGTACATGACAAGGTTGGAGATTCGGAAGACATTGGGAAAGTTGGTCCTCGTTTCTGTGCGCTGGAAAAACTCAAAGAGTCGGTTGACCCGGAAGAGCTTGTTCATGCGGATCTCGGGGTAGTTGAGGCCGAAAAAAAAGTAAAAAATGTCTGTGGGAATCATAGAGATGAGGTCCAGCTTGAACTGGACACTCTCTATGTACCGTTCTCTGAGCTTTTTTTCATCTTTAACCAGCAGACCCTGCTCCAGATACCCTACAATCACACACTGTATCAGTAACTTCGTGACTGCAGTTATTAATTAGCAGAGGTGTCACACAGGAATGCTCACCTGTCCTTGTCCTGAAGACCATGTCCGCCAGGTAAACAAGGTCTGCTAGAAAATCAATGATGAACCAGTATACCAAATAATCTTTCTGTAACTCCTCAAAACAGGCTCTAAAGAAGAGAAGAGGAAACCTTAAACGCTGGTCTGATCAGCAGCACAGATCAGTAAAATACAAAATGGTGTTGTGTACCTGGCGATAATCAGAACCCAGTTGTACATGACAGGACAGGTGATGATGAAGAGCCAGTTGTAGTAGGTGTTTCCTGCAGGATCAATGACGTAAACCTCCTTCGGCCTGGACACACATCAGCAGAATAAAATGGTTCATGGGCAGGACAACTCTCTTTAAAACACACTGCTATAGTGTATGGTGCAGCAACACTGAACAATGCATACTCCTCTTTCTTGGCTTTCTCCTTCTCCTTCTCTTTCTCCTCTTGCTCTTTGTTTTTCTTCTTCTCCTTCTTTTCCTTCTTTTCTTTCTTTTCTTTTGTCCTGCAGTAATAAAGTCACCATCAGTTTCACAAATGAGAGCTACAGTATAACACAGGAAGAGAAGCTGTGTGCATGAAGAGCTCTCACTCTTTTTTCTCTTTCTTTTCTTTCTTTTCCTTCTTCTTTTTTTCTTTCTGCTCCTGTCTGCAAAGTACAAACAAAGCAGCATAGATCTGTGTAATGTGTGTGTGTGTGTGTGTGTGTGTGTATTAGTATTAGTCTGTTGACCGTATCGTTGTGTAGCTGTGTGTGTTACTCACTCCTCATTGTTGTTGCTGTTGTTGAT
>JAOVVB010000018.1:14742862-14753177 GCA_028570985.1 Heterobranchus longifilis | reverse complement strand
TTTTCGACTTTTTTTTATGAGTTTGAATTTTTTTCATATTTTTGACTTTTTTTTGCTAAGGTTGATTTTTTTCATATGTTTGACTTTTTTTCATATCTTTGACTTTTTTAATATTCTTGACTGTCATTTGTTGTCGTCTTTTGTTGTCTTTGTCGTTTTTTGTCATCTTTTTTGTAGTTTTTTGAATTTTTTTGTCGTTTTTGTCGTTTTTTGTAGTTCGTCGTTTTTGTGTTGTTTTTTGTCAGGAAATGAGGTCTAATTCATGCGTGCAGTTTCCAATGTTCACAGACATGAAATGCTGCATCCAGAGGCATCCCGCTGGCACCCCCGATTTCACCATTTTCATTTGTGCAGTGTCCGATGGTCACCTAAGTGCACTCTCGCGTCAACTGGCATCCATATGGCTCCCGACAAGCACTGATGCGAGGGCCCGTTCAACGCTGCTCGCAGTTTTAATAATTGTATTGCAATTGTAAATTTAAAAATAATATAGGTGCATCACTTACTTCCTGGAGGAGCTTGAGGGCTTTCACATGTCTGTGGACAGCAAAATAAAAACAATCAAACAGGGAAGCAAAGGGAACATGATTAGTTTTGACCGATTAGCAGAGATGTTTGATAAGGGAAATTAGTTTATGTATAACTTACAATCTCTCTGTATCCACCAGCTCTTTGGCGACGTAAAAGGCCCTCGATCGGCCGTCAGGCTGCAAACAATCATATTATTTATTTGTAATAAGCCCAGGGTTAGGAAGAGCGGAAGCATTTTGGCACCAGCTCAATAAATATAGCTGGCTCCTCTCTCCGCATCGTCTCAAAGCGGCAATCAAACTCTAAATAATGAGGGCAACTTGTAGTAGCCTGTTAACCTCCATTAACCTGCATTAAAATCCTGGCTTGTGAGGGCAATTTTGCAATTGCCCAAGGTGAAAATCTGTTCACTTTGGGTTTTTTTTCTTCAAATATGTTGTTATTTCTACACACCATTGGGAAAAAGGTGACACAAAACAAATTATATCATCTTTTAAAGGATAGTTACAGTCCTTTGGTAAAAAAGAAAAGTAAACTGACGACATTATCAGTTAATTAACTAACAAAAAAGTTACATTTTTAAATAAGTATTTAAAATGTCACAACAGGAATCTAAAATTCTAAAACATGTATAAAGATTTATTTCCACCTCTACACAAATTCAACACACATTTGTCAGAACTAACCTGTCTGTCATAAATGCTGTCTGCACATCCCTCCTCCTCCTCAGAGGTGCGTCCCTGGTCTTCCTCGCCTGCCGTCTCTCCCCGGACATCACCCACGGAGGCCGTCTGTGGAGCCGCAGCCACCGAACACACGTTGTAGGCTTCTGTGTAGGCACTGGTGAGAAAGAAGGGGTGCTATGATGAAATACAGCATACATGCATACAGTAAGTAAACAGGTCATTAGAATTGCAGCAGATAACTCAGGCTGTCTGAGTAATAGATTCGAAAACTGTGATTGTAGAAGACTAAATGCATCTTTTGGAATAATTCAACACTGACTCCAGACAAACTGGTGTCTTAAACTTCAACTACCTGCATTACAACATATCCAGGACTAGTCCAATTAAGGATTGTCTACTCGTGCCGCCTAATCACAAGTTATGGCCTTGGTGTGGACATTTTTCTTCTAAGATTGTTTCATTTTAAAGACATTGTTCGACATTTTGGGACATTTCTTTTGCTTTCCTAGATGAGAAGATTGATGCCACTCTCATGTCTGTACAGTAAATATGAAGCCTGTTAGCATAGCTTAGCTGACTGTAAACAGGAGGAAACAGCTAGCCTGGCTCTGTCCTCAGGTAACAAAACCTGTACATCAGCACCTTTAAAGCTCTCTAATTAAGGTGTTATATCCCGTTCCATTCTGTATTAGAGAAATACATGTTCTTCTTTTTTTTCCCTCTTGTGACCCCTTGATGCGGTGCTGATCATCAAGGTTGGGAACCACCGGTAGACTGTGGCCACATCCATACTACTACATTTTCTAAAACGATCTCCGTCCTCACTTGCGTTTCTGGCTGCATTTTAGAAATACTCTGCATACATACCGCAACGCCCAAAAGCGCATGTCACAGGACTATTCATGTACACTGGGCATGCGCACATCATGCACACTACTCGGCCATTTGACAACAACGTCCATAAAACAATACTTGTAGTCACACAGCGCTTGTACATTCAAAGAATGCTTCCCCTTTCTGTTGATGTAGTCTGTGGATTTAGCAGTTGATGACAAGATCCTTCACTTCGGGCTCTGTAGTCGGTGTTTTGATGAAGTCTGGACCCAGGAAGATGGCGATGGCCTTACAGACTTGTCGGATGATGACTGAAACAACTTGTCAGGATAGTCCAAATGCATTGGCGGTTTTCCTGAGTCTTCCCTCATCACTCAGGTAATACAGCCTGCATGTTACCTGTTGTCGCTCGAATACTAGCTTGCCTCCTGCACATGTAGGCTGTAGTAGCATTATAAAATCCAGAATTTAGTAATGTAGATGCTAGGCCTAAATGTAGCAAAAGTTATGCGTTTTCAAATGAAAACATAGTAGTGTGGATGTCATCTTAATGTGGCTGTTGAAATTCAGGTCTGAGTCCATGACTACGCCCAGATTTCTGGCTTTGTCCGACATTTTTAACATTACTGATTGAAGCTGAGCGTTGACTTTTAATCCTTCCTCTTTGACTCCGAAAACAACTATTCAGTTTTGTCTTTGTTTAATTGAAGAAAGTTTTGGCACATCCAGTCATTGATTTGTTGAATGCACTTACTCAGTGTTTGTATTGGATTATAGTCTCCTGGTGATATGATTATGTAAATGTGTGTCGTCTGCATAATTATGGTAACTTATTTTGTTGTTTTCTATAATCAGCACCAGTGGGAGCATGTAGATGTTAAACAGAAGCAGCCCTAGAATGGAGCCTTGGGGAACTCCACACATCATTTTTGTCCGCTCAGATGTATAGTTACTTATAGACACAAATTAGTCCCTGTTCTTTTTAGTACTGTGCCAGAAAGTCCAACCCAGTTTTCCAGTCGGTCTAGTAGTATGTTGTGGTCGACCGTGTCGAACTGAGATCCAATAACACTAAGACTGATTCATTGCAGGCCATGGTGGATTGAAGTTGAGATGCTACTGACACAGGAGGGTTTGTTAGCCTGTCGAGTGTAGCAAACAGGGCACAAGCATTATTATTGTTTTTGGCGATGATGTCAGAGAAGAAGGACAGGTTATTTTAGAAGTCAAGAAGTCAAGGTTATTTTAGTAACCTTTCTGAAACCAAAAACAACTGTTCAGGTGTGTGACAGTGAGAAAGTAGGGAGGATTTGAACTCCTCTCTCACATTTTCCATTCTTCACGCTATGATCTGTCACTTTTTCATAAACTGTATGCCATCATCCTCATTTGTGCAGTTATTGCATCTTGCTCCTCTATGACCTTTCGGAACAGCAATAAACACTTTTGCCATAATTTTTGCTCGTGTACCCTCATGCCAGGGACAGTACAGCTTTGTTTATACTCTCGTGAGACACTGTGGCACCAGCCTTCACAGATGGCGTTTATGCTGAACACATTGTTTGTTGCAGTATTCTTCAAAACACCAGGGGACATACAATCAAAATATTCTGTGAATAAGTAAGAACTAGTAGAGAAGAAGTAGAGAGCGGAAGTAAATGAAAATACTGTAGGCTGTCTGGCAACAGTAGTAAACAACACAGACATACAGCCAGACATTGCATTTGGGTACGGTAATTATTAAAGTTACTGTCGCTTACCTCCAAGTCAAACTTATTGGTTCGGTAAACTCAATGGTTTCTCTTACATGAGACATTTATTTAGCTTTGACAAAGCGATCTCCCATGTTTTTGCACACCCTCTGGAAAAATGCCTCTTTTTTTCCCAGTGTGGTGGCACTCTCTTTCAATTAATTTAAGGCCATTTGACTGTTCCTGTGGTCTCTACAAGAAGAATCTTACAGATCGTACAGTCTCCCCAGACTAGTTACAAAAATTCAGAGATGCATGACCAAGCACCACGACAGCTCTTGGAGCCTTCATGCAGGGTGCGCAACACATGATGATGTCGTTTTTCACATGCAAGCCCTTGTGCCGGAGTCACTACGGTGACCATAAACCCAACTTACAGCGAGCATAAACCTATCTTCACCAACTGGCAAAAGTCCACTGAATGACAAAGTTTTCCTTTATATTGGGACCCAGCTAAGGTCAACTTTTATTGATACTGTGCCGGTGGTGGAAATAAATAAGTGGGCTGCACTTTTTGATGCAGACATAATGTCCTGAGCCAAATCAGGTGTTCTTTATCTTTGTCCTGGCAGTCATGTGTTTATTGTGAGTGTTTTGTCCTGTCAACAATCTACATATGACTATAGGAAGTATCCCTCTGTCGCAGCAGATCATGGAAATGTCTGTGGAATGCTGTAACTTTGGAAGATAACTTATAGCCTCAAAATAGATTAAGTCTTACAATGGAGTCACATTACAACCAATAACTCTATCAACACACATATGGCCTGCAAGTATTAAAATATCCAACCTGTTCATTCCCAACTCGTCACATATGGATGCTTTGTCAGGTCCCCTTGGCGCTGCTATTGAGCCCTAAATGTAGCAACTTCCCCCAATATGATATACATGATATGATATTCCAATATAGCCTTTGTTACATAGCAAAGGCTATATTGGAAATAACAGTTAGATGTTACTGTAGATCTGCATGATGAAGAACAGTTTCTGCCTGTCTGACATGTGCTGTACAAATGAAGGGCCTATAGAGAGCCCCAGGGATGATGTACTTTTTGTAGGCCAACCAGGAAGTTAGCGTCACCCTGGTTCCCTTGACAGAAAGCAGAAAATAAGCTCTGTGGAGAATACGAGTTTATGATACTTACAATTTTTCTCTCCATATGAACACCACTTTTATGATTTAAGATAACTTTAGGCTATAAACAAACTACACCATGGTCGAATGTTGCCATCCTATGTCACCATCGCCACTAGCTGATGGTGACGTTTAATGTCCTCAACAACCTCTGTAGTCTCATTTAGCCACTTGTTAGCAACTGCATTTTTAAAGACACTTAAAAGGTTCAAAATTCATGAGTGGGGTATTTACTGACATATAGAACTGTCATAGAACAAAATGTGAAAACCTATGAAGCTTGTGTTAACCACAGACCTCATTTCAGACATCTAAACAAAAACACATTCAAAAAACCCATTGACTTTGAGGCAAAGGAACCAGAAGTGCTAAAATGCTAACTAATTTCCAGGATTTAGAACTACACACTGGGGCACCCTTTTGGCAGTTGAATCCCATCCCGGTACTTTTATAATGTAAATTAGTGTGTTATGTTTTACTTTTAAGATTACTTTTTTGTTAAATGTTTGATTCATGGTGACTGTATTTTAGTCTACATTATATTTGTGTATCAGTGAATACCAAACTATATTATGAAGTAGCCATTTAGAGTTTTTATACTATAAACAGAATAGTTATGCAATAGCAAAATGATGATGTGCACTAGATAAATCTGCTGCCTTATTGTTAGTTTGTTAGATGAGATGCATACGCTTCATAGTTGCGATGAGTTTTCTTTGTTTACGTTGTGTGTAGGTGTGTACTGTGCATGGAGAGTCCGCCTCATTGATGGTCCCGGCCACTGTGACATAAAGGCTTTATTATTGTCAGTGTTTGAACAGATTATAAGACAAGTTTCTATTTTAGATGTCACTCTGTAAAGTCATCTACTGTAGCTTATGTTAAAGAAAATATTTACAGTGTTTTTATTGAGGAAAATGTTATTTTGTAAGTGTTGGGAGTGTGGAGTTGGTTTTATAACATTCACATGTTGTTGAGACACATGACAAGAAGAACTATGAATATTTCATATGAAGATTATCTCACAGACAATCTTGAGGGTTGAAGGACGTTTTAATCAGGACTGGATGCTTGGGACATGAAGAGATCAGTATTTGTCTTCAAAATATGTTTGGCATCATGAGAAGACTGTTAAAGGAACATTTTTGTCAGACGAATCATTATCTGCTTTGTCAATTTGACAAAATATTATCAGAAAGTTCTTGTAGAATGGGGATAAAGTGTGAAGTTTTGGAGCCAGTGCCAATACTTCAATCTATCTACAATCTCAGACAAATCCCAGGCATGTGTCCGACAATATGTGTAACAAATACATGGTTAAAGACCAAAGGAGTGTTTTTTAACTGTAGCAATGATAACAAAAAAACAACCTGTAACTGTACAATTACAAGCATGACAATGTTGTTTATTTATTATATTTGATACTGTTTGCTTTTGTCGTGCACCCGCTGTTATTTATTGAAACAGGTAATATATACATGATGATAGAATAGAAATGGAATAAACATTCTGAAAATAATGAAGAATCTCATAATGCCAGATAGTATTTGAGTAATTAAAGTCCAGCTCTTTACAAAGTGTTAACTGATACATCTGTTTTTTTACAGTGAAAACAAAATAAAAGTATAAGTTCAGCATTATATCACTCATGCTTGTATTTTTCAGTCGAATCTCTCAGGACTTGAACCTTCAATTTTAACCTTCAAGTTTAGTACTTTACTTTAGTAAAGTACTGTTTTTATTTGTTTATATATACTTTTGTGTTTTTGTGTTATTGTTATGCACCGTATCACCAAGACAAATTCCTTGTATGTAAAAAATACTTGGCAATAAAACAATTCTGATTCTGGTTCTGATTTTGTGCGATTTCTACATGTTGAAGAAGTGGTAATTCATATACTCTACCAGATGAACAGTGGTGGAAAGTAACACAACTACATTTACTCAAGTACTCTACTTATGTACAAATTCAAGGTACTTGTACGCTACTTTCTATTTTATGCAATTTCATACTTCTACATCTCACAGGTAAATATTGTACCTTTTCTGCACTACATTTGTCTAACAGCTTGTTATTTTTTTATTTTTAGATTAGTTTTTTCTAATAAAGACAGGGTTGCATCTATAGTTTTTCTAACCCACTTTAGATGAGACCACATCATTATCAGACCACAAATTAGACAAAAATTAGCTAGCGCACCTGCGGTCCCATCGCCTCACTCCCCACCGCTGGCAGACTACTTCTCCAAGAGGACAGCTGGCTAGTTAGCTAGCTAGCTTGTTCAGCTCGTCTTCTGCAACCGGTGTAGCATGGAAGCATGGTGGAATTACTAAGGTAGCTTGCGGACAGCTGGCTAGTTAGCTAGCTAGTTAGCTAGCTTGCTAATTCCACCATGCTTTCATGCTACACTGGTTGCAGAAGATGAGCCAAACAAAGTTGTCAATCATCTGGTGATAGCAATGTGCTTTCCTATGCTTTGACAAGAGTGGATGAAGCATTAAGTTGTAAAACTTTAGTCATTTAACTGCTAGCAGCTGGCTAACTATAGAGTCCTACGCAGTGCACATAAAATGCACCGAGGTTACATTACATCCCTTCCAGCAAACCTCATGGAGAACAATCAGGGCAAAACAGCACCACAGGTCTGTTTTAGCCAAATATTCTCCGGTCTAGCTCAGCTAAAAACACAAAAACACTGAATCCATCAGCATGCTGGTGTTGTTAATTGCTTAAAGAACTACATTTTCAAAGTGAAAAGAAATACATGAATGACATGTTGCTACAACTGTTGATTTCAAATGAATTGTTTGTCATGGCTGTTCAAATTGCTGTTAATTACTTTTAAAATAATTACATTTTTGGTTATTCTTTTTGAATATCTGCTTTGCTTTCTTTTACTTGTGAGTCAAGTATGTTTATTAACAGTTTAAAATTATTAGGCCTATATTATTAAATTAAAAGTATTTGATACTGCATAATCATCTGTCTTTAATGACAGACAGATACTACTAATAATGTAATAATGACAACCATAATACACTTTATATGCCATTTTGACAAAATGTCATTCAGAGTAACAGAAATATTTATGTAAAAATTAAAAAATATATTTATATTGACACAAACATATTAAAATTATTAATTTTAAAGTAATTTTAAATCAAATTAAATTATTTACAAACACTCCTCAGGCCCCATCATCCAATGAAAACTGTGGAGCAGGTCATTGCAGATATGCCTGAAGCCAAGGTGTTCAGTGTTCTGGATGCAAAATGTGGGTCTTTGGCAGGTTCCCCTTGATAAAGAGTCATCCAATCTCACCACCTTCATAATGAGACAGAACTGATGGGCGGGGCAGTGGCGTGTTATTTTATGTCAAGGACAGCATAAACTGTAAGCAAATCCAGTGGTCAAGTGTTAATGACTTGGAATGTATTGGTCTCAAATTAAGTCTCTCAGCCTAAATGTCATTCACTGTGATTGGAATGTATAGACCACCATCTGCAAAAAATGTGTTTTATGATTAATTGAATACCCTTCTTAAAGAGTGTGACACTAACAATGAGATCATTTTATTATGAGATTTTAATATAAATTGGAATGATAAAGCAATAGGGAATGAGCTAAAACATGCAACAAGTAATTTTGATTTCCAACAGGTTATTAAAGGACTGACTAGGATAACCAGTTCATCAGAAACACTTATTGATTTGGCCTTCACTAATAGACCTGAAAGAATAAAGAAATCCTACAGGATTGTCTGACCAAAATATGATTCTGATTGTAAGAAAGCTCACTAAAAGGCGACTCAATCTATCAGTCCACAAGAAGCCAGAACAGTATAAAATTAAATAGTCAATTAACAAATCTTGAAAATGCAATTAAAGATATAAATTGGAATGAGCACCTTATAAATACAAGTGTGGATGGTAACTGCAATTTTTCCATGGCTGAACTTTAAATGACGATACACAGTTTTATGAGGAAAGTGAAACACAAACCAGGCCAAAGAGACTATCTACCATGGTTAAATGAAAAAGTACGAACACTCGAAAAAAAGGGACCATGCTCTCAAGAATCAGGGGGAACATGAAAGGTGTCTATTTACCACACTAAGAAATAGGATTGTTAAAGAGCTCAGAAAGGCAAAAGCAACCTTTTTCATTAATTATTAGTGAAGCAAAGGGAAATACCAAAGACATCTGGCAGAATTTGAAGAAATTAACAGGGAAATCTAAAACCATTAATAAAACAATAGAACTCACTATAGAAGGAGATGTGACTCATGATCCAAGTGATCCAGCATTTAACACTTATTTTATTGATTCTACAAAAACTTTGACACAGAATTCCACTGGATTGAATAATTCTGCCATTCCTCTAAATCTTGATGCTCCCATTTTGACTTTTAGACAGGTGACCAACTCCAAAGTAAATATGATTATTTCATCTCTTAATAGTTCAAGAGCAAAGGATGTATATGGGATGGACACAGTATTTCTTAAAACGCATAAGGTGACACTCATCACCCCTATCTCAAAAATTGTAAATTGGTCAATTAATGGAGTGTTTCCAACTGCCTGGAAAACTGCAATAAGAACACCAGTATTCAAATCAGGTGAACACATGGTCATTAGTAACTACAGACCCATCAGTATCCTTCTGGCAGTATCAAAAATGGATCTCTGAACAGATAATAACACACCTGAATACCACGTCCTTCTCATTGCATCCTATGCAATGTGGATTTTGAAAACATCATTCCACTGAAACTGCAAATTGTTTTCTCCTGGAAAATATTAAAGCTAAATTGGACAGGGGAGGTGTGGTAGGGGCTGTCTTCCTAGATCTAAAGAAAGCCTTTGACACCGTAAATCATGAGGTTCTAATTACTATGTTTAATCTTTCGTCTAATGTAACAAAGTGGATAAAATCATACCTGACAGACAGAAAACAATGTGTTTGCGTAAACCATAAAATCTCAAAAATGGTGGAAAATCATGTTGGTGTACCTCAAGGTTCAACTTTGGGTCCTCTGTTATTTAGTTTGTATATTAATGACCTACCTGAAGTTTGTCCACCTACTGTAACTTGTCAGCTATATGCTGATGATACGGTCATATATCTACATGCTAAAAACAAGAAGCAAGCCGCAGAAGAACTATTAGCTTCAATGGTCCATGTCTCAAATTGGTTAACAAACTCATGCCTACACCTCAATGTTAGCAAAATGGTATGTATGTTTTTGTAAATAAAGATCCAGATCCAGATGTTTTGTTAGCAGGGAGAAGACTATCGGTAGTGCACGAGTTTCAGTATTTAGGAATAATAATAGATTCACAACTCACATTCAAAACACACGTCAAAAAAGTTGTGA
>JAOVVB010000018.1:14691933-14702923 GCA_028570985.1 Heterobranchus longifilis | reverse complement strand
TTATTTAACACGTATAAATTTGTGTTTGTTGTATTTCTGGGAAAGAGAAATCTCTTATAAATCTCTCATATCGACACACGCGTTCATCTGACTTTAGATCAAAACTCGGCAAAGTGAAAGAGCGCACACACGCGCCGCTGGATCACAGGAACATTTTACATTCACTTAAAGGCTTATTCACAACCACATTTCAGCCATTCACACACTTTCACTTTTCACTTTTCATCTCCCCTTCGATCACAATGCTCCCGCTATGAGCCGACACGAGCAGCTTTATTTATCATAATATTCATCTATCATAAAGAGAGGCGACATATACTTGCTGATTAAACACTGCATTTTTAAAAAGTGAATGCGAGAAGTGAAAGCGCGCGATGTGAGCAGCTTTAGTTATTAATAATGGTGATAGATGGTGATATTCTATTGTAAGATTTGTGGGAAACCTCCTTTTCACCAGTAATCCAGTTCTCTCTGTGGTTTAGTGTATGAAAAAAATGTATTAAACTAATAATAAAAAAAAAGTTTATTAGTTAAGTAAAATAATTAGTTGAGTAAACAAAGACAACTTATTGTGCCTTGAAATAAAGATTGTGTTTGCAACAGATACATTCACAAATGAAACAAAAATATTGAAGGAATAGGCATGTACATTATAATTGGTATTTACTATATTAGTTAATGCATTTACACAGATTGAAAAGCTAGAATCATATCTGACAAATGATTGAGCAATAAAACCTCTGACCAAACAATATATTCTCTATAGTGTGTATTTAACTGCAAATTACTAACAAACACTGGGAAACCTTATGCTGTTAACACTAGAAGCGCCGAGTACCGGTCATTTGTCCGCAACGGGGGAAAAAAAAAACATAACTTCACATTCGGTCAAATTCCAGGACCCTCCTACATTTACATTTAGGCATTTGGCAGACGCCCTTCTCCAGAGCGACTTACATTTTTATCTCATTATACATCTAAGCAGTAAAAACCAGAATACCGCTTGAGTAACCACTGTAGCACGCATGCGTTTCTTGTTTTGGCGCCGAGCGTCACGTGATCACAACTCTCTCTGTCTTGTGCTGCGGAATTGTGGTTAAATCCTCCCCCCTGCTGCGACAACATCCGTGCATGCATGTACTGTTTACTATAACACTGTGACCATGTGTGTGTATGTGTAAACCATTTTTTTTTGTGTTTGTAAGCGCGTGTGTACAGTGCGCGTGTACTGATTCTTATAACATACGTGTGCGCGTGTAAAGCAAAAGAAAGTCTCATTAGAAGGTTAAAAATCCATTTTCTCTCCCTCTCTGTTTCAGCCTATTATGTGTGCGCGCGCGTTTAATTTGACACCGTGCCAGGTCACACACACGCTCTCTCTCTCACACACTAAACGTGCGCGCGAGAGGGAGTGTGTGTGTGTGAAGCACCCCCTCTCTGCTTTACACATACACACACTGCCCTACACAGAAACTCTGCTCTGTCGCGATTCTTTTCAAAGGTAAAGTGAAAGTTCGCTTGTTTGTTTGTTTTACGTTACAGCAGTGATTCCGTTAGTATGCGCTCACACGGGTGTCATTAGCGATGTTCCTTGCAAATTTTTCTGACAAAACAGTCTTTCCGTTAATGTGTGTTTATGTGAAACTCAAATAAGAAAGGAGAAAGGTTTACTGTGTAAGAAAGTCTCATTAGATGGTTAAAAATCTTAAATCTAAATGGGAGGGGCTTTACACACACACACACACAGTGTGAAACACTTAAATGGAAACACTTATCTTTCTGGATTTATTTTTTACTTTTTTTAAAAGGTAAAGAGCAGGTTCATTTGTTTAGTTTTATTTTTACTTTATATTTTGTGTTCATTATTTTTATGAATTTATTTTTTTGGGCTGTGGAACGAATAATTAGAATTTTCCGTTATTTCTTATGGGAAAATTAAATTTGGTTTATGAGTGTTTTGGAATACGAGCCCGCTTCCGGAACAAATTATGCTCATAAAGGTTCCACTTTATAAGCAAATTAATTAACCTTACAGGAAAAAGAAAGCTAGACTATCATAATCATCATTGTATTTTAAGTAAATGCATAGAAACCTTAATCATTACTGCATTTGTATTTAAGGTGCTGCTCCTTTTAATATAAATCCTGTTTGTTTTTTTTATTTTTTATTTCATGTCAGTTTCATTTTAAAAAATTATAATAAAATGCATTGAGTTTCTTTTACTATTCATGTATCTGTTCTGCCACATTAAAATTCTCTCAAAGAATAATTTTAATTTTTTGCTATTATACGGAGCTGTCTAAAATAATCAACAAATCTTCGACTAAGGTAAACATAGAAAAGATTTGGTTTCAGTGAGATGATTGCTAGATTGTTGATTGTTTAGTCATTCTTTCTCTCTCATGTTAGTAATTAGCAGCTTTATTTGTTTTAAATGTTACCTCCCTGATGGTTTAAAGATTTCATTATTTGTCATATGAAACTTACGGCACAGTAAAATGATTTTGTTTTGCATATCACAGTTAAGAAGCAGGGGTCAGAGCATGGGCTGAGACAACAGCATCAGGCAGGATACAGTGCCCCTGCCCTGCTGGGGCTTGACTACTATGACTCAAACTATGACTAGATCACCATTAGACCATACAGAACTTGATCAGACAATAAATGAATGGGTCAATTTCTACTATATTCTAGATACATGAACGAGGGAGCTTCTGTGTGAAACTGGGCAAATCTGCCACAGAGACGATTGGCATGATGCTGCAATCAGTCTTCTGAGGTGTTTTGAGAGGCATTCTCACTTCAAGAGTGGAAGAAAATCACTGGAAGACGATAAGACAAAGAGGAGACCTACAACAAGCTCAAGTCCTGAAAACGTCTATGAGTCGAAGAACATCACTAGAAGACGATGAGAGAAAGAAGACCTTCAATAAGCTAAAGGTCGAAAACTTTCGGCCTCCTAACATATAGAAAATCAATTCGATGAGCCTCTCCTTTCTATCAGATGATGTCTAATAATCTGTGTTCTCTCTCTCTCTCTTCCTCACTCCCTCAGGATACCTTCAGGAATTTAAAATTTATATCCTGACTTTAGATATTTTTTAAAATGTTGCTCTGTGACAATGTCTGTTGCTTAAACCCCTATACAAATAAACTAGAAATGAATCAAGCTGTGTGGGAGCTGTGAATGCCATTAGTTGACAAACAGCTACTTCACCTTTTTCTTCATTTTCTTCTTGATCTTGGTCAATTTAACTTTATCCTCCTCTGTGAGCTCCTCTGTTAAAATAAAAATGAGGAATTTTTTTCTTGTGATTTAATAATTAAGCCATTTAATTAGTTAAACTCTCTATGCAAAAACTGTCATACATTGCTTCTTTCTAAATGCCATATGTTTATATGTTCCAGAGTTAAATCTTTAAATCTTACCTTTTTCCTCCAGTCTCTTTAGCATTCTGGCATCTATTTTGCTCAGCAGATCAACCCATTTCAATTTAGGAGGTCTGCCAGGACGCCTACGCTTGGCTCCCTTGAGCTGACGAGTTCTAGACTGAAGCTTGACTTCCTTGTCTGGGTTTGGAGGGCGACCACGTCTGCCAGTTATTGCCATAATCATGGATGGGACCTCTTCATTGGCCAGGAGAAACCATTTCTTCCCCTGTAATCATAAATACCTTCATAAATTTTTAACAAAAATAAAAAGCAATAATTTAAAGGAATGTAATTAAGTGAACAAGACTCAATTATAGGTTTATTGTTATACCAATAATTCACACTCTTTGGTAACCATCTCAAGATAAGAGAGTTGCTGTCATTTGCTTAAAAAATTCACATGTTCAATCAAACCTCTATAACCTCCACCAATATTATCATCCCTGCACTGGCTACCTGATAAGTTTAGAATTGAATACAACAACTAGCATCACTTATGTACAAGGCTCTAAATGGTCTCCCACCTATTTAGCCAGACTTCTGACACGTTACAATCCACAATGCTCCTTAAGCTCACAAAATTCCGAATTTCTAGTAGTTCCCAGAATAGCAAAGGGGGGTAGAGCATTCTCGTATTTAGCTCCTAAGCTTTGGAATATCCTTCAGGTGATGCTGTAACCTCTCGCAGCCGAAGGTCTAGAGAGATTTGATTGGCCGAGCTCTCTCAGAAGGAAGGGATGAGAAGTAATTAGTGCTCCACATTAATCACGGCTCTACAGCCAATCAGGGGTGTCTGTGAGCTTACGCAAGCGGAAGGAGCGGATAGCGCTGTCCTCCGAATGTGTTACTGTGTGAGCGAGCAGTTCGAAAAGATGCAGTCGGCTGGCGTCACGTGGTTCAGAGGAAACACGTGATAGTCTTCAGCTCTCCCGACTGAGTCGTAGGAGTAGCCTTAATGTGGGAGCCCCCTAGTGACAGGGAGGAATTGGACACGACTAAATTAGGGAGAAAATCGGGAACACCCCCCCCCAAAAAAAAGGACATCTTTCTTTAGCCTGGCATACACATAATTCATCCAATAACCTTGTACTCCAGTACATCTACAGTAAATTAACTATTATCATTTAGTGCTGCTAATATCATGAACGGCAGCTACGCTAATTCTTTTCCACCTGTTCCTTCTTTTTTTCACCCATCCCGAGGCATCTGGAGATTTGCCAGCTCCAGTAGACAGAGGCCAAGCCTGCAAGGATCCTGAGGCATTCAGAAAAGGACCACCTTTAGCTGGATTCTGCTTCATGATGCTTAGTAAGGCAAGGCAAGTTTATTTGTATAGCACAAATAATAAAAAAATTAATAAATGAATACAAAAAAATATTTTGTGAAGCTGCGTTGAGACAATTACCATTTTTAAAAGCACTATATAAATAAAATTTAATTAAAATTTTAATATTCCGGTGGTTGGGGACCATTGATTTAGATAACTGCATGAATATTTGTGGGTGCAGGTGTTCCTATGCTCAGTTAGTATATGTGTGACAAATAAATGCTTTTTCTATAATCCTCCAAAGTTTTCTGCCCACAGACCTCAGGTGTGTCTCGCTCCTCATAAAAGTCCCCCACAGGCATACGTGGGCTAAAACTGAAGTGCTCCCTGGTCACTCCCTTCAGATTTTCCTCATGCCTCTTCAGGTACTAAAAAACATACCAAGTCTATATTTAAAAGTTTAATAAACAGCAATAACATAAATCATCATAAAAATTTAAGAAGCAAAACGTAAATTAAAAGCATTTACAAAAAGTATTGATGTTTCTTCCCAATTTTTCAGTCCAAACATAAAAAAATGAAATGAAATGGCCACTATTCACAGCTTTGTTTAAGTGTTTAACTAGTTCCTGTTTATCAGACATCC
The DNA here is from genome assembly GCA_028570985.1 of Heterobranchus longifilis. Classification (NCBI taxonomy): domain Eukaryota; kingdom Metazoa; phylum Chordata; class Actinopteri; order Siluriformes; family Clariidae; genus Heterobranchus; species Heterobranchus longifilis. The sequence continues at coordinate 14,697,577 of JAOVVB010000018.1, read as the reverse complement.
AGGAATGATTAAGCATTACCTTAATGACTTCAGGGAACTGTTTCATCCTTCTCCCACAGGGTGTGTAGTACCAAGTTTCTCCTTTCAGTCGGTTGTCAAGTTTCCGCACACGAATTTCTCGCCTCCATCTAAAAAAGCCAATTATAGGTTGACATAAAAATATATATATATATCACGACTGTACACCATCCACTTTAGAAAACCGGATTGTTTTCTGGGTTTTAATGAATGTATTTTACATAGTAACAACTTTACATACTGTAGTAACAACCTGTTATATCAAATAACAGAAAACACCTGTGTAATCTTTTTTTCACAATAAATTTACGCAGTGATACAAATCCACTGATTATGATGCAAATAATAATGATAAACAAAAAAATAAACAAACAAAGTTTAAAAAAAAACATTGAAATATTAAGTTCTACTGATTTAGTTAATGCTACTTGATGCTGATATTTTTACGTATTGTGGATTCCTTTTGGCCTATCCAGTTTACAAACTTATGGTTCTTACCCATGCATGAGAGGGAAAATGACTTGCTCTTCTGAGGCAATTCTTCGCTTTGGCGTGTCACCTAGGGATAACAAGTGGATGTTAGCCTATGTAACCCAACCCTGAGACCATCTATGTAAATATAGGTATACCATATAAATTATTTTTTTTTCTGGTTTATTGGACAGAACTCATTTTTTCAATGATATCTTAACGTTTCATACATTGGAGGATCCAAAACCAGTCTCAGAAAATTTTCTGTCTGTATGTATGCATGTATGTATGTATGTCTGTCGAGCCAGATTTTGTCACAGCATCAGGCAAAATAGGCTGGACAGAATTTAATGAAACTTGGGTATTCTTAGTACCTAGGTATTTACGTGAAGTTAAACCTGCACCATAAATGCTCCAAAAATCTAAATGTCGAGTAGAAGTCATGTTACGAGCAGTTATGTGCCAGATTCTGCTAGTGCGTTTTTCTGAAGTGGGCGTGGCTACATACTAGGGCTGTAGCTATCAAATATTTTAGTAATCAAGCATCTACCAAAAATTTTATCGATAATCGAGTAATCGAATAAAAAGTACTTTTGCTTAATTAAACAGCAATGTAAAATATATAAGAGAAACAAGGATTAATTGGTCTTCTTTTTAGAAAAATCAACTTTTATTTTTTAAATGCATACAGCATTTTATCAGAAATAAGCATTGCCATTATTCACAATACAAGGAATAGATTAAAGTTGACTGAGATGAATTAAGTGCATTACAGTGCCATACATAATTATTTTAAATTCTTTTCTCAGATGCAAAAACTAAATAAAAAAAAAAGGTATTTCAAATGACTTTAAGTATCAGAAAAACTAAGGCACACATTAAAATAAATAATTATACAAAAACACTAAGGTGTGCAACTAAACTTTCAGAATTAAAGGTTTCAAAATGTACAGCTCAGGCATAACATAACATTTGTATCGTTTTCTCTTGCTGGTTTCTTTTTCTCTTGGCTCGCTGATAATTTTATCGCTCCCTTCTATTTTGCAACCCGCAACAGAACGCTCCCTCAAGTCAATACACAGCTAACTGTTTGCGTCTCCTTCCGCGTTTTGGGTGACGTAAAGCGCTTCTTCTTCATCTGTGTTTACTGGCAGCTTGCATCCGAAAACCCGCTGTGTCAAAAGCGCGCTGTCAACTAATAATTGCGCAAAAACATAACTCAAGCTTTTAAAATTAATTAAAAGAAGCTTCGAGGCAGAAGATTTTGCCTCGATCATTTTTTGTAAGCGAATTACTCAAACAATCGTTTCAGCCCTACCACATACGTCACTTTAAAGAGCCTGCATGGATTGCCCCCCCTACATAATCGCTAGATTTATTACAAAATATTTATTACAACATAATTTTATTACACGAAACTGGCTGGACAGAATTTAGTATAACCTTTGAACTCAGATATCTGCTTTAAGTTTAACCTACACCATATGGGAAATCACAAAATAGATATTAGTTAGAAAAGCTAAACTTAATATTTTTACAGGGATTACTTAATCACCACTGAAATAGCAGAGCAAAGTGTACAGGGAGTGTGTATTTGGTGTATCGACGAAATAAAGAGTCCTGTCGTACAGTAGAGTCATATACCAAATAAACTAAATGACAATATTACACTGGCAAGTTGCACTTGTGTGCACAAAAACAGAACGCCAAGACATTACAAAAATTAAGCAAGATTCCTTCTTTTCTTCCAAGAGTAATAAAAGAAATCCTGTGTGTAAGTAATTTTTGAGGGCCAGTATGAGAAACAGTTCATGACAATTAAACGACAAAGTATTAAAGAACAAACTTGTACTGTACATGTGCTTAACATCGCTGCTGCAATAAATTGACATGTGGGATACAGAACCAACATGCATAAAAAGGTTGATGTGTTGCCACATCACAACAGAAAAGCATCCATTTAATTATCCAGAGATAAGTAAAAGTTTGAATTCTGATGTCATTGCTATCCATGGGCAAAAGACTAAGAGAGTGAAAATGCCTCTCAGGAAGTAAGCGCTGTGTTCTCTGTAAGCTATCAATTACAATGGAATGTAATTCACTTTACCCTCCTTGGTTGTCACATAATAGGGTAGAAAAGAGATAAATACATAAAGGTTGACACAAAACCAGCTCTTATCTGCTGTATTATGGAAATAGTGTTCCCCTTTTCATTTCTGTTCAATTCTGGCTTGTTTGTTTTTGGTTTTAGCTTGAATGTACCCTGAAAAGTTCTTGGTTGAAAAATTAAAGTGAGCCTGAACACTTTTCAAACACACAGACACACACTCTCAGTTCCACAATCACCAAATAAAACACTGGTCTAACAGATTTTCCTACAAGACATTGACTAGTTTAGACCCACTTTATCATTCAGCCCCCCCTCAATGCCCCTGAAGCAAATAGGTAAGAGATTTGTAACCTGTTATGGTGCTGTCATCACTGTTCTTCACTTTTTCATCCAAAATAACTTTGATTTTTGATGACTTTAAACACTTTCCAGCAGCTATTTTTGGTCTGGCCTTCTTCACATTCCCAGATTTTGAAACCGGATGGGCAACATTTTGGCTCAAGTTGATAAGATCTTCTTTGAGCAGACGTGGTGAAGCTCCATCAGGCACCTGGCATGTATTATCATCTTTGGAATTTTTGTTTGTCTTCGTAGCAAACAGCAAATTTTCTTCGTTTTTCTTGTTACCCTTTACTTTTTTCACTTTGGGAGCATTACGTGCTGAATTTGCTCTATTTTTCTTAATGTCTCGTATTGAACCTAACAGGCAGAGGCAGAAATAAAGGGAAAAAGCAAAATTATAATTCAATACACTATAATCTCTTGGGTTAACATAAGTCGACTAAACAGACATTTCTTTCCTGGACTGTTTTAAAAATAAAAGAATAGTGCATGGAATGGAACAGACTGTAGTAAATTGGTTAAAAAACAGATGCTTTACTTTGAGAAGGAGAAGCTGAACCCTTTGTGATCTTAAGTGTGCATGCCTTCTTCTCCGTTTTAGAACACGGAGTGGTAGGCAATGGCAGGCTCGGGTCTACAACAGATGTACAAGCGTTTCCCTGCCCTCCTGTGTCTGCTACTGCAAGGATGGTAAAATTCACACATTAGCCATGGCCTGATGCATCATAAATTCTCGCTTTGACCTCTGTTTCCCTTTGCTTTGTAAAAACTAATATGTCCATCAGTCATTCTAAATGAAACCCTCTGATACTTAAATCTCTTAATCTTTTAAATGTTTTTAAATATATTGGACTTCAACAACTTCCAGTAAGGGTCTGACATGGAAATTACTTAATTATTAACCCAAACTATGAAATATTCCATAATTTATAATAATTTCTGTGAAAAATAAAAGGGATAAAGAACAAAGCATACAGCTTCAGACGCATAATGTCACAATTCTTGTTGTATTTCATAACGTTACATTACATTTCATAGATTGTGTATTAGAAAGTTCTATCTAAAATAAGAGCATTTTTAGAAGAGTTTTTTTTTAGCTAGAAAAATTCACAGGCACTTGATATACAAGGTGGGATCATAAGAGAAACTCCTGCTTTGTTTTAGTTTACAAATAGAAATGTTGTGTGCTAATATTTTAAATCTTTACAAACATTCAAGTACAGTCATGTTTGCAAGTTAGTACCCCCTCTTTTAATTCTGTGTTTTTCTATGAAAACATAATAAAATCATCTGATCATAACAGTTCCTGGCAATAGGTAAATACAACCCCAGACGAAAATTATATAATGTGCAATATTTTATTATAAAAAAATAAGGGCAAAAACACTACAAAAATTTTAGGCTCCCATGATTCAATAGCTTGAAGATACACCTTTAGCTGCTAATAACTTGAAGTAATCCTTTCCTGTATATCAGTCTTGCACATCATTGTGGAGGACTTTCTGGAAATTTTTAGGAGATTTTTGCTCCATAGATTATACGCACTTGCACGTATACATGTCAACCTCTGTACACATTGAGATCTCATTGAGCTGAACGCACACAATGGATTTTGATATGCACCTCCTACGGACTTTATACCATCACCTCCAAACCTGCCCCATATGATGTCAGAACATTGAGAATGCATTTTGATATCTCAAAAGGTTCAGCCTTCGAATTAAGAATGCAAGAATTGCGCTACATAAATGGAAAAACTTCCACGTCCATCTACCTACACTAAACCAGCATTGTTTTAAACTGCATAACTGTGTACTTTTGTGTAAATGTGTCATTTTTACACAAAAGTGTAAATTGACACATTTAATCACAGTTAGTGTTTGAATTCGGGAAGCGTATTGGTACATCCACTTGTGTACCAGAATTCTGGATTTTTAAGTTGGTGAATACTTTTATATGTCAGCTATCGATTTGAGATGCATCTTATGATAAGCATGAAAGTGGAACGTTTTAATAAACACAGCTTTTACAGTTTGACTTATTTTTCAAGATTTATAATATAGGTTCTGCAGTTTGTCTTGGAAACCTGAAGCAAAGGGATCTTGTGTCTCTGATGTGTACAGAACAAAATAACAAAACCGAAAACAAAAACTCAAAAACATAATAAAACCCAAAACAAAATAAATTCAAAAGCAAAATAACAAAACTGAAAACAAAATAAAAAAAACGAAAACAAATTAACAAATCTGAAAACACAATGACATACTCAGAAACAAAATACCAAATAAGAAAACACAACGACAAGCGTAGGTATAGTTTGTGACATTAAGTCAACAATTTAAACATTTAAAAAATGATTTTGAAACGATGGCCAACAAAAAAAAAAACATTGTTACCCTGCAGAAAGGCAAAATAATGTCGGGTTTTATTTTGCTGTTTCAGAGTACTCTGATTACTTTTTTGATGTAACGAGTAATCTAATGCGTTAGGTCCGCCATTTAAGTACTCAGTTACTTTTTCAAAAATGCAATCTGTTATTCAGACAATTTATGTAATCTGTGAGCTAGACAGCAGTCATTCCCAATCCATTAGTGTGTGTGCGTGTGTGAAAGTCGTCCTACAACCCCGCCCCCAATAACCGGCCCCCTTTGTTATTCCTGCTGTTATACCCCTATCTCATCTATGTGGTTTGACTATGTGAGG
>JAOVVB010000018.1:14591803-14603738 GCA_028570985.1 Heterobranchus longifilis | reverse complement strand
GCCATCAAGTTTAAAAATGTTTACACTTGAGCTTTCCAACATAGCAGCGCAGGCCACAACTTAACAGGTTTCCTTTCACATTCTGTCACACACGCACACACACACGCACTCACACACGCACTGTCAGCAACTTTTACTTTCTTACAAAGTTAAACACTTTTAATGTCCAAGACTTCATGTGTCTGAACCTTGTTTATAACAAGTTAGATTGGTGAATCTGATTGGCCAGAAGGTGTTGATTAATTTTCTGTTACAGTGTATGATTTATACAATTATACTTGTTTCTAATATATTCTTGTTTCTTGTCCTTTTTTTCTTTTTTTTATTTGTCTTTATTAATTTTTGTATTGCCCGATACTTAAGCAAGCCATTCGAATTTCCCCCTAATATGACCTCATTTTAGGTATCTATTTTAGAAGAGAAATTAATTGCAGGGAAGTTCCATTTCCTGTATTCTGACTTGCTAAAAAAATGCACTTCTGCAAAGGGGTGCATCGTAAAGCTACACAGTCTGAAACATCATGATTGCAACATCAGTGAGGCAAAAGTGATTTCACTGATGTAACAACCCCATGTTATACAATAGTTCTATTACAGACAAACTTAGTTTGAAGACATCAGACTATGGTGGCATGGCGGCTTATTGGTTAGCACTGTCGCCTTGCGTCACCAAGGTCTGGGCTTGATTCCCGATTTGGGTCTGCGTGCATGGAGTTTGCATGTCCTCCCCGTCCTTGGTGGGTTTCCTCCGGGTACTCCAGTTTCCTCCCACAGTCCAAAATCATCCAGATTAGACTAATTGCCGGTAGTGTGTAATGTGTGTGTGCCCTGCATCCATGGTGTATCCTACCTCATGCCCTACAGTCAGTCTCCTGGGATAGGCTCCAGGCCCCACACAACTTGGTATACGTGACACAACACCAGATTTTTGTCACACATGTTCTGATTTATTTTTTGCATTCTCTGCTCCCAAAAAATTGTTTGTACACAGTTTAGAGTCAAATGTTGCCGAAGCTAGTTTGCTTATAAATTTATGCACTCACCTTAGGGGAACTTTGTTAATTAATGAAATATTTAACGCAAACCCTAAACCCCACACAATATATATAAAATATTACAATGGTGGAACTTTTGTAGCGCACGCGTGCATGCAAGCGTTAGCCTTTCAACCCTCTCTACATCACACACAGGGACCTGTCTCTGTTCATCGTCCTTCAAATTAACTCGATGCAAACCAGCGAGTGTTGTCATCAATCCTCTGGTATATTTTCCACAAATACTTCTGCCAGTATTCAACAGCTCATGTTCCTCCTAGAAGCAGATGTAATTAGGCTGTAGCCGTATCCACTGACGTGTTGGAAAGCTTCCTGAAGCCTACCGTGATCTTCACACTTCTCTCCAGTACACACAGCCAGAGCCTCGAGCCTTCACACACAGCCATCACTCATATAGCTCATCAGCTTATTGCCAGCACCCATCATTTTTCCTTATGGCAACCCGAGGGCCCAATTAAAGCGCTTGGTGCAGGGCCGGGCTGCGGAGCGCTTTCATGTGGACATTTCTCTTAACGCTGGTCTAACAGCGTCTGCACGAGAGGCCTGAGCTATGTGGCACAGTTACCAGTGATAACACTACAAATGGCAAAGAGTAGCGATTTCATTACATTTATTATTTGTTTATTATTGATTGGCGTTGGTTGTTTACATTATTTCCACATATTAGGACAAAAATTTTCAAAGCTATTGTAGATTAATTTCATTTTGTTAAACCTTAAACTGTAAAAATGGGGGTTAAAAATTACAGATCAAAATAAAACAAAACAAAAAAAAAAATTCTGATTTAATGGCTGAATTCTGAAAATGCCCAACTAACTAAAAATTTGAACATAAACATTAAAAATAAACATTGAATAACTTTGAGATTGTTCTCCTTAGGCTACCCTTTAACCTGTTTTTCTCCCAATTTAAACAATGTATTGCTAGTTGCATTCCAGGGGCAGTTCTTGCACATGGTGGCTGATTGGAGAGTCGGGGGTTCAAGCCCCTCCCCCACCGGGTCACCACTGGGGGTCCTTTGCCTGCCTCATACCACTGCTTGAAGTGGCATTCCCAAGCCCGGTTTAAAAATAATAGGATTGCGATATAAAGGGCAAAATGCTCATCCTGTATAGAGTTACAGAAGCCTGGAGCCCATCCTAGGGAAATTGGGCCACGAGGCATGGTACACACTGGTTGGGTTGCCAATCCATCCATCGTAGGACACAAGCACACACTCACTACAAGACAAATTGTAAACACCAATTTTCCTACCATGCATGTCTTTTAACTGTGGGAGGAAACTGGAGGAAAATGGTCCAATTGATTAAATTATTCAAATCTAAAATGGTGAAGGCGGTGACTTAGTGGTTAGCATTGTCTCCTTGGACTTCCAGGGTCCGGGTTCGATTCCCATCTAGAAGTCTACATAGGTTTCCTCTGGGTACTTTGGTTTCCTCCCACAGTCCAAAGATGTGCAGGATATGCTAATCAGCATTCCCAAATTGCCCATAGCGTGTTAGTGTGTGTATGTGTTTGTGCCCTGCGATGGATTGGCATCCTGTCCAGGGTGTACCTCGCCTAGTTCCCTAAGTCTCCTGGGATAGGCTCCAGGCCACCCCCGCAACCTTGTATGCAGGATAAAGTAGTATAGACGAGTGGGTGAGTAAAATTGTGAAATGCTGTTCTGAGTAAGATATTGTCCCAAAACCCATACTTACTAACAATAAAAAAAAAATAAAAAAAAGAGTTTCAAGATAGTGTGAGAAATTTCTTTAGTCCTGCCTGATATGATTGTATGTGTGCTGCTGTTTGTGATGTTCTCAGGGTGCGTCCTCCAGCCTGGTAGTGAAGTTTGCCGACACAGATAAAGAACGGACCCTACGCAGGATGCACCAGATGGCAGGCCAACTTGGCATCTTCAGCCCCATGACTATCCAGTTCGGGGCCTACGGAGCCTACACCCACGCTGTAAGAGCTGATCTATGCGTTAACCTGTGTTTTATTTTAGTGTATTTTGAAAATTAAAGTCATTTGAGTCAGCATTACAGAAACTACATATCCTCTACATATACATTGTATTGCATTACAATTCCTGCTGTATTGTATTATGTTATAATAAAAAAATCAAAATGTATGTTTTAGGTCAGTGGGACAGCCATTCCTAATTAAAGAGCCAAAAATGAGAGCTAATTAATCACTTACTAACTTATATACGCACTAAGTGGATACTAGTTACTCTAAAAATAACTTTCTCAGACCTAAACACAGTAATACATAGACTTAGACCGATTGTAATGAATTTACAAGTCAACCTGAGGTACTTTCGGGATTAAAGCCAGACGAAAAAATCTGATCGCGGCTGTATATAACTTTCTCCTTCCCAAACACTAAATTGTCTCTTAACTCCCAGGAGTGAAATCATTACTGTGTATATTTCCACCCCTGCTCAAGTCTCCGTATGTTTGGAGACGGCAGCGTTAGCACTGAAGCTTTGACCGATAACAGACTCTGGCTAGCAGATGCTGTCTGTGCCCACGCTGCCGACACACAGCTCGTTATAGATGCTTAGCGGAGAACAGCCGAGCAGAGCAAAGACGCAGCTGGAAATTCTGCAGGTTTAAATCCATAAGGGAACAAGTAGATATTCATGAGCTCAGTTAGGCCACACAAAGGAAACTCAGAGAACATGAACAAGATGTTTCCCTGTGGATTTTTCTCTGGACGTTATACTTAGAGAGTGGTATTTCTGAATCAGAGATCTAAATGAATGCTCAGACATCAATACAGGAAACTTATAACAAGCTAATTGTATATATAGATACAGTATATACAGTACACTATATTACTGACAAAAGTATTCGCTCGCCTGCCTTCACACGCATATGAACTTACTGTAAGTAACATCTAATTCTTAATCCGTGAGGTATAATATGGTGTTGGCCCACCCTTTGCAGCTAAATTAGCTTTAGGTCTTCTGGGAAGTCTCTCCACAAGGTTTAGGAGTGTGTTTATGGGACTTTTTGACCATTCTTCCAGAAGCGCATCTATGATGCTGATGTTGGACGAGATGACCTGCTCTAATTCATCCCAAAGGTTTCTGTTGGGTTGAGGTCAGGACTCTGTGTAGGCCAGTCAAGTTCTTCTACACCACACTTGCTCATCCATGGCTTTATGGACCTTGCTTTGTGGACTGGTCATGTTGGAACTGGTGTGGGGTTGTTTTTCAGGAGTTGGACTTGGCTTCTTACTTCCAGTGTAAGGAACTCTTTATGCTTCAGCATACCAACACATTTTGGACAATAAACATAAACACACCCCTAAACCTTGTGGAAAGCCTTCCTAGAAGAGTTGAAGCTGTTAAAGCTCCAAAGCTCCTATGGATTAAAAATTGGATGTCACTCAAGTTCATATGCATTTAAAGCTAATGCTATTGGCAATATAGTGTATGGCTTGATTGGACAAGTGTAAATTTCTTTGCAGATATTGCACACTGATTAGCTATAATTTTCAAAGCATAAACATTAAAACTACCTAGGTTTTGGGTTCCCCTTGTCTCCCAGGGCAACTTTAGCCCCTCAGGGCATGTCTCTAGGTGTGCTGGGGAGTCTGGCATCAGGACGATTTCAGTGGATCCTTTGGATGCAGTGCTCTTTACCTGCTGGGTCCCATGGTGCACTGGTTGTACTGATACTTTTCTATCGTGACTAGCATTGACTTTTTTTTTAGCGATTCGTTCTGTATTGTATTTTTGGACAGGCTGGCTTTTGTCCCCATGGGCATGGGTGAGCCTTGGTTGCCTAAAATCCTCTCTCCAGTTTGCTGGTTCGTAGTTGGTGATCAGTGTTGTTTAGATCACCAGGCTGTGTGGTTGATGTTATGACAGATCGCTATATATTCAATCCATTATATGTTACTGGTTAATTGACCAAATGCAGAAAAAAATTTTTTTTAATTAAATTCTGAAATTGCCTAATTGTTCTATGCAATGTCTCTTTTTATGTTTCAGTTGTTGGACATGAAAATATTTGTGGATACAGATTCTGACATACGGCTGGTTCGGAGGCTTAGGAGGGACATTTCTGAGAGAGGCCGAGACATTGAAGGAGTTATCAAACAGTATAACAAATTTGTAAAGCCTGCCTTTGAGCAATATATAGAGCCGACCATGAGACTTGCAGATATTGTTGTGCCACGAGGTGAGCACACCTTAGCACCTTACAGATTAATAAAAATGTGACACATCTTCCATATTAATCGCACCTTACATGAATAAAATTGTAAGATGAACTACATCACTGAAACATAGTCACAAGTCTACAAATTTTCATTATGTTTATATCTTGCATCATAACTTGGATTATATATCCTGTTAAATACATACCAAACATGCACCGATTCTCACATAAACTGGATCTAAACTCTACTAGATCATACACACACACATACGCACAGTAATTATGAGTCTTGTTTATTCATAGGTGGTGGAAATATGGTGGCTATCGATCTAATTGTTCAGCATGTGCACAGTCAGTTGGAAGAGGTAAGTCAAACAAGTGTTGGATTTCAGTCAGTCAACTATTAAATTAATCTGGTCATTGTTTTTCCCAGCAAATTAAAAAAAAATCTAATTGAAAAGGTGTATCTTAGTGTGTTTACACTTGAAGGTTAGTTCTCTTTGTTTAGACCAAAGCATAAAATGATGCATTAATTTGGGTTTGGATGTATAAAGTCCTAGTTTGCTTAGCTTTCATACTGGCAGGTACCTTGTTGTTTCACACAACAGGTGTTTTGATTATATATGGTGGTATCTTTACCAGATGAAAGCTTATAGTGTCATACATTGAAAAACAACAAGCATGGCTCCAGATGGTGAAAAAAGAAAAATAAAGTCGCCAATGCACCTAAGGTTTTTGTTTTGCAACTAGCTTTTATTCAGACAGTACCCCACATCATCAAAAATAATAATGATGATAATTGAAAAAATTAAAGGCAACCAGTGACCTTTACTCCTTTGATAGACTCTCCATTTATATATTTTTGGTCTGTGGTGTGTTCACATTTCAATTGAACCGCATCTGTGTTTGTTTGGAAATGGTCCAAGACCCAGATTTTCAAGCAGCCTCAGTTTGCTTGCTTGGTTCGCCAAGGTTCAGATGGCTACTAGTGAACCGCACTAACAGAACAACTGCACCAGAGTTTGTAGGTATATAGAATTGAAATAAAGTTGTCAACACACCCTGAGAATGTCTTTACTAATCATATTCTGCATTCATTGTTTAAACATTTTTATAGTTATGTGGCTATACTAACCGTACACTAAACATATTTGCAGAATCTAGAGCCTATGTCCAGCAGTAAATACAGTCATGTTCAAAAAATTAGTACTTTTTCTTCTAGGGAGTTATAATAATAATATTTTTTATTATGTTTTTGGTTTGGGGCAAAAACATAATAAAAATAATGTGATTATAAAATAATGTGTTATTATATATTGTAAGTCTTAGTATTAGGCAAATACAACATCAAGCAAGCAACAACATATAATTTTTTTCATTGTACAATTATTTATTTAACAAAAATGAAGCCAAGAAAAATAATATGTGGTTAATATTATTGTTTATTGCTTCTACAGGATTTAAGAGGGTAATGGATTTTTTTTCATAAACGCATCCAGGTACTGCTAATCATCAGGCCTTGATTGATCCTTAGCATGTGTGCAGACCTCTATAAAAGGAGAAGTTTGGCAGTTTGCATTCAGGTGTATGTTAACACAATACCAAGAGGGAAAGACATAAGCAATGGTCTTTGAGAAGCAATTGTTGCTGCACATCATTCTGGAAAGCATGCAAGACAATTGACAGTCTTTCCAGGAGTGGACGCCCCAGCACACTGACTCCAAGGTCAGACCGTGCAGAGAGGACCTTGAGAGAGCTGTGCATAAGCTATTGCCCAAAAACCGCAAAGAATTTTTCAATGTTGAAAAGAAGAATGGGCCAAATTCCTCCACAATGATGCAAGAGACTGATAGTCATACAGGAAACAATTACTTAAAGTTATTGCTGCTAAAGATGGATATACAAGCTATTGAATCGTGTTTCTTTTTCTTCATTTTTGTTAAATAAATAATGGCACAGTAAAAAAAAAAAGTTATATGTTGTTGTTTTTCATCTGTGGTTGTATTTGCCCAGTACTGAGACCTGCTACTCTGTATGTCTACTATGCAAGTATTTACCAAAAAAAAATTTGGCACTAACTTTTGAACATGACTGTAAAAAATGGGATTAAAAGAAGGACATAGATTTGTGAGGTGACAACACTACCTGCACAGCAACATTGTGCCCAATAGTATTTCATTTAAAATGTAATTGTAATGTAATTTACTACTTTCACATCCAAGTGAAAGTATTTACCTAAACAATTTAAACTTTTTTTTTTTACGGTGAAACAGTGACTTTTTTGTTTTGACTTCTAAGATATTTTTTGTTTCCTTTTTTGGAAACCTTTTTTTGGTGTTCATGTGAAAATGCCTCATCTTTGAGTGAGCAGCAGTGAACAATTCCCAGATGCAGGAGTATAAATCGGCCACCTGGACTAAAAAATTTCCCATAGACCTCTTTGGTTGTACAATTTTTATACTCATCACAAACCATTATGTAAGCCCCCATCTTTCTTAAGTAATTGTTGATGTATACAGTTTTCTCCAAAGGTATTAAAACAATAGTCCACTTGTTTTGTTTTTGCAATTACCAAAAAAAAAATTATAATCAGATGTATTTAAAGTCTTGTAGTATTAATGACTAAGTTGATGTATGGCTATAATGGTAATTAATAGCATGTTTTTAAGGATTTTTGTTGACAATGTGTTTGTTTTGCCCACTTACTGCGCTCGATCTGTTCTCTCTCCCTACCTCTAATTTCTCCCTCCATCTCTCCAACCCTCCCATTATGCCCTTTCCCCTCAATGGGGATGCAGCGCGAGCTCAGTGTCAGGTAGAGTAGCACCGAACCTCACTCTTACACTGTCCTACCTCAGCAGGCAAAGATACCCCTATAATGCTGGTCTGAAATCAGCTCATTTATTTAAAAACATTTGAAAAATGCACAGATTTTGAAATATACATATTCTTCTACAATATCATTATAAACAGTGTTAACAAACCTTTCATACAGTATATTTAATAAAATATTAATATAAAAAAGATTAAAGAATATTTTTCACTGAAAAAGAAATTCAATAAGTAATTATAAGGGTTTTTCTTGTTTTTTGTAAGTAATTGCATTATGTTGAGGGACGTACAGTGCCTTTTGAAAGCAACTTGGTGTTTTTCTTGTATTACAACCTTGAATTATAATAGATTTTTTTAGAATGTTATATAATGTTATGTTATTATTTTATGTAATTACCATAACAAAACAGTGGGAAAAAAGTCATGCTTCTATATTTGGCAATGGATTTTTTTTCATAAACGCAGTTTAACAAAAGTACAAGCTGAGGTTCACCTTATGGTTTAAAGAGCGTGGTACACACATCCATACACAGTCGTAAATGTCATGGGCTGCAAGAAAACCTTTTATAACAAATCTGTAGAAATTTCCTTTGCCATTGTGCTACATAGCCCTGCAGCACTGTTTTTTCATCATCCTCTTGTTGGTATTTAAATTTACTGCCTGTTTTGCCTAGCACTGGGGCTGGCTTTAGTTGGTTAAAGGAACATTTTAATCCAAAAATACTTGTTAGCAGTGGGTTTGAGCCATAGCTGCCACACAGAAACATAGCTTTCTCTTGGTCAACAAGTCAGAGTCACTGCCTCTGATTGGTTGACAGGCTCACCAAGACCTTGGCTGGTAACTTAATACAGAATTTATTGCTGTAAGTTATATATTGATATACAGCTCTGGAAAAAAATGGGACGACTGCAAAATATTTTTTGTCAGTTTCTTACGTATTATTATTATTATTATTATTATTACATGTGCATGTATTGATGAGATCATAATTTTTTTATGAACTGCTGACAATATTTCTCCTAAATTCAAAATTCAGAGTGTATATTTAAAGGTAATAACATCATCACAACATATCAACGTAACCTAAGGTCATGCAGTATTTGCAGAGCTTTAATAACTCAAAAACAAAATGCAAATAATTTGTAAACAAATTATGTTAATGCTTTGGCTAAATAACATTAAGAAATCAGTATTTGGTGGAATAACCCGATTTGATACAGCTTTCATGAATTTTTTTATATGCTCTCCACCAGTTTTTCACATTGCTGTTGGGTAACTTTATACCTCTCTTTTGCAAAAAAAAAAAAAAAGCAGAGCTCAGCTTCCATCCATCTTCGTCTTGATGACATTCCAGACTTTTTCTGGAGTAACTTGCAGTGGTCTCTTATGTTTTTTTCCAGAGCTTTTGATAATAATATTATCATATCATCATCATTATGATAATATTATTAATATTATAATATTATCATATCATATAATATTATAATATTCCTGAAGTGTGTAAAATTTTTTGGCTGACTGTGTGCGTGCATGTCTGTGTGTGTATATACGGTATATGGTATATACATATATACACGTATTCTGGAAGGCTCTTGAGTCTGCAACACCAAAAGCAGGCAGCACAAAGACAAACAAGCTCTCCAGACAGATCAGACAAAGTTATGGAAAAGTCTTGGTCAAGTTGGGCTTAAAAATATCCAGAACTTTCAACATCCCACAGAGTACCATTAAATTAAAATATTGTGTAAATCAGACCCCTAAAAATCCATTTTAATTCTAGGCTGTAATGCAGCAAAACAGGAAAAACACCAAGGAAGGTGAATACTCTGACTGAAGGTTTACATGAAGGTGAGGATACAAACAGTATTTTTTTTTCTAACTAAATTTAAATTCATCGTCTAGTGTGCTGTGCTAATATTAGCTTTTGGCCTTGTAAAACAACACATTTTAGACACCCAAGTATTGTTAATAAATATGTAATAAAATATAATGATAAAGAAAAATTACCATTACCAAAACTGTCTTCAGACCAGCAACAAGGGGAAAGCTTTTGTCCACATTTATCAGCAACCTTTATCTGCTCACTTACTTCTGAAAATGCTGCACCACATCACTAAACCAAGAGAGGGCATTGTCTGTTTATATAAACTACTTAGATACTTAGATTAATATATCGTTCAAATCAACATGCAACACATCTCAAACTAAATTTACATTATTTTGGCCAAGGTGTGCAGCAGGCAGAAGTAAGTTCAATGGAGACAATAGTCTCTTTCCAAGCATCACTGTTTTAAATTAGACACTCCTTCTGCATTATATGTCTAAAAAAAAAAAATCTGTATTCCTATGCATGAACCTTTACACCCCTTTTGTCTTACCGTCATGCTCTCACTCATTCCATTTGAGTCTTTACTTGTCTTTACCTATAGTTTAACATGTTCCCCACAGAAATGTTTCCATTGTCTACTAAAATACATGAGTTTTTCCATTAGACAAGCTAACGGGGTGATAGAGAGGAAGTACAGGTCTTCTTATGACACAGGATGTATCAGGCTTTTGCATTGCTGCACTTTATTGCCAGTGACATTCTGAGTGAGTAAGAAAGTGGCAGCACCTGTAGACACCATACACGATACAGACCCATTTTTCAAAGAACACCCAGCACAGAGCTTGCAAAAGAAAATGTGGAAAATTGGTGATTAAATATAATTATTGTCTGGCAGATCTTGTTGATTAAGTGCAAAGCATAAAAGTCACACTTCTGACTCTTCTCCCAAATTTGCTTTATTCCTTTATCATCTATTGAATAATGTGTGATGTCTATCTTTTCTTTTTCCTTTCTGCTTGTTGTCATTTCTGTTTTTGTATTGTTTGTTTGTTCTCCAACCATAGAGGAAACTCCGCTGGGATATGTGAGATTTGCATGTTATTTAATTTTTTATCATTGCATGCTCTTAATTTTTTGGTGTGAGAGTATGTCTATTGCCAGAAGTGTGATTTTAATGTGGTCGCGTCAAATGCTGCAAGTTGTATATACAATTATGCTCAAAATTATTCATAACCCTTGGACAAATCAATACTTGGACAAATCAATATTTTTTTTTTATTTATAAAAACTACTTGGGTGAAACTTTTGTTGTATTCAATATATTAGCTGCTATGCACAACCCCACATATGAGTTAGCTAAACTTCATTTGTATACCAAAAGATATGGCCAAAGATTCTCTTTTGAGCCTGTTTAAAATTAATCATACCCTATTCCCAATCTCAGAAAAATATCATTCTTTGGTAAAAGTGCACATGGTTTCACATGTGACTATAATCAATCTAATCAATGTAGGTGTTATCAATTTTGGCCTATTACTGTTAAATAGCACTGTAAAAAATAATAAAGGGGACAAAGCTTTCATTCTCAGCCACTGATATGGCTAAGAAAAAAGTACTCAGTCATGATCTTTGTATGCATCAAGATCCATCGTTCAGTTAATTCTGCATCAAGGTGGTCTCTATGCACATCACCTCAGAAAGGCACCACTCTTGACCCAAAGAAACTGGGATGTGCGTCTGGCCTTTATGAGAGGTCACCTAGATAGAGATCCAAACTTCTGGTTATCCATCCTCTGGTCAGATGAGACTAAACTGGTGCTCTTTGGACATATGGATGGAACAACTGTCAAACATGGCAGTGGTCACACTATGGGGATGCTTCTCAGCCAGTGGTAAAGGTAACCTTGTTAAGATAAATGGTATTGTGAAAAAGGAGGACCATGTCAAGATTCTTCTGACCTGGTGGCATCATCATACAAGCTCAACCTGCCAAACAATTGGAACTACCAGCAGGATAATGACCCAAAGAATATGGCATAAGTGGTCAAGCAATGGTTTAGGG
>JAOVVB010000018.1:14562946-14580556 GCA_028570985.1 Heterobranchus longifilis | reverse complement strand
CAGACCACGGTTCTACAAACATTCGTAGATGCAAACAAATCACCTTAGTTCACTTGTATGGCAGTGCACCATATACCAATATTTACAATTATATACAATATTTTCAGTGTGTAGGTGAATGTATAAAATGTCAGTATGTCAGTAAAGTCCAGTATATTGTATGTGTGCATGTGATTGGTTGGGTGAAATAAATCGACCTCAACGATTTCAATGAAATAGTCCAGGAGCATGATACTAGAAAATGGCTACCCTATAAAGCTGTCCCAATGGTGAAATGTTCCTAATTTTAAAAAATCCTCAACAAAACACTCTCCAATACAGTGGCAAACAGCTGACAAAATGGCATCTGGAATTCCCCATGCGATTTAAAGATGCAGAGACAACACTGTTACATTTCACATTCCAGTAAAACCTTGCATTGCAAGTAATTTAGTTTGCAGTCTAAGTAAAGTCAACATCCATGTGTGTGTGTTTATTGTCCTACCCAATAACCCTCCTCCCAAGTCAGGGGTGATTCTTTTCAAAGGTAAAGTGCAGGTAATTAGTTTTATTTAGCCATTATATTTTATATTAATCATTCTATAGGAATATTTTTGAGTTGTGGAACGAATTATTGAAGATTCCATTATTTCTTATGGGGAAATTCACTCCGAAACAAAATGGCATCTGGTTTCCCCTTATGATTTAAACAACATTTCACTGTGAGATTAATTACCTTAGGCACAGTTATGGGTTTTGGCCACATGATGGCAGTGTTGGGAAAGGGGACAGATTTAGTCAAGTGGATTGGTATGATTTACATTCAATCATATTCGTACTCATATTAAATGACGAAAGTATATTTGTGTCAAAGGCTTATAAGACATTGTCGGACTTAAGAACAAATCGGGCTTGAGAACAAATCCGACTTATGAACGTGCTCATGGAACAGAAATGTAACAGTGTTGTCTCTGCACCTTTAAATCGCGAGTGGTATCCCGGACATTATTTTGTCTCAGGTTTTAACTGAGTTGGAGTGTAAACTCAATTTTCTGTCATCGTGCTCCCGGACTAATTAATTGAAACCTGTCAGGTCGACACATTTCTCACACACCCCACACACACACATACAATATACTGGACTTAGGCTGCGTCGTCAGTGCCGAAAACAGGTATGTCAGGCCAAGCTCAAAGCTACTGAAACCCCGGATCAGGTGCATACGACAAGCAGAAGTAAGGGTTGCTAAAACATTGGAGCAGCATGAGGAGCACCAGCGGGTTGACCGACACACTTCAATCGCAGGTAATGGTAGCAGGCAGGCGTCAGGATCAGCACACAGGTGGAGTCGCAGGTACACCTCATGTGTGTGGGTAGAGCTGCACATAACCTACAGTATATAAAGAGAAGAGAACCATCTTTCAATGGTTTTACAAATACAAATCTATTACATTTTATTATAAACATTCATGCAGCATTTGACATTGTGAAATCAATTTTACATTTTCAAAACATTTGGAACGTAAACAAGTTTTAGCATCAAACATCCAGTTTTCACATTTTAAAACAACTGAATTGTTAGGTGGTACTTTGCCTTAGTGGTTAGCACTGTCGCCTTACGCCTCCAAGGTCCATATTTGATTATCACATTGGGTCTGTGTGCATGGTGTTTGCATGTTCTTCCTATTGGATTTCCTCTGGTACTAATGTTTCCTTCCACAGTCCAAAGACATGCAGATTAGGCTAACTGGCCTTCCCAAATTGTCTATACTGAGTGAATGAGCATCTGTGTGTGTGTACCCTTTTAAAGCAATGAATCATGCTTTAAACAAAACAATAAATTAGAATTAACAGGAAATTATCAAACCTATTGTTTTGCTAAAGAAAATGTAAAAAGTATTATAAGTAAAATAAAACCTACTTTGGATGTATTTGTCAACATTGTCACACAATAAGTTACCCCGTCAGATTAATTTCCTGACGGTGTTGACGTCTGACAGTGTTGCCAAAATTCCACATTATGCTACCTAACATCTGAAATGTGTGTGGGAGCCTATTAGTTTTGCATAATTGTTTGATGTGTATTTAATGTGCTTGAAAGTTATGAATTATGAATGAGGACACTATCAAATAAAATGAAAAATCATTTTAAGTAGGATTGAAAAAACTGTTTTGATTCAGCTTATAAAATAGATTATAATCAAAATATGAATTATTTCTCAATTTTACAGCAAAACACAATATTATTTGCTATACATGTTTTGTCCCAGTTCTCTGATATGCATATCCCTGTTTATATGCACATTCCTTGAATAATATTTTTTTCTTTACTTCAATCCTCCTTGCAAAAATGCTTAAGTAACTGCAAAGCCCTCTTCAAGCCATTTCACAGGTTTTGATAGGACTTACAGCTGGTATGTGACTGGGCCATTCCAAAATATTATCTTCTGCTTCTGAAGCCATTCTTCGGCTTACATGGATTTGTGCTTTTTTTATCATTATTGTGCTGGAAGGTGATTTTTTTTCTTTATCTTCCTATGTCTAACAGGTTTTGTGCCAAAATTGACTGGCATAGAAGCTGTCCACAATTCCCTTGATCTTGACTAAAATCCCAGTGCCAGATGAAGAGAAGCAGCCCTATAGAATAATGCTACCATGCTTTGCACCATATGCACCATACCGTGCATATGGTGCTCTTTTGGGTAATAAGCTGTCTTGTTTTTGCACCAAATATATCTTTATTTATTATCCCCAAACATTCTACCTTTGTTTCAGTAGACCATAGCACATTCTGCTAAATGATTTGAAAACATTTAAGCAGGCCCGGATGTTTTTTTCATGAGTAAAAATATGAGATTGTTGCAGGCAGTCATCAGTACAGTACTACTTGCAAAATATTTCTGCAGCTTTATTGTTTTAGGTGTCTTCGCAGCTATTTGAAAAGTGTTTTGTTTTTGCATCACTTTTGGATACATATCATGTACCATGTTCGCTGGGCCATTCAGTGTATTCAGGTAGTCAGCTGACTTCTTTTTATTGCTACATATAATATTGCTGATCTTAGACCTGATCAACAGATCAACCCCAGATAACATCATTGCCCCAGAAGCTTGTACAGTGGCCAATAAGCCTTACAGGCACAACAATTTATATGCATATCATCTTCTTGAGACATCTTAAGGCTGATCTTCTTTCTTCCTAGCAATTTGAAGCTTTTTTTCTGATTTTCTGATTAGTACCAAGTGCTTTTTTTTTCTTATGGATTACTGTTCATACCCAGTCCTGTAAATTCTTGTTGTGTTGTATGTGGAAATGCTCTTACTTTCACGATTACCCATAGCTTTGATTTTGACTGTTGTTTTTTTTTATGATAACTACACCAAGTGATCTTCGGTAATGATTATTTATGTTTTTTCCCCAAAAACATTTTTTTCCTGTAAAGTTGATAATTAATGTATTTCTGTATTCAAATACTGTTGATAGTTACTTGATACATTACTATATTTTCAGATTCAAATAATTCACCTTTAAATACAATTAATAGGCAGTTCTTAATTTAATTCCAGTTACTCCAGCAATCTCATCAGTTGTTTTCTTTGCTTGATGCATGTTAGTAATTTGACCCTTTTGAAACACAATAGGATTTTTTTCCCATGACCACTGGGTACATCTTTGGACATGGTTGTTTAAGAAATGAGAAGCTACAAGCTGTCAGGTAGGGCTAAAATAATAGTTTCTGAAACATATTAATCACTGCAGTAATTATGCAATTAAATGGTCTAAGATGTTTGATTATTTAAATCCAAATGGCGAGTTTATATATATATATAGTTTTTCCGCCGTTCAGTGTACTATTCATCCAAGTTATGTTTAGTGTTAAATTAAATTTGGCAAAGGCTAACCACTGGGAGCGCTATTTTCAACGAGTTCTTATTGGACTGGCAGATAGCTTTATTTATAATTGTTTATAGTTAATATTAATATTATTATTAGAAGTAGTAGTTGTAGTGAAACTATTAGTAGGTATAGTAGTAGTAGGAGTAGTAGGAGTAGGAATCGTACTAATTTTTTTTTTTTTTATCACAGTGTAGAGGTAGGGCTGTGAGTTAAACTGGAGCTGTCCACGGTTTGACGTGTCTATTCACTGTGAGAGTGCGTGCTCGCCCTGCCTTATTTCCTGTGGCTAAGCCTCGACGAGAGATAGGGAGAGAGAGAGAGAGAGAGATGGGTTCCTGATACCAAAACGCGGAAAACCAGGGGTGGGAGAGTTTAAGGGAGAAAAAAGGAGACAGGCGGGGAGAACAGGGGAATTTCATACTGACAGAAGCGTCGGGTAAGAACCTGAATTTCTGAAATCTTTTGTTTCTCGCACTTTCACATTGGGAAATTGAAGCCCACCGTGTCGCCAGCACTCAAACCCAGAACTCATGGGTTAACAGGTAGGTTATGCGTCTCACCCACCCTTTAACACTCGTTTTTACAGTAGTCTTTTTGTCCATAATATTGAGATTTTTATGGTATCCCCATAGCGTTTCATAGCAAACATGGACTTTAATGTATGGACTTGACATGCCAGGTAGCTACTTCTCGGACAAGGTGAATTGAAGTAGGAAGTCCTCAGGAAGGAGACGAAATTGTCGCGAAGCGAGTTTTAACAGCTTATGGGTTTGATCGGTTTTACTCGCGAAATTGTAAACTGTTAAGTGCAGTTAGCTACTCTCCATGCAGCTTCTTCTCACGCTGCCAGGTGAGACACATGACAGACGCGCGGACAACAAACCTTTCCTAGCTAAACGCGGGATGTTGGGCTTGTCGGTGGTGTTATAGCTCATCAGTGGACATTGGATAGCAGCCTCTTCCCCTTAAAGCATGCGCCTTCTACTTTAAACATTCAACAGTATCTATTCGCAAGTTTGTACCATATCGTGACTCTTTGGCCTCGCGAAGCTCTCACACCGAGTTACCGGCTGTTCTGCTTCCGCGATTGGGAGAATGCATATCGGGCGTTCTCGGGAATTTAAACAAAAAGGTCGCGGCTCAAGGCTTAAACCTCACGTCCCCTTCGTCTTCTCTCCTCGTTTAACATCTACGAGGGGAATTTCTCCTACTGGAAATTTCTGCTGCGTCAACACCCCCAAGCTTAGTGCACTGAACCGATAAAGGTTTTTTTTAAAGACTCCTTCATGTTTAAATTTCCTTTTGTGCAACACTTCTCGCAACTTAGGAAAGTGTAGTGTGTTGGGATAATGGTCTGGTAATAATAAGGCATGGGTTCATGTCTGTTTTGGATCTGTATTCGGGCTATTGTGAGGGTAATGTGAGTGTCTTTAGCCGCACGGTGTCCACTTAAGCTGGTCAGTTCCGTTTTCCTCCATTTTGTCGCTCATGGCTGTATAAAGGGAAGCATGCCACTTGTTCCGCACTTGTTTAATTTCAGCCGCGACGTCAGTAACATTCGCACACGTTAGACAATCCACTTTCATTTCGTATACAATTAAGTGCGTTTCGGAATAGTGGAAGGATTCTCTATTTTATGGGCGTGTCTGATGCCGCTCGACTATTTAGAAGGCACTTCAACACATCAGAATGTATTCATACTGTATCCATCAGAAGCGCAAGTAGTGTATTATTCTGGCAGCTAGTATTTGGTGGGCCTGCTGTTCCCGGTTTGTCTATCCTCACTTTGTTTCATCGTTTCTGATGCCTTTCAAGTTCTGCTGGGACACTTTTTACTACTAACTTCCCAGTATCTGCCAGTATCAAACTTCTAGCTCATACGGTAAGACAACCCTTCGCATGGGTGCATCTTAAATGACCAAAAAGTATTTAGAGCTTTGGAAGTTAGAAGCTGGTCGGTCAGTGTTTAGACATTCACTTTTGTTATTAAAGCTCTAAATGACAGTGCTGTGATTTAACATTAAATAGGCCTGTAGTGTTGGCATACATAAGTGCAATCCTAATATATAATTGTATTTATATATAATCAATATTATTTCAATATATACAATGTGGCACAGAAGTCTGCAAGGTTAAATGGTCCAACTATTGGTCAACTGGGCTGAATTGAACAGAATAATGTAGCTCATTCAAGGTTGATGCCCATCTTCTAACATTACATAAATGTGTCTAAAAGTAGACCAAGAGTCCTTCTTTTTATAATATGTAATTGGTTAAATATTTTTTTCTTAACCATGGCTACATCTTGATTAGTGTATATTAATGTAATACACATACACCATGAACACATCCTTTGACTCTAAAATACATCACAGACAACGGAATATGCAGGTAATAATTTCCTCTTGTTAAACAAGTCTATACAACAGCACACTGTCTGTCTGTCACTCTAAAACTGAAAACAGAAATTATGGATTGATTATCAGGGCTAAACAATCAGATTGGCGGAAAGGGGGGCTTTGACATGTTCCTGTATTTGATTCTAAATTTGCACAATAGAAAAAGAAATTGATCATCTGGAAGTTTGTCAGAATTTGGTACAGTGCATTGCAATGAGAAGTTGAGCAAATCCACAATGGCTAAATTTAATCTTTTGCAGTAAGGTAATAAATATCATGTGCTAATAGATACTAAATCCATGGATGAATCCAATTCTGTGCATTAAACAACTTAATAGTAAGGTACAATAGATATTACACTGCGTATAGTGATTGGTTATTCAGTGATTTCATATTTATGGCAGATACATAGGTTCACCAGGACACATTATACAGTATGGAAGAAAAAATGGGTTACTTTTTACAGTATATGGTGCATGTGTAACAACTCAAACTAAGTCTTGAAAAATCATGGGGTGTTCAAAAGAAATAGTAGCAGTTCTTCACAAGACTTAAACATTCATAACAAAATGTGAGGTGTAGTACTGTAGGTACATGTAATTGTTGGTAGCAAATCATGACAGTTTGTAGACAGATCTTGACAATTGCATATGAGTGTGGCTTAACTAATGGTGGAGGCCTAATTAATTTGTAATTACCTATTAAAATTCTCCAGAAAATATGTGGTCAGTTGGTAGATGATTAGAGTATGTGAAGGCACAGAGTCAAGTGAAAAAGGACTGTCAAGAGTGTCAGTTTAGAACCATTCAGTAAAAGTTTTGCCAAAAGTTCAGGACTGTGGCAAATCTCTCTTACAGTTCCTGCCCAAAAGTATTGGAATGACGAGGCCAGTATTTTTATTTTGTGAAGACAGATAAATATGTCAAGACAATTAGGTTTGAAAAAAAAAAAGAGATGAATATGAGATGGATCAGAATTTGTTTGTCTTCATTTGTATTAAAATGTACTGTAGATACAGTGTTTCCCATAGGTCTGAAATATCCCATATGTAAATAATATGACAAAGTAGAAACAGAACACTCTTTGGTGTACAAAGATGACACTGTTTGTCAGAACACTTAATCTTAATCTTCCTGGGTTTTTCAAAGAAGAGCTCTAACCCCTGCACATATGGGAATGTCTCTAGTGCTGATTCATTTATCAATATTCACAAACATACAGCCAGGTGCTCCCCTTTCACTCTGTTTCTCAGGCCAGTTTTGATCTGACAAACAATATGAAAACACTGGTTTAAAGGACGTATAATTGAGTTTTGATATTTAATCTAAAATAGTGTATATTTAGTGCAGAAAGTTAAATTTCACTTACCAGCGTATGGGTAGACGGGAGGGTTGTAGAATTGGATCTTTGATGCTGTTTGTCTCTCTTATTTTCTTAAAATACTTTTGAATATTCATATCTTTAGGTAAACCCATGAAAATTGATAGTGTTCTAGCATTATCTAAAATTATCTTGCTTGCCACCATAGCCAGAAGAGACATTACATGTAGCCAACAACACAGTTGCTGCTTTCCTTCATAAAATTAGAAACTATTGTAGAAAACAATTAAACAATGAGAAAATTAGTTACTAGACCTGGTCTGTGTTGTAATATCTACTGTGCCACGACTTTAGAGAATGCTTCTCCTACTTTCTACAGTAGCCTCTCGTCGTTCAGTCTGTTCACCAGACGAAACTGTGCTTTCCTGCGGAGCATATGGTCAGTACGCCCTTTTTATTCTTTTTTATGTTAGCTGACATCCGTTGCATTTACTGCCTCTCAGTACACCCCTCTCATGGCAGCAGAATAAACATGTACGGGAGCAGTAGCGCTGAGGGAAATGTCCTCTACTAGTTAATCTCTACTAGATTCTTCTTTACAGATTTAAAAAATAGGAGCAAATATACTAGGGCTGCCAGCAATATACCTTGTCCGTCCCACCAAGGTATACGCTATGTGTTGGAAACATTGGGATATGTTAAACAATGTAGAACATTTACAAACACGCCTGGAGAAGCATCATAAAAAATGAATGCAACAGTTTGATGTCAATTTGATACAGTTATTGAAAGCAAGAGATAGACCCCCAGAAGTGTTATTTGCTTTAATTTACTTTAAGCCTTCCAATGCTACTTTTAAATCGGTTCTAATACTGTTGCTTGGTTAAAAATTTGGGTGTTGTAGCCTATGCTGACTGATTTCCTAACAGATGTGATATAGATCTTTTTGATTCACATGTGCTTAAGGTCTGTGAAGCTTTTTGTTGGTATTACAGAGTTACAGAGTTACAATATAGAAAGTATACAAAATGGTACAAGAAAGAGATTTCAAGTACATTAAACTGTAAAACTGGATAAACAGAAAAAAAACAGTATGAGAATATACCATACTGAGACAAACTTTTACAACAGCTAGGAGGCCAAGGACTTTTATTTGAATGAATTATATTAACATCAATTCATACAACCTGACCAAAAAAAAAAAACCAGATTATTGTTGATTCCAAACTTTTAATTGGATATTGTGAACTAGCGTAGTCATATACCTGTGAAACCAATTGTGAAAAAAAAAAATCCTGAAACCCACAGACATTTAACCAATAGGTTGTTTACAATCGTGTGACATGCCATATCCCTTTGTAAGGCAAGAATAAAAAACAGAATGGATATGATGGGGAAAGTCCATATTGTGCTAGCTTAGATGACATTTTCAGAGAATGTTATAAACAGAGAATCACCATATATTTTGGATGCATTTGGTGATCCATATGTTAGAAAGGGGA
Organism: Heterobranchus longifilis; assembly: GCA_028570985.1. Lineage (NCBI taxonomy): Eukaryota > Metazoa > Chordata > Actinopteri > Siluriformes > Clariidae > Heterobranchus > Heterobranchus longifilis. The sequence continues at coordinate 14,571,461 of JAOVVB010000018.1, read as the reverse complement.
AGCAATTTTACAAAAAAACTGAAATACATGCCTGTTACTGAGGCAGTAGAGATAAGTACTGTAACTACCTTGTCCTCGTGCATTACTGTACTGGATTGGTTGTCACATATTGGTTATTCCTGCCCTTCTCCACATACCATGATTGGCTGGGTGAGTCAAGCTAATAACCCTGATTTAAGTGTTACTGTGTTATGTGTAACACAGCTTATAGCTGTTGTTTTATATCTAACTAACACACAATACTAAGCAAAATACTATGTCTATGTCATGAGTTATCTTTGCTATGCATCGTAAAATGGGAATAAGGGGGTGAAGACTCCAACAAAGCAAAGAAAAACAGTATCTTGAAGGCTTACAATATAAAGAAATGTTTAACTACATAAACATATAAACATAAGATGTGTGTGTTACATGTAACAAAGTGGTCTACACATACAGACATAATAATAATAATAATAGTACTAATACACCTTATTTATAAAGCCAAAAATATTATATTAAAAAATCAAAGCGTTATAACTAATAAAACAAATAAAGGTTCAGTTTTTCCACTAGAAAATTTTTTCAATCATGGAGGCAGGTGAATGATGGTGGTTTTGTGTGCATATGTTAAAGTTTTTGGTTATTTATAGTATTTCTTGCACAAGACTCTTGGTTTGGTAATTTCAATGAGTTTATTCCAAACTAGTGTTAATTTGGAGATGCCAAGCCTTGTTATTTCAACAGCACCTTGTCTATTGCATTACTGTAGTTAAAATATGTAAATTATTGTGTTCTATTGATTTTCCCAACTACATGAGAGGTTTTACAACTGTAATAAGGGCCAATATGTATTGTTCTACAAGTGTACTGCAGAGTAGCGCTGTTTTGGAGAGGCTAAGCCCCTTGTTCAATAATTACATATTCAGTATGATGACAATTACTGACAGTAGACACTTTTATGTTCTAATAACTTTAACAAAATAACTTTAACAGAATTACTTGTGTCTAATACTTATTTCACCTGGACAAAAAAAAGTTGCACACGCTTATATTTCGCTGGACAGCCTTTGATTGCATCCATGATATAGGTTCAATATGTTTATGCAATGTCAATTTATTTTCATCCAAAATTGCATTATTTTCTTTCCTAGAACTTATATTGATGATGGGAGAGTCTGACTGCTGTGTAAAGCCTTCTTCATCACACCTTAAAAATTCTCAGCGTGGTTAAGGTCTGGCCAGTCTATGTGTGCATATTGTGTCTTATACTCCCTGAACCACTCTTTCACAATTTGTCTAATGAATCCTGGCATTATCTTCTTGGAGCATGCCCATGCCATCAGGGCAGATAAAATCCATTGATAGATAAACCTGATCATTCAGTATATTCAGGTAGTCAGCTGACAATTTTTGGGCAAATAAAATGGCTGACAGCATTAAACATCACGTACACAATCCAGTTGTCCTTGGCACTACATTCATTAATTACAGTATACATGAACTGTAGAATATAGCAATCATGCACTGTACAGCTCAGTACTAAGCAGTGGAATATAAAAAGTGGCATCATAGCAAAATGTTCTAAACACACATTCAGTTGTAGTGTATCCCAACAAAAAGTCACCTTGTGGTGTTATTTGGTATTACCATGTAGCCACATTACAGTGGAATCTTGGATTACGAACACAATTCCTTCTGGAAGTGGGCTCGTATTCCAAAACACTTGTGAAAAAAAAATACATAAAAATAATTAATACAAAATATAAAGTAAAAATAAAACAGATTAATCTGCACTTTACCTTTAAAATAAATTCTGACAGATAAGTGTTTCCGTTTATGCACACAAACGCTGTGTGTGTATGGGAGAAAGAGAGAGGGAGGGAGAGGGAGAAAATGGATCTTTAACCTCTTTAATGAGACTTTCTTTTGCTTTACATGCGCGCACACACGTGTGTTATAAGAAACAGCACACGCACGCTGTACAAATGTGCTTACAAACACAAAATAAAATGTGTTTTACACGCACACACGTGGTCACAGTGTTCTAGTAAACAGCACACACATGCACGGATGTTGATTATATCAGTGAGAGACGCGCACTAAAACCCAGCAGGAAAGTTGATTACCCACAATTCCGCAGCGCGAGAGAGAGAAAAACCATTGGCTCACTTGTGATTACGTGACGCTAGGCGTCAAAACGAGAAGCGCATGCGTGATACGTGATACTCGGTACTCGTAAACCAAGACTTGCTCTCATGTTAAAATTTATAAAAAAATCTTTGCTCCTCTTGAGGAATACTCGCTAACCGCGTTACTAGCAATCCGAGGTTCCACTGTACTGTACTGAACTTTTCACTGTTACAGTATATCAGATAGTAATAAAGTACAAAAAAGAAATTGGCTTATCATGTAGGCATGGTGGATATGATTGCCTGCCATGCCTTTACTATTATAGTGGAAACACTGAACATATAAAGATGCAGCCTAACATCTAGTGGGTTTTGTGGAGTCTATCTTACAGATGTTTTCTGGAAGAGAATTTCAGAGATGAGGATCGGTGCAGCTAAAGACTCTAAAGCCTATGGTGGTCAAGTGGGCAGGGGATGTAAAGTGGAACCTAGAGGAGTAAGAGCAAAGAGTACCAGAGGGGGTGTAAAACTATACAAGCTCTGAAAAGAAAGGTGGAGCAAGATTATGGGGAGCTTTGAAAGTGAGGAGGAGAATTTTTAAATCTCTATGGTATTTGATAGTGAAACAGTGGAGTTTTTGAAAGGAGGGGGTATTGTGATGCATGAAGGGTATCTGGTTATAATATTGGCAGCAGAATTCTAAATAAACTGAAGTTTATGGAGAAGATTTTGTGGTAGACCAGGTAAAAGTGAATTACAGTTAGATAATACTGTAAGATAATACCAGTGCAGGTGGTGACCATAGCATGTGAGAGAATGGCAGCAGATTGCGGAGTGAGCAATGGGCAGAAATGAGAGACAAGAAATGGTACATGTTGTGTGATCTGAAGACACTATTAATTTAAAAGACTCAAAGGTCTGGGCGAAACAGAGGAACCATTAATGTAGAGCGAGAACCTGTTGAATATTTTAACCATATGAGGAGAAAGTCTGCCTTATTGGGTTTGAGAAAGTTGCAGGAATTAAGTATTCATTCAAGCAACTGGTTAGGCAGGATTTGGAAGAGCAGAGTCAAGCTTTGTGAACATGTAATGTGTCATCTGCATAACAATGGAAATGTATACTGAATTTTCTAAAAAAAATGTGACCAAGAGGGAGAAGATAGATGATTAACAGAACTGGGCCAAGGACAGAGCCTTGGGGAACACCACAGCTGACAGGGAGAGACTGAGAACTTTTTTTTTTGTGGAACAAACTGTATCAGGTGAACCAGGCAAGGGGGACATCAGTGATGCAAGTAGCAGCTAAGCGGTTTAATAAAATACTGTAGTGTGAGAGTCAGTGTCAAAGGCTGCACTTAAATCAAGCAGGAAAAGAATCGTTAAGAGTCTAGCATCAGCAGATATCATTGGTGGCCTTCAGAAAAGCAGTTTCCATACTATGGTTAGACTGTAATGATTTGAAATGATTATAGTCACTGAGGTGAGTATGATCCTGTATTGTACCTCTTTTTTCCAGGATTTTTAAAACGAAGATTTGATATCAGAAGAAAATTGAGATTCTTTGGGTTAGCACCAGAGTTTTTTGTAAGGATTGGAGTTACTGCAGCTTTTTTAAGAGAAGAAGAAACAATGCAGGAAAGAGATTAAATAATCCGAACTATTCTCTAGGTGAGTGAAAAAGTACAGCCTTTTATCAGCTAAATTGGTAGAGGATCACTTCTCCTGACCACACACAAAGGTTCCTATCTGTGGTGCTAAGTAAAACCTTCTCATGGATCTATCTGAGCAATTGTAAACACACAAACCATAGGCATTTTGAGTTCTAGTAATAGTGTCTTTTATGCAGAAAATCACTTCCTGACCTTCAGCAACAGTTTGCGCAACGCAAAGCAAATGATGTCATATACAGTCAACCTATGCCTGGGTGCAGGTTTGTTTACTTTTCAACTGAAGGACTTGAAAACACAGTCCTAACAGCAAAACTAATAATAATTTGTGATCAGCATTGGAGCTGCTACATTATTTGAAATGGAACATTTTGTATAACCTTGTGGTGGTGCAAAAATCTTGTCTAGATTTTAGTTAATTGAAATATAAGATTGTGTTATTTTATGACCAGGTCTGCAGTAAAGTGTACTTAAAGCTTTAAAACCATTGCATTATAGCATAGTTTCTGATCTGACTTGCGCCCTTTTGTATAACTGCAGCAAATAAGATGTTGAAGGTGTTAATGTTGCATAAAAGAAAAATACAAAGCATTCTTGCTTACACATTGTAATGCTGCATGATTTAGTTTTCTTATGTTTAACCATTGTTTTTTTTAACGAAATGTGTGCACTAGTGTAAGAGATCACACAAAGAGCATATTATATCTGGAATGGCGGAAAATATAGATAAATATTAAGATAAAATTTATGGAGAATGGTTGCATGTGATCATCTGTAAAGAAAGGGGAGTGTGTGTAGATAGTTGGGGTGAGGAGTTGGAAATGAGAGAAAAGGAGAGACAGATTTGGAAGCGGGGGTGGTCAGGCTAGTAAACTGGTCTTCTGTGTGTGTGTGTGTGTGTGTGTGTGTGTGTGTGTGTGTGTGAGAGAGAGAGAGTGTTGCGGGGGCTAGTAGGATGGAGGTGCAGGCTGACATGACATGCAGCTGAACTCTAAGTGTGTTAGTGGGTGGAGTGTGTGTGAATGAAAGTTGCTCTCCTCAGGCTGTACAGTGAGCTGTGTGGATAACAGGTTAGGATGCTTGCTATAGTACTGACTTAACCACATCAAGCACAAAGAGAGAGAAGGAGAGAGAGCTTTATTACTTATCTTACTGACAACATCGTGCATTTATTTCTTGACGTGCACTGCATAGTGTAAATTACAATAGGGACTGCTGGAATCTTATACCATATGGCTGAAGGGTACTTTCAGCATTATGGATGTGACCTTTGGACTTATTGATAAACAAAAAGCCTCACAGCATGGTCAAGCTTAGTGTCAGTGAATTAATTTTCCACACTTTTAATGCAACCCCTTCAGCTAAAAACAAATTAATTCTCAAAATGTAAATAATCTTTTACATCCTGAAAATATACAGCATTTTATCAGTGTTATGGATGTGACACTATAACGACAATCTTTTGAAAAAGAAAGTATAAACTCTGTATTTTCAAGACAACTGCAGAAAGCAATACACTTGTACCATGAAAAGATTCAAATGAACACAAAAAATTATTAAACAGTTTTTTTGGATAAACTGCTATTATGGATGTGAAATTTTCACGTTATTGATGTGATGTGTCTAAATCAACAGTCTACAAGCTAGATAAAGAACATGCTTGAATTGTAATATAAAACATTTGAAATACCATTACTATTACATTATTACGACCTAAATTGCTATACATTTTCCTTGTCCTCTCCTTTTTCCTTTCCTCACCTTTTCTTTCTGAAAGTAAAGATTTTGTCAATATTTCTATTCAATTTTACCTGATTTTTACTCCATGGTAAGTTTGACCTTTACATGGAATTGCCCTGCATGTGTTTGAACACCTGCCAATCCAATCCAATCCAATCCAGTTGAATTCAGTGTTATTTCTAAAGCATCTTTAACAGTGGGAATTGTCTCAAAGCAGCTTCACACAAATATAGATATGTAAATTTATAATTAAAAAAATATATATATTTATACTGTAGCTTGGTCAGTTTGTCCACATCACACTCAAATGTGTGCCTTCCCCAAACTGTTGGTTTGCTGAAGAAGAAATGCCTGAAATGTGCCAACTATGATTTTTCCCTCTCACTTCTTTCTGGATAAGTTCAGATTAATCTTTTTTTGGTGATGTACTGTAGCTTGTATTTCAAGAGTGAATTTGCAAAACTGTACCAGACTGTAGCTTTTGATTATTTTGTATTTCTGTAGAACAGGATCAGTAGCTTCTGTAACACCTGACAATTTATTTAATGTCACAGAAAGTGCAGGCATTGCAATGCCACCTGGGTGTCCGGGTTGTTGCTTATGTTCTGTTTAAGGTCCTGCTGAATGATGGTGCCTGGGATTTGTGTGAATATGCTCTGCTGAGTTTATTACTATAGCAAGTATATACTTCAGAAATAATTTGCTTAAATTTTCCTCTTATTAACTATAGGTTGTTAGCCCACTTCTGTCTGATATGTGGACTCCTTATTGTTTGTAGTCAGTGAGTACAGCAGGGGAGTGCCAGTGTTTAGGCAAATTGGGTCTGAGACGTGGTCATCCATTATGTTGTTTCCAATTTCTATAAGCGGCAAATAAAAACTGTACAACCCGAATTCCGGAAATATTGGGGCGTTTTTTTTTTTTTGTTGTTGTTGTTTGAATAAAATGAAAATTAAAACACTTTCAAATCACATGAGCCAATATATTATTCACAATAGAACATAAAGAACATAAATGTTTAAACAGAGGAATTTTACATTTTTATCCAATAAATGAGCTCATTTTAAAATTGATACGTGCTACAGGTCTCAAAAAAGTTGGCATGGGGGCAACAAAGGGCTTTTAAAGATTTAGCTGGGAGAACATCTAGCAACTAATTAAGGTAATTGACTTCAGGTCTGTAACATGATTAGCTATAAAAGGGATGTCTTAGAGAAGCAGAGTATCTCAGAAGTAAAGATGGGCAGAGTCTCTCCAATCTGTAAAAGAGTGCGTAAAAATATTGTGGAATACTTTAAAAACAATTTTCCTTAACAGCAAATTGCAAAGGCTTTTTCCAGGGCATAACATCAAAATATTCAGAGAAACTAGGGAAATCTCTGTGTTTTAGGGACAAGGCTGAAGGCCTTGATTCCTGTGGTCTTCAGGCCCCTCAGAGGACACTGCATCACAAATCAGAAGGTTTGTGTCATTTACATTAATAGGACCCAGGAATACTTCTAGAAACCACTATCCCTAAATAATATCCGCCATGCTATCTGCATATGCTAAAGCTCTGTCATGCAAAAAGGAAGCTATATGAGCCCTGTTGTGTCCTGTGAGCCATGGCTCATTAAAAATGGACTGTTTCAAAATGGAAAAGTGTTTTATGGTCAGACAAGTCCTAATTTGACAGTCTTCCGGGATAAAGAGAAGGGAAACCTTCCAGCGTGTTATCAGCGTTCAGTTCAAAAGCCAGATCACAAGTGCATATGACATGGGCAGCTTGCATGCTGAGAGGTATATAAAGGTTTTAGAGCAACATACTGTACAGTATGCTCCGCTCCAGACGACATCTATTTTAGGGAAGACCTTATATTTCAGCAGGACAATGCAAAACTACATACTGCAGCTATTACAACAGCATGGCTTTGTAGTGGAGGAGTCCCGGTGCTGAATTGGCCTGCATGCAGTCCACATCTTTCACCTATAGAGAACATTTGGCGCATCAGTAAATGAAAAATACGTCAAAGATGACCAATAACACTTCAGTAGCTGGAAACCTATATCAAGAATCGAAACAAATTTCAACACCAAAACTCCAGAAACTCATAACCTCAATGCCCAGACATTTTCAGACTGTTTTGAATGGAGATGCTACACCATGGTAAACATGCCCCCACCCCAACTTTTTTGAGACCTGTAGCAGGCATCAAGTTTGCAATGAGCGCATTTTGTGCATAAAATTTTAAAATTTGTCACTTTAAACATTTATCTGTGTTATACTGTGAATAAAATATTGGCTCATGTGATTTTTTTTGTTTGTTTAGTTTTAATTTTATTTAAATAAAAAAAAAACATCCCAACATTTCCAGAATTTGGGTTGTATGTTAAGTAGGGATTGGAATCACCAGTCACCTTCCGATAAGACATTTACAATTCTTAGGTGCCAATTGGATTAAAATTGCGATTCTATAAGTATTTTATTGTGTTTTCATAAATATCTCGATCTGATATTACATTTTCTCTCGATTTTAATACAATTTAAACCTTTAAAAAAAAATTCATGAGTATTTAAATGTAGTGGGTTACATATAATAGTTTTTTTTTTACCTAAAAACCAAGTACAGCATTTAAACAATACACACTAACTTCAAATACAAGAGTTTAACATTTAACTGAGCAGCACATACCTCTGAAAATAGTTACATGCAGAATTATAAAGAAAAGGTGATGTTTTACCTCCTCCAAAGTCTTCAAACTTGTGAGTAAGCTTGCAGTTGGAGTGGCTAATTAGCGCTCACAATGTGTTGAGACTGGTGTACATATGTGCAATAAGTGGGCTTGAGACTAATTCGCTCACAGAGTTTTTTAACATACGCAATTTTTTAAAATATATATAAAAATTTGCTTCTGTTGTGCGACACGGAAGCTTCTGCACTCAAGTTCAAGTAGGCTTTATTGTCACTTCAACCATATACAGTTAGTACACAGTGAAACGAAACAACGTTCCTCC
>JAOVVB010000018.1:14543638-14554916 GCA_028570985.1 Heterobranchus longifilis | reverse complement strand
GCTCTCTCTGTGCCTCCGGCTGTGAGAGGAAAACAGCATCACCCGGGGTTGTTAAACTGAGACCTGAAAACAGACCAGAGAGTGATGATAGGGCGAGCACTTTACCACTGCGCCACTCGGAGGCCACTTTATATTTTGTGTTAATTATTTTTATGTATTTATTTTTTTGGGCTATAGAACGAATAATTCGAGTTTCCGTTATTTCCTATGGGAAAATTTGCTTTGGTTTACGCTTCCGGAACGAATTATGCTCGTAATCCAAGGTTCAACTGTAATCTGAAAAAAAAAATTCCATTAGTTTATGTTAAAGCAGACATTTCACTTACTATAAGTACATATTTTCCCATCTGTAAGACAAGTGTACATAGAATTACGTTTTTTTACGCGCTCGAGAAAAAGTACAAAATATCGCACCCTGTTTCCGCAGCGCAAGAGAGAAAAACACACACACATAACGCACACACAGTAAAGGCAAGAGAGAGAGAGAGAGAATGTGTGAACCGGCATGGTGTCAAATTACGCGCGCACATACACATACTGCAGACACTTAACGACAGAGAGAGAGAAAATGGATTTTCAACCTTCTAATGAGACTTTCTTTTGCTTTACACACACGCACACACGTGTTATAAGAAACAGTACATGCGTGCTGTACACACGTGCTTTCAAACACAAAATAAATATATGTTTTACGTGCACACATGTGGTCACAGTGTTATAGTAAACAGTACACGTGTGCGCGGATGTTGATTATACCAGTAGGAGACGAGCACTAAGACCCAGCGGGGGAGCGATTACCCGCAATTCCGCAGCGCAAGAGAGAGAAAAACCGTTGGCTCAGTTGTGATCACGTGACGCTTGATGTCAAAACAAGAAGCGCATGCATGATACATGATACTCGGTGCTTGTAAACCAAGACTTGCTCGTTTTTCAAGTCAAAATTTATTAAAAATCTTTGCTCGTCTTGCCGAACACTCACAAACCACGTTACTCGCAATCCGAGGTTTCATTGTATGTAATTTGAATGAACCGTGAATATAGGCGCATCCACTGCTGTGGAGATGACGAGACGACATGATTACCTTCATCACTACAGCCAAAAACAAAGAAATTACTAATTTATCAATAAATAATTCAAATGGTATAAGTCAGTCTCCTTGCTGTTTTTACCTGATGCATTTATAATCATTATTCTACTAATGCTTATAGTCTACTAGTGCTGAATAGACTATGTGGTAAATTATTTAAATTAAATTAACAAATATTATAAGTAAACAATATCCCATGTTCAGAAAAACATTTTTATTTAGACTATGAAAAATAATTATGCAACTATTTCTGCCACTGTTCTCATACAGCTCTACAGTCAGGGTAAATCATTCAGTGACAACCCTGTCAATTTCCATGTAAAACAGGTACAGTGTACTGTATACACACACACACACACACACATATAGACAAAAGTTTAAATACACTATTTGCTTTTATATTAGCAATGGTGAGGAAAAAAATTAATTCCGTTAAGAATTACGATTCTTTTGTGTGGTGATTCACGTATCCCTGCACTGGCTCCAAATGAACTTTTTAAAAACTAATTTTTCATTTATACTACAGATAAACCGGAGTTGGCTGACATAGTGACTGCTAAGAGGTCTACTCTCTCACCAGAGAATGTAGACATCCTTGTCTTTAAAAAAAAAAATCTAATTATAATATTTGGTCTGTTTTCAGGTCTCAGTTTAACAACAAAGTATTGAATATTTTATTTTTTAATTTGATTTATTTGGCTGTTTATTTCTTGATTTTATTTTTTGTTAAAACCAAAAATTGCTTGCTTTTTTTTGCTGATCGGAAAAATGGTCCGATCCGTGACTCAGAAACCGTGATGTGATCCGAACCGTGACTTTTGTGATCCGTTGCATCACTATCAATTATACACTTGTAAATTAGTCACTCATTATACATGCTTACCTCTGTCTCAAAACACTGCAAGCTCTAATTAGTCGAAATTCCTGCACGCTAGAAACCGTGTGCCCATATTAGAAGTCGCACGCGCTTATAGCCATTCAACCCGTGTACTCTTAGCGGGAGGTGAGTGGTAATTCCTTTCACTGTTTATACATTATTTGGAAAGGCACACAACTCTCTGTAAAAGGCCTTAAAGCACAGATCTGTGAAAGACTACAAAAATTCTGCTGCAAGGTATCCTCCATACTTCTCAAATGGAAGAAGTTTGGTACAACCACGACTCTTCCAAGAGCTGGTCGCCTGGCCAAAATGACAAATTGGGGAAGAAGGGCCTTAGTAAGAGTGGTGACCAAGAACCAGATCTAGTGTGAAAATGGGACAAAGTTGCAGAAGGAAAAGCATTACTGTAGCTGTTCACTGATCTAGGATCTATGTCAGAGTGGCTAGATAGAAGCCTCTCCTCAATATAAAAACACATGAAAGCCTGATTGGAGTTTGCAAAAAAGCACCTGTCTGGAGAAAACCAGGCACCACTCATCATCTGCCCAATACCATCCCGACAGTTTGCAGCAGGGACTGGGAGACTGGTCAGGGTTGAAGAAAAGCTCAATGGTGCACTGAGATATCCTCAATGAAAGCCTGTTCCACAGCGCTAAGAACCTAACACTGGGCAGAAGGTTCACCTTCCAGAATGACAATGATCCTGAAAATGTGGCTAAGCCAGAGTCCTGACTTCAGCCCTATTGACCATCTCTGGAGAGACCTGAAAATGGCTGTCCAGTGACAGTCCACATTCAACATGACTATGAATTTGCAAAGAAGGATGGCAGATTCTTCTCCAATCCACGTGTGCAAAGTTTGTCACATCATAACTAAAAATGCTCAAGGCTGTAATTGCTACCTAAGGTGCTTCGGCGAAGTACTGGGTAAAGGGTCTGAATACCTGAAGTGCATGTGACATTTCTTTTTTTTTGTTTTTTTTCATTCAAACAAATTACAAATATTTCTAAATTTCTGTTTTTACTTTGTCAATATGGGGTACTGAGGTAGATTAATAAGAAAATAAAAGGAAATTAAATAACTGTAGTATCAACCTGCAATTAAACTAAATTGAAAAAAGTGAACGTGTCCTGAATACTTTTTTAGTTAAACACATATTAATGTTACTTATTACTTTTCTATAAATGTAATGTTACTATCACTAGTTACTATCTAAAGTAACTTGTTACTTTTTTGTTACTTTTACATTTACAATAGTTTTTAAAAGAAAATGAGACTCACATACATTTTCTAAATGAGTCACATTACATATTTCACATCACCATGCCAGTCAGTTAACCTTGTTGGTGCCTCAATTCTAATGTTTGAATAAAGCAGGGGAAATGTTCAAACTCAGAACAAAAGGCCAGGTGGACATTGAATCTCTCCACTGGAAGCCTCCAGTTGAATTGGGAAAAAGTTCACCTCTAACTTGTTACCACAATGCAATAAATATCTAAAATAATAAATAAGTAAAATTATCCGCAGTACTAAATGCTATTAATTAAGCCACAGTTTATTAATACTATAACTTTATAATGTATAATATCAGACATGTTTAATTTTTTCCTCCCATCTCCAGGCGAAATGATTTAGTCTTGACTTCTAAGCCATCAAGTGCCTAGGTTTAAAAACAAAAAGGAAAGAAGTGGAGAAAGGGGAAATGATATAGGTATAAATGTTTCCTGTAAAAAAAAAATTCAGGCATAGTGGCAAGAGTATGACAGAGGGTTTGGTACACACATGCTAAAATTTTTGGTTATTTAATTGTCATTTGGTTGGTAATTTCTATGAAAAGTTCCAGATGTTGCTGAATTTTGCATGCAAAAAAGAGACAGGTGCAACAGTCAAAGTTCTCAGAAGAACTGAGTGTGGTTCTGCAGGATGCTTAGTAAAACTTAGTAGCTAATTTCCTTCTAAAACTGCACAAATTATACCTGAAGCTAAAGGGTCCTAAAAGCGTTGTCACACTAAATAATGCCTTTGTTTCATTGATTAGTGTGTGCATTTCATGCTTCCCTCTGCTGACCAGCTTTATGGAGATGCTGATTTTTTTGTTTCTTGAAAAATTGGGGCCTGGCCATACTGACGAAAGTACTAATACCTGGTTTATGGTATCCCAGCAAACTTGCCCAACCTAAACCCCATAGAGAATGAAGGCTATTATCAAAGCAACCTGGGCTTCCATAACACCTCAGCCACCTCAGCCACAGACTGATTGCCTTCTTGCCATGCCGCATTGATACACATAAAATGTGTATATACACACAAACAACATTGTGTGTGTGTGTGTGTGTATATATATATATATATATATATATAGTGTGCGTATACACACACACAGTACACTATATATACAATGTTGTGTGTGTGTTTGTGTGTATATATATATACACATTTAATGTGTATCTGCATGCCAGATCGCTTACAGAAATCCAGTGCTTTGCACTGCCAGAAGGTTGGTTTGTTGTGACACCTCTCAAGGCACAAGCTCCAGGAAGGTGTTAAAGATGATTTGTTGATTCGTGAGTAGCAGCAGCCGACTACAGGGAGTCATCATCACACCATTTGGTGCTCTTGGAATGATGGCTGTGTATGTGTGTATCAACTCTTAGGGAAAAACTGTAGGAGGGAAAAAGAAGAGGAGGAAGAGGAGTGGAGATCGTGTTGGAATTTGTCTCCTTCTCAGTAGTGTGCTCTGATCCAAAATCACCAACCTGTCCTCTCTCAGGAGAATGTCTGCATGGTTTCCAGATTGAGATGTTTTGTCACCTTTAGTGAATATGTACATGTACCACATAAATGTGTGACACCCAAATTACCATGGACAATAAATTATTGACTCATTTAAATCTACACTCTCTGTTTTATTTTCTGGATTAGTATCAGCTGCAGAAATCTTGTAACAGTAGCCTCTTTCACACAGCCGGTTAGGGTGGGAATATTATACTGTCATCGCATTTCAATGCTCTGTATAAAATAAATGGAAGCGGAATTGAGGGTTGTTTTCACGTCTTTAAGTTGGGAGCAGAGGTGGTAACAGAGCAAGGCAAGATCTGTGTGAAAAGGGGAACCTACTTCCCTCTCTTTCTCTCTCTCTCTTTTGCAAATAATTTTTTATTGAACAGCCATGATCTACAAATATCGTGATCTACAGAAAATCAATTGAGTGTGTTTTTTTTAATGCAACAGAAAAACCCAAGAACACACTGTACGGCTCAAACAGACCTGTGCGTATCAAACAGCTCATATATATTTATTTTGATGCATGACCTAGTTCAAATATTCAATCAGGCAATACCTGTACATTTGTAAAATAAGAGACATCTCACTTGAACATTTGTGTATATTTAATCTTCTCCAGTTTAAGAAACAGTACTACTTTTTTTAACATATGGAGAGATGAAGGATTTCCGATGTAAAAGTATAGAATGTCTGTCTGACCTCCATTAAATAGATAAGTGAGCAAGAGAAAGAGAGAGTACTTGACTAATGCCAAATGGAAAATGTAAAACTTTATGTGCAGAACTTATAGCAATTAATGGACATTTTTGCAACTGTACTCCGAGTATATTGCACATGATGCTGAAAAAACCTGCCCAGAACCCTGGTAGATTTGGGCACAAAAAGAACATGTGACTTAAATGACAGGGCAAGTCATGATACTTCTGTCCTCTGTCCTCAAGATACATTTCAGCCAGCCTTGTTTTGGAAAGAATGGACTCCTGTCGTTAGCATTCTCCCTCCATTCTTTGCTCAACTGCAGTCCCAATTCACTTTCCCAAGCAGTCCTGGTTTTGAAGATTTTAGAATTACTAAGTGATAAGATAAAATGATGGAATGATATGCAATGCATATCCTAAGCAAAACTTAGCAAAACTAGCAAAACTTTTAAATACTTCCAATTTCATACAAATTATGAAAATGTTTGATGCCTTTGTTGTGAAAATGCTGAATCTAAAATTGAAAAAAATGATGCAGTAACAAATGTTGTCTACATGGATAAAAAAATTTTATTGAGCACCACTGTGCTATTGGTATATTGAGGTGGGTTAATTGGGAAGGAAGTGTAAGGTAAAGCAGATATAGTGGATGATCTACAAGGCAGTAACTCTAATTTGCACTAAGGGGCTTTACTGTAGATGATGGGAACCATCTCAGAATGTGTGTGTGTGTGACCTTTGAGATGTGTAATGTGTGAGACGTGCTGTCTGGAGTTTTAATAAATATAAAACAGTTAGAAGCTAACCCATTGATATAAAGAGTTAATCAGACATACCCGGCAGTGTTAATTAATGCTAAAGCTGCAGTGGGGTGCCAGTCATTTATTTGAGGATCACATAAAATAGTTATGTGCAATTGAAAGCACTGGGCTCATTCTAGAATTAAGTAATACTGGATGTAAAACTAAGCAAAATGAAAAAGTATATAAATTCCAAACAAATTGTGCCTTCTGCATTTATGATTGGTTACAAGAATGTGGCTTCTTCTATGATTGTTAAGGTCACCAGTGCTCTGAAATAGGAGCCAATCTAAAGGTGGGCACCATAGTAAATGTGCATACCTCGCACCACAACATTCAGCTCACCTGCACTTGTTGTTTTGAAAGTAATCTGTGTTTTAGATTCATGTGGTACATATCAAACTAGACTTTGTCTCCTTTGTGTTAAACACCATGCCCACTCCGAGCCCAGAATGCTACATGCTGCTTAAATGCATACACTGAGGTGGTTTAATGTCAAACTTGTGTGACTTATAAAACGTGAAACGATTTCTGTGTGACGGGGAATTTGTCAGTAAAAAAAAAAGCTGGTGAACAGTTATATACAAAAAATATTTAAACATATATATGAAGAACATAAATGAAGCATAGTGTCCAGCCCTTGTTTGTGTGGACTGCTGTTAACAATAGGAGGTTTCAATAGAATTCACTTTTTTATTTTCTGTTAGACATACAGTAAGTCTGACTCCCTCCATACAGTTAATGCTCTTATAACAAAAGACACTTTGTCAGGTTATTCTCCGAAAGCCACCCCTCTTGCTCTCTCATCTCCAACAGTGGTAATGAGATGTTTCATTATTTGCATTTCACAGCTTTTAATAGTGAGAGAATTTAGGCTAAGCCCCGGGTTGTCAAAGAGGCAACCACCACTGGAGATATGGCTGGCTTTAGGATCTCTAAGGCACTGAATAGCCCAAATACAGGAGGAACAAAAGGAAGAAAGGGGGAGCACAAGATAATGACCATAGACTACACTGTCAAATAAGGTACCTACTGGAAGAAGTACCTCCAAAATGTAAGGGTTATTGGATTAACAATTTAATTGCTTTCTATCTGACTTTAGCCTTTGCCACTTTCAGCAAATGAAGGTTAGAGAGACTTGGAGAATGAAAGAAAAAAAAGTATTTAAAAAGAAAGAGAGGAAAAAATAGAAAGTAAGGGTGATTTCTTATTGCTTTTGATTCTATGGTTGCGCAGAAAAAAGGAAAAAGGTGCGAATTTAGCAAAATGTTACATTTGTCCTTGGCAAGTGGCTGTAAAGCTTAAAGTATTTTTTTATCGCTGTTTTTTCTCTGTGGTGAGAGATTGGTCAGACAGTTCCAAAGAGTGAGAGCACAGCACACAATGTCAGTGAGCATTCAGGAGCAAGTGGGCAAGGTATTTTTTAATTTATTTTTTGAAGCATTGAAGCTTGTAAACAAGGGAGGATTTAGGTGTAAAGCTTGATTTTAGTATGCTAAGGAAAAAATGATTGTAAAGCTTATGTTTTTCTACTTCTTTTCTATTCCCTTCTGATGCTGACAGTGGAATTTCATTAGTCTGAAATTAGGACCTTAGTAGGTATAAGGTTCTACATCTATTCATTCATTACCTAGATGTCTTGTTGCAGTTTGATACAGCAACTAAATGTTATTTTAATGCTGCTTTTATTATTTAGGCATTTCTCCCTTACTCATAACATAGCCACATGCTATACTGTACTTGATCTATTAAATGCCTTTTAGATGCCACTCAGGTCACAGCTTCTGTGGTGTGATGTGGATTTGAACTGTGTCAGTTGCATTATAATGACCTATAAACAGAGGTGCACTGATGAATGTACAAATTACCAATTTTGCATCTTTTTCTCTTTTGCCTATCCCACCATTTTACATAACTCTTAAATTGCAAAGGTGAGGATTTTTTAGCTAAGACAAAATGAGAAAATGGAATAAAAATATTCTCCAATTTTTGGTTTTGTTTTGGTCAGAGCATTGTATGTTTCAACATTTATTGTGCAAGGGCTGGGCTGATTGCCTTACACCCTCAAACTGCATAAAATGCAAAGAAATGGCATAACTGTGCAAACGATAGAGACCACACTTTTTTTTACTCAAAGGTCTATTATGTGCTTGTCATTAATTATTAGGTTACAGTACAATGTACAATAAATAAATTTTGTTTCAAAGTACTTACTTAGTACTTATACTATATTGTGCTAGCAAGATGTTTTCCAATTTTAAGTACTAAATATTAAATTAATTTTATTTCTATATTTAATTTAATGTTAAAAATGGAAACTGGCACAAAGCAGCTTTAAATAAATAAATCTGAATATAAAAATGTGTAAATGTATGGCCTTATCAGTTTGCACCCCATGAACAAGCCAGAAGTAGCAACCCTTAAGAGGAACTAGACTCACAAGGGAACCAGTCCTCATTTGGGTAATACCAAATTGCGTGACCATAAATAAGTCTGTAAAATTGTATGTCTTCTACAGTCTTCTATAACTATGTGCTACAAGGTCAAAATTTATAATTGTATAACAGGAAATGTGTTTTAGAGAGTTTCCAACAGTTACTGTAGGCATGCTTGTTGTCACATAATGGTTAAGGTCAATGCATATTTTATTATACACACATTTACAAGAATGTCTGACACCACATTCATTTCATGGTGTGTGTCGTTTGCTGTGCCACCATGATTCATTTATCTGGGACAGTATGTCTCGTCTGATAGTATAGCATGGAGGACAGCAGGTGGATGCATGGAGTTTTTCAAGCCAGAAAGTGTCACGTCGGCGTGTCTTGGGTTTATGTGGCATAAATGCAGGAGGCAGAGTAGACAATTCAAGATGTTTATTTTAATGAAAATCCCGACAAAAAACTTAAACAAACTTCTTCTAGAGCACTTCACTTGTAGAAACGCACAAATCATTACCAAACAACCATAACAAATATGCTACACGCCAAACAGAACTAAAACAGGTTATTTATAAGGTTCCAGCTAATCAGTCTCCTCGGTTCAGGTGCGTGCTCTCTTCACCTGCCCGAGGTGCCTTATGGGAAATGAAGTTTACACTCATTAAACTACAACTTAAACAAACGTAGTCCTTGGGCGTTAGGCGCCCTCTAGGGGTTAACCCTTACAGTAGCCCCCCCCTTAAAAACGCTTCTCCGGAGCGCCACTGGAGGTCCCGAGCTCCCTCCCCAGGGTTAAGCGTTTGACCTGTTCACTCCGAGGCTGTTGATCTTGTCCCCTGGGCAGGGCTGCAGTGCCTGCCCACCAGAATCCCCAAAGCCCAACTGTGGCTGAACAGATGCCGGGCCATTGGCCCTGAAGCAGGGTGATGGAGCTGGCTTTGGAGCTTTAGAGCCGGGCAGCCCAGCTGGCACGACTTTCGCGGAGCCAGGCTGAGGAGCGGGCACAACCTTCGCGGAGCCAGGCTGAGGAGCGAGCACGATGTCCGCGGAGCAAGGCTGAGGAGGATGAAGCGCAATGTCCTCTATGTCGATCAGAGGAGCTGGCCAGATGTCTTGGAAGCCAGGAGATGGAGGAAGAAGCGCCTCCCGGCTTTGAGGACATCGCTCTCTCTCCTTCCTCCTCGCTGTCGTCCAGCCATTCCACCAGCTCGGGCGAGATGGTGATAGCCTACAGTTTTCTACAGTACCCCCCTCTTAAAAAACGCTCCTCCGGAGCGTTACCGGAGGTCCGGGGCTCCCACCCCAATGTACAGTGCTTGATCTGCCCACCCCGAGGCTGTAGATATTGTTTTCTGGGCTGGGCTGCAGGACCCGCAGGACAGGATTCCCCAGGCCTAATGATGGCCGAACTGATGTGGGTCGATGTCCCTGTCGCAGGGTGACGTGGCTGGCATTGGGGCTTTATTGCCACGCAGCCCAGCTGGCACGACGTCCTCAGAGCTTGGCTGCTGAGGAGCTGAAGCGACGTTCACGGCGCTCGGCGGCTGAGTTGCTGACATGCCGTTCGTGGAACCGGCCGGTTCCGGAGCTGAAGCGACATTTGTGGCTCTTGGAGGCAGCGGAGCTGAAGCGACGCTCTCTGAGCTCGGCGGCTGCAGAGCGGAAGCGATGTCGGCCCGGCGTCCTCAACGAGGAGCAGAGCTGAAGCGCCGTCCGCGGCTCTTGGAGGCTGCGAAGCTGAAACGACGCTCTCGGAGCTCGGCGGCTGCAGAGCGGAAGTGATGTCCTCAAAGCCGGGAGGCGGAGGAAGGACAATGCTCTCCAGGCTGCTCCTTGACTCCCCACTTTCACTTTCAAGCAGCGGTGGAGGAGGTGGAGGAAACGCGTCATCATCGCCGTTCAGCAGTGTCGCGTCATCCTCCACGTCGAGCAGAGGTGGCGGAGGTGGAGGGAACACGTCGACGTCGCCGTTGAGAATAGGCGGAGGCAGAGAAAGGGGATGACGATCATACCCTGCTGTGTTGCTCTCCTGAAGCTTCTAAGCGAAGCTGAAGCTGTCCAAGCAGGTTTTGGAGCTGTCTAGCCTGCTCCCGCAGGTCTTGAATGCGCTCCTCATTCGTCTTTGCCCAGAACTTGTACAGTTCTCGGGTCCCTTCCTCCTGGGATTCCCCTTCGCCTCCGACGTGCCTGGACCTCTCCGTCGGAGCATGAGAACCTGTTTCCTCTAGCTGCGTCACCTCAAAATGGCGTCCGCCGGATGGCGAGCCTGCAGCCTTCCCAGCTTTGTCTCACCTGACTGAGGTGCAGTCTGGGAAATGAAGTTCCTCAATAATCTATAACATAATAAAACAAACACAACAACCAAAACTCAGTCTTTGGGCGCTTTGGCGCCCTCTAGGGGTTAACCCTTACAATCGGCAAAAAAAAAAGCACACAAAAGCTTTCACAATTCAGCCTGCGTTTAGAAGGATGTACTGTTACTACCAGCTTGAGAGTAAATAACCTGGGCATAATATTAGACAGTAACTTGTCCTTTGAAAATCATATTTCCAATATCACAAAAACAGCCTTTTTCCATCTTAGAAAT
>JAOVVB010000018.1:14490240-14500251 GCA_028570985.1 Heterobranchus longifilis | reverse complement strand
ATAAAAACACTCGTTCAGACTGTTTTTGCAACCATATTTCTTGATGATGGTTCACCAGTTTTAATACTGTTTTTTAGTTCTTAACCAAATTTTAGTAGTTTCAACAATATCCTTAGTTGTTTAAGAAGAGAAGCTACACACTGCATCAGTTATGATCAGCTTGTTTCCTGGCTGTTTTGCATGCACAGTTTAAATTGGCCAGGGGACACAGTTTACCTAACACATTATCCACCACATTAGATTAACATAGAGGAACAGGTGATACGCGAACTTGACTAAATCAAGCCATTATGTATGTCTAATACAATTGATGGTTTGGTAAAAAAAATATTTTAGTATTATTGTCTTGTTACTTAAATAATGATAAATAAAACATACACTTGAAAAGGCTCAATGAAGACTGTCACAAACAAATAATTACCCATCAACTACTGACTAGTCAACAGCTGATACCTCAGGTGTGGAAGTTTCTTAATTCTCATTCACCCTTCATTCTCCATTCTCTATGAAGCTAGCCTTGGTATGCAGTTGATACATTTTTACATGATTTTTATGATGATTTCTTAAGACTGCATTTGCTTTGATAGTTTAAGGACTGAAATTGCAGCAAACAAGTTTTGTACCTAAGTCTCCCTCGGTGAACAGCTAGTAACCTCAACAAAGTGGACTTCATGTTAACTTAAACAGTTTGTTCAATCACTTTGACCTGTGGCCATATGTTTGTTTTAGGGTTGAAACATGTAAACTTGTTTAGTGTTTTTTTACATAGCTACTTTTTCTTTTTAGGAGCAGATGAGGCTGAGCCCAGTTCAGATACCAAAGACCAGCGGATGGACTTTTTCATGAAGCAGGAGGAAGCACTATCCGGCGATCTTGGCTTCCATGGCTCCTCATTGGCTAGTGACAGGGAGGAGGTGGTGGGAGAAAGTAAGGAGCAAGGAGGTTCTGTGGCAAATTTGCGGGCAGCACTAATGAGCAAGAACAGCCTGCTGTCTCTTGGGACAGAGATGTTTAGTGAAGAAAATACTCTGCTCTTTGACTACTTGCCCAAAGGAGGACATTCTCTTTCCCGTAAGTCATGGCTTATTACTTAACTGTACACCAGACACCTCCTTGGTGCCTGCACACTCCTCTAGACCAAAACATTCCATTCCATTGGCTGAAGTCGGGTCATCCAGACTTCAGTGTAGATATGCTTATATACAGTCATGTTCAAAACTTATTATCCAACTTTACATTTTATGTTTTTTGTGTAATGACGTCATAAAAATCATCTGATTGTAGCGGGTCTCAGTATTAGGCTAATACAACCTCAGAGCAACACCAACATATTAAACCTTTTTTACATGTCATTATTTACTTAACAAAATTGAAGCCAAATAAACATGTGAACAATGCTTCAATAGCTTGTATATCCACCTTTAGTAGCAATAACTTGAAATAAATCTTTTCTGTATGATTTTTTCTGTATCGGTCTCTCACATTGTTATGGAGGAATTTTGGCTTTACAGCATTGCTTCAGTTCTTTGGGCAGCTGTCACTGGGCATTTTGCACTTATGGACAGCTGTTTTAATGTCCCACCACAGTGGTTCAGTTGGGTTGAGGTCTGGACTTTGACTAGACCATTCCAAAACCTTAATTATTTTAGTTTTTAGCCATTCTCATGTAGATTTGTGCTTTAGATCATTTTACTGTTGCAAGACATTTCAAACACTATTTGTCCTCACATTTGCCTCTAGAATACTCTACAGAGGAGTTTATGGTGGACAAACCCAAATCATCACCCCTCCATCGCCCTGCTTGACAGTGGGTATGAGGTGTTTTTGCTAAAATTATGTTTGTTTTTTGCCAAACATGGCACTGGGCATTAAGGCCAAACAAATCCACTTTGGTCTCATTTGTCCAAAGGATTTTGTTGCAAAAGTCTTGTGGTTTGTTCAGATGCAGTTTGGCGAACCTCATTCATGCTTCCATGTTCTTTTTAGATAGAAAAGTCTTTCTCCTGGCACCCTTGCAAACAAGCAATACTTTTTCAGTCTTCTTCTCATTGTGCTGACATGGGTTTTTGCTATTTCTCTGAGCATTACACAGTCTGATTTTGCAGTAAATGTCCTGGGACGTCCACTCCTGGAAAGATTGGCGGAAAGATTTCCAATTGTTTGGAAATGGTTTTATGACCCTTGTCATTGTTTACAGCCATGACCAAAAGTTTTAATAATGACACAAATCTTAATTTACACAAAATCTGCTGCTTCAGTGTTTTTAGATCTCACCCTGGTATGCTTAAGTATAATCACAAGCATTTCATAAGTGTCAAAGGCTTTTATTGACAATTACATTCAGTTTATGCAAAGTCAATATTTGCAGGATCGACCCATCTTTTTCAAGGCCTCTGCAATGTTTTGTTCCCTGAGCCACGTAATTATCACTTTTGCTTTTTGCCAAGGTGCTCCATCATGCTGGAAAAGCCATTGTTCACTAAACTGTTCTTGGATGGCTGGGAGAAATTGCTCTCAGAGGATGTGTTCTTAGGCAAAACAGTGGACTCTGTTGGCTGAAAAGTAACCCCACACATGAATGGTCTCAGGATGCTTTACTGCTTGCATGACACTGGGCTGGAAATCAGAAGGTGGATTCATAAAAATAAAAAAAATACTTTACCCCAGTCCTCAGCAGTCCAATCCCTGTACTTTTTGAATATCAGTCTGTCCCTGATGTTTGTCCTGGAGAGAAATGGCTTCTGTACTGCCCTTCTTGATATCAGACCATCCTCCAAAAGTCTTTCTCACTGTGCGTACAGATGCACTCACACCTGCCTGCTGCCATTCCTGAGCAAGCTCTGCACAGATGGCGCCCTGAAGCCTTCTTCACAATAATTGAACCTCTCTCCTTGAAGTTCTTGATGATTCAATAAATGGTTGATTTACAGCAGGTACAATCTTACTAGCAGCAATATCCTCGCCTGTGAATCTCTTTTTTACAAAGCAATGATGACTACACGGGTTTCCTTGCAGGTTACCATGGTTAACAGAGGAAGAACAATAATTTTAAACACCACTCTCCATTCAAAGCCGTTATTCTAACTCGTTGACATAATGTCAGCTGTTCCTTTTGTGGCAGGTCCAAAATGCAGTGGAGATTATTTTTTGTTGTTTTGGCAAAAAGGGGCTTTGCAATCAATTGCAATTTATCTGATCACTCTTCATAATTCAAATTGCCATTATAAAAATTAGGGCTTTTGGCCACAGCTATATGAATTTCCCTCTTTTGTGGTAACACACACCTGAATGCTCCAGACCAGTAAACTGGCAAAACGTCTGCTTTTACAGAGGTCTGCACACCTGGGCTAATGATTAGCAGCACCTGCTACTCATCCTCCTAAATCCTGGGTAAGCAGCATGGAGGTATGCTGATAACTAGTATTGACCACAGGTTCTTTTCCTTTTTGGCTACATTTTTGATAAATAAATAATGACATGATGAAAAAATGTTGTTCTTCTGAGGTTATATTTCCCTTATACTGAGGCCCACTACGATCACATGATTTTTAGTATGTTTTCACACAAAGAAACATAGAATTAAAAGAGGAGGTACTAATTTTTTAACATAACTGTACTCTCATATTTTAAAGCCTTCTTCCTGTTAATTGTTTTGGACCCCCAAAACAGATGTTTTATTTTTTTCATTTTAATTCATGTATTGCAATTATTGGTTTGTTAATTTATGGGTGGTCATATTAAATGGGCTTTTCTTCACTAACAGATTAAATAATAGCTTTACTATAATATCATGATAAAATTATATTTTAAATATACTACAATGGAACCTTGGATTGCGAGTAACTTCTTCTGCAAGCATTTTGCAAGACGAGCAAAAGAAATGTAATAGATTTTAACCTAATAAACGAGCGAGGTATTAATTATTTTTATATAAATATTTTTAAATGTGTGCGCACGCATGCAAGTGTCATTAGAGAGGTTACTTGTTAAAGAAGTTTCCAGATAGAGCAGTGTTTCCGTTAGTGTGTGTGTATGTTTGTTTGTTTGTGTGATGTATGTTTGTGTAAGTCGTCCTACACAGTAGCCCCCTCCCTCCTCCTCTCCTTCACACACACACACACACACACACACGGAAACACACGGAAACACTGCTTAGTCAGGATTCTTTTCAAAGGTAAAGCGCAGGTTAATTTGTTTTATTTTTACTTAACATTTTGTATTAATTATTTTTATATAAATATTTTTGGTCTGTGAAACGAATCACCAGAGTTTCCATTATTTCTTATGAGGAAATTTGATATATGATATGAGTGCTTTGATATACAAACATGCTTCTGGAACTAATTATGCTCACAATCCAAGGTTTAACTGGATTTTAAATAACAAAAGTGCCAATATCATGGGAATCCAAATTCATTTTCCTTTATTGAAATATGTGGATAATGTGATTGTCAACATTGTCAAGGTTTCTTTAATTTTCTCATACAGTCTGTGTACAGTCAACTGCAAAACAGCCATTCAATGATTCATAGTTGTTACTATCCCAAGGATCGTAGGGCACAAGGTGGGGTATGCCCATGGTGCCGCCAACTCATCGCAGGGTATAAGCACACACTCACACACTATAGGCAATTTGGGAATTCCGGTCAACCTAGACCAAATGTCTTTGTATCTTTGTACCATGGAAGGACATTAGAGTAGCCAAAAGAAACCCAAGCAGATGTCAGGCTGGTTTAAGAATTTTAACTTCTGATCTTCTGGAATTTAAAAAAATCACTGGAGTTTTTAACAAATAAAGAAAAAACACCCAGTGCGTGGAAGTTCTGTAAAATGCTTTGTTGATGAGTGAAGTCATTGGAGAATGTCCAGACTGGTTTGAGCTAATAAAAACAATACAGCAACTTAAATAATTCTCCGTACACTTGTTGTACTCAGCCCACTGATGCTGAGTGTGCAGGGACAGAATTTGGCACCACATGCATGAATCCATAGGTCTGACTAGCCTTGTGTTAGCAGTCCAAGCTAGTGTAGAGGGTGTAATATTGTGGTCAGGTATGAGCTGGCAATAAAAATCAGCAAAGGAATTTGTTCTTAATTAACTCGAATTAAATACATAAAAGTTTTAATGATGCACAATATTTGGCAATCACTGAATCAATATTTTAAAAAACACATTCTGTTAATTTATATAGTGTTAATAGGCTTAAATATAAAATTATCAAAGTAGGTTTCCTATGAAAGCAAAAAAAGTTTAAACCCTATTTTGACTTAGTAGTCTGCTTTTATTATCAGAGTTACTTTAAATATTGCAAAGCCACCAATAGTGTCTAAACACAGAACTACAATAGAACCAGCAGACTCTGTACTTACTTAACATCTCCCTTTCTTATTCTGAATTTAAATAAGGTAATTAGCTGAATTCTGTACAATACGTTGTAAGAAAATAAGAGTAAAAAAATCTATGCCTGAAATACACTCCAAATCTTTAGTTCATTATTAATGGCTGGATATCACAAGCACTTGTGTTTAACAGACATCATTTAAACCATCTTGCATGAGCATCAAATATTATTGTATTAATTACAACGAGTAGTTTCACATTGACAAATGGAAATACATATGTATGTGGTGAATTAGGCAACAGATTTGTTTCCTGTAATCTGGAAGTTGATAGAGATAGAGACTATCGCGCTCCTTCGTGCTTTTAAGGCTCCAGAATGTTTCTTTTATCCTTCCCTAAATTCCCCTTAACCTCATGGATTTGCCTTTCGTGTCTAATAAAGTCAGTTAGGCACAGGTGGACACCAGTCAAGTTGAGCACTCATAGGAGCCAGATACCTGTGTGTGTGTGTGTGTGTGTGTGTGTGTGTGTGTAAAATGAAATATTTTAAGCCCTTTTTGTTTTGATGACTATGGCTTACAGCACATTAAAATCCAGTATATCAAATATTGGAATATCTCCTAAGATCAATCAAAAAAGAATTTACAATACGGAAATTCTGAAAAACAATATATATATTTTTTGCACTCAATACTTGGTCAGGTCTTCACAGAATGGCATGGAGGCAATCAACCTATGGCACTGATGAGGCAACATGAGTAATATCCATATGATTTTGGCACACCCTTTGCAGCTATAACAGCTTCAATTCTTCTGGGAAGGCTTTCCAAAAGGTTTAGGAGTGTGTTAATGTTAATTTTTGACCATTGTTCCAGAATTGCATTTGTGAGGTCAGACACTGATGTTGAGTGAAAAGGCCTGGCTCCCAGTCTCAGCTTTAATTAATCTCAAAGGTGTTCTATCAGTTTAAGGTCAGGACTCTGTGCAGGCCAATCAAGTTTTTCCACACCAAACTCGCTCACTCATGTCTTTATGGACCTTGCTTTGTGCAGTGGTACGCAGTCATGTTAACTGGTGTGGGGTTGTTTTTTTTAGTCATTGGGCTTGGTCGCTTATTCTTAGTGAAAGAAATTCTTAATGCTTTAGCATACCAAGAAATTTTGGACAATTTCATGCTCCCAACTTTGTGGGAACGGGTTGGGCATGGCCCCTTCCCGTTCGAACATGACGGCGCATCAGTGCACAAAGTAAGGTCCATAAAGACATGGGTAAGCAAGGGTAGCTTGGGGTCTTGTGGGCTGCCTGTCAGTTGGTTTATTTCTGCCTGGACCAGAAAAACCAGTGTTAGTGCAGACACTAAAAGGGCCAGGAGTGGCATGCGAGAGGCGCGTTGCTATGCACCAGTTTTGACCAGCTCCTGGATATACACGGTTCAGCTCAGTTCCTTTGCTCTATGCGAAAATGCTTCGTATGCCAAGGCAAGTTTCTTTTCTAGAGGTGAAAAATCTTTAGTCAGGGCGTTCAAATGCCGAGGTACTACTGTGTGTGTGTGTGTGTGTGTGTGTGTGTGTGTGTGTGTGTGTATGCATTTCCCAGCCAAAAAAAAAGTCACACAATGACTAATGTCAGTCTTTAAGTTTTAGAGGAATTTGCTGGCCAAACAAAATATTTCACATTGCTGTTTACTTGACACAACATGTAAGCAGTTCAAAATCTTAAGTTGCCCCAACTTCAGAATCATCAGTAATTCAAATATTTAAGTCAGCTCAAATAGTGGTTATGGGCTCAGTTAATTAGATTTCTCTAGGTTTGACTTAGCCCAACATTTCATCTACTCAAAAAAGTAAGTTGTCTCCCATTGTAGCCCATTGATATAGTTAGTTTAAGTGATTTTTTTCTATAAAAACAAGTTGGCCTAACAGTGAAAACACAAAAATGACTTAAACTTCCAAAAAAGTCAAAGTTAAAATAGTGATTTGCATAAAACAGGAGATATACAAGTTCTATTTTGTTTAAAGGTCAGTAAAATACCTGGATAACACCAGATGCTTATCATTCTCTTACTGATTCATTTATATTACAATATCATAACCATTGTTAAAAATTAGCAAAGATAAACGTTTTTTGTTTTTTTTCTCAATGTGTCAGTGTAGGTGTGTGCCTAAATCTCTTATTGCTCCTTGCTTATGCCAGAGCTCACTAGGTAGGTAGCCACCCACTACTGCAGGTGTGGGAGGGGGGCGGGGTCGCGGCAATGGACCTCGCTGGTAATTAATCCTCGCTAATAGATCTCTATAAAACATGGTGGGGAGTGTAGCTTGGGGTCTTTTGGGCTGCCTGTCTGTTGGTTTATTTCTGCCCGGACCAGGAAAACCACATAGCAGAGTCGCATTGCGGACTCTAAAAGGGCCAGGACTGGCATGCAAGAGGCGCGTTGCTATGCACCCGGGACTTCAAAGATCGCCACACTGAGGAGCACAGCCACGAGCACACTGCTGGGGCTCTAGCATCACACAAACTCTCAAACAGAGCTGGATTTTGTGATCCTGCTGCCAAAGAGGAAAACGCCGCTGTGTGTTCCACGACAAGGCTTTTGTTCCCAGACGGGAAAGCTGCCCAGACGAGGAGTGTCTGGGAGATGTCTGTCTGCAGCCGCACCAATCAGAGCTAGGAGAAGTCGGTTCGGCCGTTTACGAGAGGAGCCATATCAGGAAGCTTGCAGGAGCCACTGCTCACACAGGCCCACTATGCCCGCCGCAAGAGCCCACTAGCCTGTGCCCACATGCCAGCTGGGCACTGGCAATAGACCTGCATGTGCATCCTTTACTCCCTTTTTTCTCTTCCTTTCTCCTTTTAACCCTTTCCTACCCCAATATGCCCAATAAAATTACCCCTTTTCCGTAAGACCTTGCCTCGCCCATGTGTCATACCCGTTACAGTCAGAAACGAAAAGGAGTTTAGGGCAACAAGAGTTTGTTTCTCAACATGTGAATCTGAGGGGTGCATGCCTCTCCAAGTCCAATAAAAACCGTTTGGATGGCTTCATACAGTAGGTGCATGTCCAGTCCTAATTAGGTGTACAGAGAACAGACCAAACATCACTCCTAAAACTGCTGCATAGTCACCCAGGCCCTCAAGGTCTACAGTACCCACCAACACCATAGCAACTTTATCATCTTCATCATCGTCATGCTCCTCGTGTAGCTCCAAAAGGCCATCCGTCACCCATCCTCCACAGCAGATCTCTGGTTAAAGAAAACAAAAGAGAAAGGTAAATTTCACAAAATATCTAGTTATGAATTTAAAATAAAGATATTATACCACCAGAGTGTATAAATGATTGTTCCTGGAATTCTAATGAGAGAGTAGAGCTAAGTATTGTTTCATATTTAAGAGTTTGGTATTTTCAAAGATTTTTATTTTTATTGGCAACTGATGATTTCTTTTTTTGTCTGTGCAGTATGTCCCAGAGAGAGTCAGGCAAAAAAAAATGCACACTCCAGGAGAAGAAAAATAGTATAATGTATTATTATCATATTCTTATATATATCAACATATAATGTATGTAACGTATAGCAATACATTTTGTATTAAAATATTTATACAAGTCTGTCTTTTCCTAAAGTGTGTATACATTTTTGGTCTGTATATATTTAAAATACCACGCAAAGTAAGAGTAGTACAGGAGCAGATTTAAGATGCCTTTAAGATAAGGTATAGGCTACAGATTGACATGAAATTAACATGTGCAGACCATTTAAACAGGATGGGCACCAAACACAAGGAAAACTAGTCTCACATACTGTAGAAGAGAGAACATGGACAGTGCCAAAGCAATGTTTTTGCAGAAAAAAAATGTAACCAATTAATTTAATTAATTGATTGAGTAATTTTTTTATTTTTTTATTAATTGCGTTAATGTTTTTAATTAACACAACATAGGCCAAACAGAATCTCTTCATTTTCAGAACAAAATTTTTAGACCTTTTCTAGCAATGTCCATTCCATAAGTCTTTGATTATGATTGTACATGCAGGACAAGAACACCAGTGGGTACCGAGTATCATGTATTACGCATGCGCTTCTTGTTTTGACGCAGAGCATCACGTGATCACAACTGAGCCAATGGTTTTTCTATCTCTTGTGCTGCGGAATTGTGGTTAAATCGTCTCACCTGCTGGGTGTTAGTGCGCGTCTCTTACTGGTATAATCAACATCGTGGGCGCCTGTACTGTTTACTATAACGCTGTGGCCACGTGTGTGTGTGTGTGTGTAAAACATATTTTATTTTGTGTTTGTAAGCACGTGTGTACAGCGCGCATGTACTGTTTCTTATAACACACGTGTGTACGTGCATGTAAAGCAAAAGAAAGTCTCATTAGAGGTTAAAAATCCATTTTCTCCCTCTCTGTTATGTGTGTGCGCCCGCGTAATTTGACACCGTGCCGGGTCACACACTCTCTCGGCTTTAGTGTGTGTTTGTGTGTGTGTTTGTTTGTGTGTGAAGCACCCCCTCTCTGCTTCACACACACACACAAACACACACACACTCTCTGCTCCTCACAGAAACTCTGCTCTGTCACGACTCTTTTTAAAGGTAAAGTGCAGGTTCATTTGTTTGTTTGTTTTACTTTACAGCAGTGATTCCGTTAGTATGCGCTCACACGAGT
>JAOVVB010000018.1:14471161-14483539 GCA_028570985.1 Heterobranchus longifilis | reverse complement strand
CACACACACACACTAAAGCCAAGAGAGTGTGTGACCCGGCACGGTGTTCTGTGGCATCTGGTAGCACTAACAGAATGATGGGAAGATGTCAAGGGACATTTGCTTGCGAGCATGATAAGCTTTTAAAATGATGTCACAGACACAAACCTTGCGTTTATGGTCAGGAATACAGATATCGTAGTCAGTGTCAAGTTTTTCCTTAACTAGATATGGACCAGAAAATTTTGCATAAAGACACGGACCAGGAATTGTCTGTAAAACCACTGCTTGATTGGATCAACTGCTTGTTGATTAAGTGGCTTCATATGAGTTTGAGACTTCCCTAATGCTTCACGAGTATAGGCTCAACTCAGTTCAAAAGCAGTTCCAGTTTTACAGCACACACATTTTTCTTCAGATGAAAAAGTAAACAAAGGAATACAAACAGTAAATGCCGACTACCTTAGTACATATATTCGGCAACTGCATAAACATACAAAAATGCAGTGCCCTAAAGGAAAACAATGTGTACTGTATATTAGACCTTTACTGTTTCTGGCACATACTATGGACACAATCCCTGTGGGTCTATGCTTCTGTATTCACTGTCAACAGGTCGATTAGCCTAGCATAATAGTGCATAGCTAAACATCTTTCTTACCACATTACAACAAAACTACTAACTGCATGCTTTTCATGTTACCACCACAGATTCTCAACACTCTTATGTCTTACTCAAGTGTACAGTATTTACATCTCATTTGGAGGAATATTAACCCACCTGTAGTAAGGAGCAAAGAGGCACAAAAATTTAGTTTGTGTTTAGCTTGGCTTCAGGACTTAATCAGCAGCACCTGGCCTCTGTAGGGTTTTAGGTTCCTCCCTAGCGATAAGCGCCATCCAGTAACCTGTTTGACAGTGTTCACAGTTGAGCACAAAGCACAATGAATTTAACATTTAGCATTTAGAAAACATTCACTGAGTTAGATATATAGTTTGTTTAATGTTATTTATGTATTAGATTGGTAACCAACCCCCATATGAGCTCCTGATGTGAGGGCATCATTGAGAGAGCATGCTGCACAAAGCTAAAGCAATATAATTTCATTTCCAATATCCAACCTTGCCATTATTTACTGAACCAACGTTGGGCAAACCTATCTTTGGCCCCACCAACAGGCCAAAAGAGGGCCAACGGACAAAATGACATTGGGCCAATCACTGACGCCAACATGGGCCATAAAGTTGAGTCGGCGTTGGAACACTGAGAAAAGGTTACCAAAATTTTGCAGCCGTTGTGCCAACAAAGTAGCTCTATTTGGGTTACTGCTACGTAACATGAGTACAATCTTCCACCAACACACTGACAGAGTCATACAGTAACTCATCCAATCTCTCTGTTCATGGCTAACACAAGCTACAAAGCTAACTAGCTTCTAACACAAACCTAAATCCCAAATCAATCTCAAACCCTGAACAAGGACATTACATGGTGTGACCATAAAGTAGTAAAGTAGCTTTGCATTTAATGCTATTTTGGAAAATATGCATACAAGATTTACAGGATTGTCCACAATGTCCATCGTTTATTCTCCTTACATTTTGGCTGCATTGTAATGGGCAATATTGAAAACTACTTTTATGCCTGATGAGTCAACAAAAACAGAGAGATGAATCCCAAACATCAAGTTGCAATTATTTGTAAATACAAATATGATGATTCTTACAGCTACTTTTACAGCTTTAATAGTCTTGTTGCTGTAGTCTTTCTGTGTTCTTCGACATTTAACTGCAGCCCCTGTATTGAACATATTTTTTTTTTTCATAATTTGTTTTCACTGAATTGCATAATGTTTTAAATATACACTGAATTGGCTCTGGTCATGTGAGTTTTTTCTGTAGTATATGCCAAAACAGTAATAAAATAATTTTTCATATTCAATCTCCCACTCTCTCCCTTTGGTAATTGTGTGGGTTTTTTTTTGTACATACCAGTAATTTACATTCTTTATGTTTTGTTTGAGAAGAAACATGAAAGGAATAGGCTACTCACTCGTACTACCCCTCAGGGCCAATGCTCTGTACCTATTTTCTGTGTGTGTGTGTGTGTGTGTGTGTGTGTGTGTGTGTATGTGTGCATTTGTGCATGTGTGCATGTGTTCTGAACTGTCTCATAATTAAGCCTTATTAGGACAAAATGCTGTCTTTTTTGCTTAGGCCATCCAGGCTTACGTGAAGGACAATTAGGAAGTAAGCAAGTTGCAAGTGATGCAAAAATGCTATAATTGTTTTGAACTTGCATATTTGATGATTTGATATAATCCATCTGATTTGGTTAAATTCAGCACTTAACTGAAACAAATATCTTTTTACAGTAAGGTATTCCTTCTTTAATTCATATAGTTTTGAAGTCTGCATGACAGTTCTCCACTCACTTGGATGCCTTAGTTCTCTAAATATTTTCGCAGATTCAGGTACACAAAATTTGTTCAATAAGTGCAGCCTCATTGGACAATTGGCTTTTATCATGTCGTCTTGAGCCACTCTTGAGTAAATGGGTTGTTGGTTTTGTGGGTTGGTTTTCCACACAAAAGTGTCAATATTTATTGGACAGTGCACTCTTTATTTGATTTGTTTGCTGATAATAATTGGTAGACCTCTTAAAGACTTGAGACTTTGTAAACAACTGCCAATCACTGAAACAGTAATGAATATGATGTCAAACTTAAACATATCAATAGATGAGTTTTTTATAATTTATTTATCAAAATAGATAAACAATGATCATGTTTTTCTTTAGCTTGTAGCTTTTTTAGCCCAAAATAGCAGGTATTAGAACAATATTGAATAATGTTGATAACAACAATAGTTATATTATAATACCTGCTATTGTGGGCTTAAAAAAAAGCAGGTATTTAGAGTTCGGAAGCTCATGCTTATGAGAAGAGACTGACAATACAAAAAAACAATGCCCAAGTTTGTACATCCAAAGTCAGCAACACAGGTCCGTACTGACCTTATTATCATAAAATTGATTTGGGAGAGCATTTGGCTGAATTTGAGAAGATAATATTCAAACCTACATTTCAGAATTCATCCGACATCTTTTATCATATCATTAATAAATGAGGTGAGGTAAACTTTGGACCGTAGGCAGTTACTTTCTTTGTCACTTATCTTCTATTCTTTCTGGTCAAGTCCTCTTTGGATTGTCGACTTCCTGGATGTGTTCTTGCAGGCTAACCTTTAGCTGTCGGTGGATGATATTGACGATTTGTGGACCATGATTAAAAGTGATGTCAGTGCAAGCACACCAACAAATTTAAATGAAAACTTCCAATTCTGGCCAGAAGAATTAAGATCAAATTACACACATGACTGCATGGGACAAATGGAAACCCAAAAGGGAGACAAAATTCAACTCTCAACCACACTATTGCTATTACTTTATAATAGCAGTGAAATTATATTTATTTAGCACTTTTACCATTAATCACACAACGCAGTGTTATAGAACTCTGGATAGATTTTGATTTATCCCTAATGACCAAGAAAGAAGCAGCAATGGCAAGGAAAAAATCAATTTTTCCTTCCCTCTGCTTCTTATCTGGTTGACAATTTTGGTCCCAGACAACCCTTGACATTCAAACCCCTGGTCAACCCACTCCCCAATGTGGAAGAGGGCGACTGATCTCAGTGCAGGTGGGTGAGACTCCTTTCCTGTGCTTCCCAGGCTCTCACTGCTCCAGTGGTGGCCATAGCAAATGCAGGACATCTCCGTCCTCTTCTTCATCCACTCTCGCTCCTCTTCTTCATCTGCAGCACCCAGCGGCCTTCAGCCTGCCTCTGGCCGTGGATTGCTCAGAAAATCAAGATGTGCAGCAGGACACAGAGCCCTCACCCCCTAAGGTAAGTGCTTGGAGAAGCACAAACACTTTGTTCAATGACGGTAGAAGCCCCTTTCTCTTTTTTGCACTAATACTCTTTGTCTTCATGTTGCATTCTTATAGAAAATTTAACTGCATTATCACTTTCTCAGTTTTGTTTCCTAACCCTAACAAAGTAAGAATAAACATCACACCACATGTTATTAGGCAGTGAAACTGTACAAAATTCACTGTAGAAGTTTACATGTGATTCTTAGCCCAAGGAAGCTCTAGCAGATGTATGTGAAAGGGTGCAGATAATATGAGGGCATTGGTGGCAGTGGGAATGGGGAGCAGCAAGGGAGACATTTTTTTTATACTTGTCCAGGAAAGTGCATTTTTCCTGTGTGTGTCATGGTGGCATTTGGTTTCACAGGACCTCACTTATAAAGATGCCACACCATGTCTGTGAACAAGCCATCTTGTTTAGCACGTATTGTGGTTTTTACAAAGTATAGTGAGTTTTTATGGAGAGAGAATGAGAGAAAAAGTGAGAATCATAATATAGGGGACCCAAGCATAGGTTAGACCTTCATTCAGAGTGAGAGTCAAAAAGCAAAGTGTATCTGTAAATACTCTGCTCCTCACACACAAAGTTAAATACTGTACTGTTGAGACAATTCACACCCCTGACATCCTAAGGACACTATGCCCCTTAAAGAGATTACTTGTGCATATGTCTTTGGTTGTCTTGCTTAATGTTTTTTTGTTCTGTGAATTTTTTTTTTTTTTTTTTTACTTTCCTTTTGCATGTTTGACATCGATTTGCATACATTAAGAATAAACTCCACTATACAGGTTGGTCTATTTATCAGTTGGCATTAACACTTTGTGCATGTATTCTTACAGGGAGAAATGCAAGAGGAAGAAGACAAACAAAGTAACACTGCAGGTATTTGTCTGTATGTGTGCGGCTAAGCTGGTCTCACTTACTTTATTTGGCCTCCTTTCCGTGCAAGTATATTATTTTTCACATAAATAAGACAAGGTCCTTGTGTTAGTTCTAATTTTTCTTTTTTCTCTCCATCAGGCAGTAGCCAGGCGGTAGAGGATCAGATGGCAAAGAAGCAGCATGGTGTGCATGTGGCACAAGAGCTGGCATGCTCCCTGTGCAAGCAACTGTTTAGCAGCCTGCTCCAGCTGAGGCAGCATGAGTACAACCACACATTCTCATTAATGCAACTCTCTGTGGACTGCTTTGAGGCGCAACATCCCCCAAGTGCCCGCTATCAGTGCTCACGGTGCCCGGCCAGCTTCACGCTTAAGTCTAATGCCGACCGCCATGAGAAAACGATTCACTTTAAGTGCAAGCTCCTACAGTGTTCTTATTGCCTCAAGCACTTTCGTGATCGCACCGATCTCAATCGTCACCTGGCATCTGTTCACTCAGGAGAGGGTGTCTATGCATGTTCATCCTGCTCCCGTGTCTTTGCTACGCAGAAGAACCTCATTACACATATCAGGCTGTGCTTACAGGTGGATGGCCCTCAATCCACATAACAGAGACTGACCTTTCCCCATTCCATTTGACACCTTAATTTATAATTTAAGTCTTTGAACTATAATGGAAACAGCAAAGCATCAACATCATCTCCTCAAGGATAATTTTTTTTTAATTTTTGCAAGAGATTTGTAAATACATGCCAAACATGTTTAAAAGTATAATTTTTGTAAAAATGTTTATTTGTGCATTAAAATATATATATATTTTTTATCATTTTACATGATTAATATACATGAAGATGTGTCTATTGTTTAAAGACATCTTACTATGCAAAGACAAAGATGTAAAATGTATCTTTTTGTGGCCATGTGTATGGGTTTGGGCAAATTACACTCTGAAAGCACAGTATTTGCACTGTAGTAATAGGAACAAGTTCTCTCATTATTTGGCTTTGCTCGCAAACTTTCATCTGCTCACTTTGCCCCTCTTGCTCACTTAAGAAAATTAAACAACGTTCTATCTCAGTAGCTCTTTCACTGTTTATAAAAAGTATACACTGTTTTTTTTTTATGATATTGATTTAATATATAGGTTTCTAAGGTTAGGATGGGTGGTGGTTAAATATCTGTAGTCATTGCCAACTATATTCTTTCTGCAGCCTACCTACTGCACAAATAGCTAATGATCCCAAGCCTCGACAACCCTAACAGGTTCCAAATTCCACGTTGACAGTTTCAGACTACTGTAACATTTAAACACTTTATGATGTCAATTATATATGGGTAATGCTATTAAACCAAAAGAATATTCCTTAAACTGGCCTTTTAGTCTAGTGGGAAGTGTGAGCTTTTGTTTCTTGACTTCTTAACTTTTTTTTTTTGTCAGGATAGTAAAAAACAATAAAGTAGTGAACTCATTTAAACTTAATTTCAAATGTGTTGTGATTAAATTAATTAATTTGTAATATTTCAAAATACAGTACATTAATAATTAATTAAAAAATAACGGTTATGTAAAATACAGGGTATTGTATCGTTCCATTGCAGCTCCATTTGTAAATTAGTTGACCCCACATAGGGTTGTGACCATTTGTATGGGAAGCTGTGCCATTTTGTGCCATCTGTGCCATTTAGTTGGCATTATTCAGCAGAGCCCGTCTTCTCTATCTGTCTGTCTCTCTGAATACTCTCAGGAATTGGCTAAACTTGACCAAGTTCACTACGACTCACCCATGGCCATTAGAGTCATGCCTCCCCTAGTAAAACTCACAATCATTGGCCAAAACCTTACTGGGATTACTGTATGTAATAGCCATAAGTGCAGCACCTTTAGGAGGAACAGATGACCAGTAATGATACAGTAAATTATGTCTGTGTTTTTGCTTGTTTGTGGTTGCCTTTTATGGACAAGAATAGCTGTGAGTCAAATATGTTGCCCAATTTACATTAAAGTTTATGGTAAACAAATTACTACATGTAACTTTAAAGTATATAATGTATACCAGACAGCTTGTTTAAAGACCATTTTTGTGTCCCCTGAATGCATAGAAGTCTTTGCCCAAATTTGTACTAGTATGATAATGCCTCTCTCTGTTTGCCAAGGGTTGCATGGACAAACTTGAGTGGCTTGTACCTCAAACCCATTCAGCACCCTTGGGATGAATTGGAACAGTGACTGCATGTTAGGACTTCTGACCTACACTTGACCTCACTACTGCCTCTTATTTTAAATAATTTTCTGAAAACACATCCACATCCATTAATATTCACTTTTTCCCCTCAGTGTAGACATGGCAATATGCATCACTCAGCAGAGCCAATCAATGCAACAGTTTACCGTGTATGGATAGAGTGTGCGAACCATAAACAAAAGATTATGTACTTACTCCACAAAAATGAAAGTAAAGTATGAAAACTGTTCGTTCAAAGATGATTAAATTAGATTAATATATGTTTATTCTTCCTGCGGAAAGTTTAAAACAAGTTTGTGCAATATGTTCTGAAACCGTGGTACTAATAAAAAGCAGTGATATGAAGCACTACTATAAAACAAAGCACAGGTCATTAGAGCAAACTTATCTGCAGAGTCTGAAGTGAGGGCATGTAAAATACCTGAACTGAGAGCCCGGTATGACATAGCAACCTAAGTCCTTTCACATTAATCTACAGAACAGCAGCGGACATGAATATTTACTAAAGATTGATTAAAAATGGTTTGGGTTCCATACAAATAAAAGAAAATATACAAGGGCATCCAATTTAAACTGTCTGCATGTTTTACATAGTTACTGAAAATTTGCATAGAAATTGAAAACAAATATTTTTGAAATGCTATGGAAATTTTAAATTGCTTATTTTAAAGACTGCATATATAGAGATCAGGGATTATATTCACTAAGCGTTGCAGAATCAATCCTAGGAATTGTTTGATTTAATATATTCCTTGCTTAGAGAAGGCCATAAAAGTTGTTTACGCAGCAGTTGTCTCCTACTCTTACTTTCAGCAAAGCATGTGATGTCACTGTTTACGACTCTAAGAGCTGCAAAGTTGTTTTGTACAGTAGGTAGTTAACCAAAATGTCTATTACCGCCACAGCAAAATGACAGTAGCCAAAATAAATCAGTCGCATTTCAAAGTAATTTGTGAAATGATCACCAGGTGGCGCAATGGTTTTTGGCAGCAGTTTTTAACTGCAAGTAGGGCAGTCATAAAAAGGTCATAACAATATGTTGTATCGAAGAAATACTACGGTGATGGTAATTCCCACATCCGAGTACTTTATACAACAAACATGAAAAATCTGAACCAGAGCTACTGATATTTACTGTACAATAATCAGTAAAAAAAAGAATTTTTGGTTTAATGTTGCTTGGACAAACGATCAAGTTCACTAGCTGACAATTATTTTCAGTTGTACAAAGAATTAATTGTTATATAGCGTATCTCTGTTTGTATTTGTTTATTGTTATTATTTTTTAAAAATGTTACATTTAAAGACATCATACTTTAAATATAGAAATAATTAGAAAAATAGACTTTCAGAATACAAAATTAGAATAAATAAAAAAATACTGTAAATTGTCTTACATTTGTGTATAGGATTTTTTTAAGGGATTTTGTTGTACTAAACAATATTTATGCAGTATAATCAGAGCCTCTTAATTCGTTATTCATTCTCGGTTGTTGTTATTTTAGTGTTACTGTGTGTGCTTTACAATGTAAAGCATACACAGACCCTCTGGGGTCTGAGGCCATTCTGAAGACCTGTAGTTCAAATTTTAAATCTTTACCAAATTTCGTTTATTTACATACTCATGTCAAAGTACACATACAAGAAAATACAATTTTCAAACTCTAGCAGAAAAACAGTGAAATGGAGAATAAACAAACCTTACAGATTGTTTTGAACACTTGAACTGATGGAAAGTCTTGGGTGTGTGCCCTTAGCAAAACAACTAAATTATAACACTCAGAAAGACCTCTTATTTGTTAAGTGATAGGTAAAGTGACTAACCTTTTTCAGCAGAGTCTCTGTTTCACTGAATAATCCACAACCTTTCATGAATATGTAAGGCTGGCTCAAGTACTGGCTCAGGTGGCACCAGGGCTCCCCAGCACTCCTATTGATGCCTCAGCTGTTCACACCCATACATTTAGATTCCTCATACAAAAACAGGGATCACTGAGGCCAGGGAAAGAAACAAATATAAATAATAGTTTTTGAAACATTCATTGACATGCAATTCTTATGTACACAAAAAAATAAACTACACAGCAAAAACATGTAATAGTACTGTATATTATGACTGAAACAAAACTGAGTACATCAGCACGCGACCGCACACCACAAAAGGCAGCGTTTATTAAGTGAGTATATATTTGTGCTCTGTTGTTTTTTTATTGGTTTTTGTGATCTGAGTATACTACGACCGAAATAAAGCTGCTCATCGGCGCGGCACCAGCTGAACACAAAACATGGTTTTTTTTCTATGTATAAGGAAAAGAGGAGAGACAAGTTCGTTACTTTTGATAGCATGGTGTTTAATTTGATGTTATACCATTTCCAGGTTTGACACTGTCAAGTTTAGAGTGCATTCATACTTGTGATCTGAGCATGAGCAAGTAAATACACACGTAGCAATGCAAAGAAGACAGAGCAGCAAAATATTAAGCAATATAAATTTAATATCTATTCAATATAAATTCTGTATCAACAGTATGGTTGATGTTTCTGCTATTTAAAAAATAATCACATCCTCTTACTGAATGCAACTGTATTTATATAACCGAGCTTAGGGAAAGTAAAACAATCACTTTGCTTTGCTTTGAAGATAGTGGTTGTGTAATGTTGGCAATCCGTGGCAGGCGGGCATATAACACTGGCTAAGTAACGGGTATTTCTGGGAGCCATTCAAAACTTGTTTGCATCAGTGGAAAGCCAAGCGAAGCAAGATTACATATTACATAAAAAATATTTTTTATGCATTTTGTGCAATATTTAGTGAGGATATGACGATATGACGATATTTAGTGAGGATATGTCCAGAAATGGACAATCGCAAGAAGAAAAGCAAGCCACTTTTTTAAGTGTCATGTTTTTGGCAAATTGCTGGTGCCAAGAGGAATCATAAATTAAGGTTAAATGAGGTTAAATGTCTATTTATTTCATATTTTACTCCATTTACATGACTTTTTTTAATGTTTTGATTGACATATATGCAAAAATATGATTGTAGTGGCAATATTGGTAATATTTTGGGGAAGCTGGTACGGATTGTGTGTATTTACATTTTTTCCAATGGAAAAATGCATTTTGCAATATGAAATTTCGCCTGAAGAACTCTCCCCCAGAACTTACTACATTTTTATTACAAGGTTCCACTGTAAAGGAAAATTCTGCCCTCCTTTTACCTCTCAAGATAAAAGGTTAGTGGACAACAATTTGTGAAACGATTAATGCCACCTGTCAGTTTGCCGCATGTACCCCCAGAAGTGTGAAAAATGGGGGTACGCCGTGTTAATGAAGTAATGATGTGCTACTTATAACAGAGAATCTTAAAAAGAAAAGTTGTGCCAACCAATAATTCTGCTGAGAGGATTTTTTTTTCACAGGCAAAAAAAGTGCACAAAAGTTAAGATTCTAAATTTCTGGTGCTGATCGGAACAGATTTTTTGCCAATTTCTATGGGCAGTAAACTTCTATGGTCACCAAATTACATTAGTCCAGATCTTCCTTTGTAGACCATTTACATTGGCCTCCTGGTCTGGCTGTTGAAAGAAATATCAAAGTATTTACATTTCTTTACTGATAATACCTTCAGATCCTTTGGACACCTGAAATAATTTTTTTGGCATATAAATATAGCTTTTTACACATTTTTACACATTTTGACACAAGTCTCTAGGGGAAAAGGATATATTTTTGTAACATACAAATGCTGATGGGATTTTGCAGCTTTACGGAAGAAGAGACATTTCATATGATGATGTGTTGAGTATTATGTTTTAACTGAATTATTTTTCTACAATCTATAACAATACTGGAGATTTCAAAACTATGAAATAACATGTGGCGTTAAGTAAATAAGTAACAACAACAATTAGGTTTTATTTTAAGATACCATGGTCAGCTGTTCTGGATTATATCTTGTAAGAACCAAAACTTACCCCTTTTGCAGAAGTTTGTTCATTTAGAGTTTTGGTCTTGCTTTCCTAGGATGGCCTTCATGAATGTCAGTTTCATCATTTATTCATAGTTTACTAAACTACTGTCTATCAAAATATTTGCCAACACTTTTAAATTGTTCTTTTTGTGGTTGATATAGGTTTTGTCTTTTAATTTGTCTTTTGATATAGGTTATGTCTTTTAATTATGACAAGATCCAAACCTTTTGGAGTGGGTTTGTTAATAACTGTATACAAACATGAGTTTGAAATGTAACACAGTGTTTAACTGTTGAATTTATACTATTTTTTCATTGCTGTGGCTATCTATGCAATACACATTCTTATTTCCTGGTTAAATATGCAAAGAAAAGAAATTCACTGTGATCTAATGTGTATGCGACAAATTCTTCTTCTTCTTAATAAAAACATATTATACTGTACTTAACTAAGCCTAAAGTGCCATTGGTTGTGCAATAACACAATTTAAATAAATTATTTATTATTATTATAATATAATTATATAATAAGTTATAATAAATGATAAAATAATAGCTATATTTAGGAAAATATTTTACCCTAATCATACTTGAAAAAGTATACATTGATAAACAATATTTTAAAACCAGATAAAAATAAAAAAATAAAGAAAATGTAGAACTTATGTGAAAGCTTCAAAGCCTTCAAGATGTGCTATCTCTATCATGTGCATCGCTAAATGACTGCCTATGCAAGAAACAATTTATCTTATTAAATGAAATATTTCATTCTAAATACAAGTTCAGAATTATTTTTTTAGTAAGCTTTTACATACATGGACATGTAAAAAGCATAACTGGTCATCAGCTAAGCTCTTGTCCTTATGACATTCATTATACAGGCAAATCTTAGTTTACTGTCCTCTTGTGCTTAATAGTTGTGCCAGCCTGGACAAACTATCTGAACAGACATCCAAAAAGAAAAATACAAAAGTGCTTAAGTTATTTTCTTACATCTTACATTTTACTTCAGTCTTTCCTAATCTAGTTTGTTACACTGGAAGGTCACTGCTGAGTGCTCGTGACTCAATGGTCAGATATATATTTTACCATGGTTAAATCAGTTTGTTCTAACATTGTGCCTCTTGCTATTGTGGTTGCACGGGAAACTCCTTTGAGATAGGGTTTGCTAGCTAAATTAGGTAAGCTTAACAGAGTGTTCATACGAATGAAGCAAAATAAATAAATAAATAAATGAATGAATGAATTCTGACACTGAGCAATGAATAGCATGTTTACACACTATGGCCAAAAATACAGTGGCTTGCAAAAGTATTCGGCCCCCTTGAACTTTTCCACATTTTGTCACATTACAGCCACAAACATG
>JAOVVB010000018.1:14431011-14441591 GCA_028570985.1 Heterobranchus longifilis | reverse complement strand
ACACACACACACAGTGTTTTACTGTGTTTGTATATAAATAATAAACAATGAGCTGTGGCAGCCATACCTCTTTCTAACATGAAGAGATACATATTTGGCATTAAAGTTCTCAATCATGGCTCGACTGGCCTGGTCCATTAACTTCTGAGCCAGACCAAGTCTTCTATGGGAGCGCTTAACTGCCTATACGAGAATAAGAACACATCAAGACATTAAAATACATTAATACATATACATTGATATTAAAGATTTTAGTTCAAACAACAGAGTACTAAGACAACTTTTACTTACTAATGATGTAATATGTCCATGGGGCACATCATCTGGATCCTCCTCCCTGAGAAAAACGACCATCACTATTAGGGCTTTCAAAATTAACATGTTAACGCATGTGATTGATCTAGAAATTTTACTGTGTTTTTACGCTAATTTATGCATTTGACCAAGTTTGACCCAAATAGCATCTCATAACTGCAGCATGGTTATTCGGCTGTTTGTGATATTTTAGGCAATGGCACGTTTAACACAGATAATAAGATGACTGAGGAAACATTATCAGGTGTACTGAACGGCAAATTTCATTATAAAAAGCTTCCAGATGGAAGTTTGGATAAAACCAAAGTTGTGTGCTTGAGCTACCTTTAAGGGGAATTACTTTTACAAGTATACATTAAATGTAAAACGCTAAAAAATTATTAAAGTGAGGCAGTTGGCAGAAGCTACTCTTATTGCACTTACTAGAGACCACTGGACATCAGTAAGTAACCACAACTACCTCGGTTTAACAGCACATCTAATCTATGAAAAATGCCAATGTGCTCATTCACTCTAGGCATGTTAAAAACAGAAGAAAGACATGTAGCCAGACAAGTTGAAAAGGAGATGACATACATGGTCACCACTATAGGAGCAGACAGGGCTCATAATATGATTGCTGCTGCTGATGATGATGCAAGGAGTTTACCATGGAGAGATTATAATTTAACATTCATTTGACATTTTGAGATATCATAATCTGTTTCCTTTAACCAGTTTGTCAAATGCATTTCTTTATTTCAACGTTGCATGTTTATAATACAGGAAAATCTGAGTATTTTAAATATGTGATTAATAACAGTCTATGACTGTGATTAACTAGATCATTTTTAACCGATTGACAGCACTAATGTGTGTATATAGTAACTTCATGTCAAATGTCAATAATAATAATTTTAAAAATACATTTGAACTTACATTTTGGCCAGTACATATCCCACTATTTTTCCATTTTCATCTTCAGCTATATAGGAAAGCTAAAACACAAAATTTGGGTGAACCACAAACACAACCACATATGAACATGATCCATTCATACTGCTGGGTTTACTGCAGACCTGAGGCCAAGACAGTCCATGGTAGAAGTAGTATTTCATCTGGTAGTTTTCCGGAAGACATAGCAGGTTGCAGTGCTGCATATTCATCAAATCTTCCGGCTGTAAACGAAACATAGCACAAAAATGAGACACATATGGAGACACGCGTGTATTCTCACTGATAGACTTCATAATCCCCTGTGCATGCGTTCCCCCACAGCTAATGCTAAGTTAGCTTTACCAAGTTAAACAATCAAGTTTTTTTTGTAAACACACGTTATTTGAAGATATATATCAGCACATAACTTTCTATTCAATGAAAGCAATATGAATCGATCTGAGCTGCTCATTTGTAAGCTGATTTAATGAATACTGGTAACAACAACCGGTTTAACTCGCTATAACGTGACCGCTTAGCGCTATGCTAAAACACAAAGCTTTAACTTACCCGTGCATTGCGAATATTCATTTTGAAAATGTGATGACGTTTACTATATCTATACGAATTTAAATATATCGGCTACAGACAAATATGTACAAGTCAATCACTTTAATATGTCAAAAGGTCTTCATAGCAGGTAACAGTTGTTATTGCAAACTAGGCCGAATTACGATTTCGTTTACCGCTAGGTGGCGCGGTAGGAAGTCGGTGCATTAGTTGCTTGCGAAAGTGTTTTGCGCATGCGTTCTGACCGTATCAGTAGCGCATTCGTAATAACTCGGAAACTAGTTCCCACTGCGTTCCAGCGAACTTATCTTTCTAAAGTCGTAGATAAAATGCATCCTCATAAACAATCTTTCGTCGCTGTTTAGAGAAATTGGAATTCAACAGTTGTTTACTTGGTGCTTATGTCCGAGTTTGTGGTGTATTGTAAGTGGTAATTTGCAAGTTGTAAATAACGTAATTTCCCACCTCGGGACGTTCGACTGAGAAAGTGGGAAAACATGGTTACCTCCACGAAAGTGTGTGTCAGAGCATAAAAAGACTGATGAAA
The DNA here is from genome assembly GCA_028570985.1 of Heterobranchus longifilis. Lineage (NCBI taxonomy): Eukaryota > Metazoa > Chordata > Actinopteri > Siluriformes > Clariidae > Heterobranchus > Heterobranchus longifilis. The sequence continues at coordinate 14,439,244 of JAOVVB010000018.1, read as the reverse complement.
AGTGATTTTATACACACTTGTACATCTACATGTCTGAATGACTATTGGTAGTGATGGGTCTCATTTAGATGTCGAGGCTTGTCAGCTAATACGTTTCACCAATCTGTACATTTCGTGTAGCTTCATTTACGAGCTAATAGTACTGACATCTAGTGGACACATTTTGTACGGAAAAACCCCGAACATCGCAAGCAGTAGAATAAGTACGGACTGCCATGCCAAAAAATATTACCGTCTGATTTAACTCCGCAAATAGGCAAGAACATTGCATTGGATAATTACTGCAGTGATTAATACGGTTAGAGAGAAAAAATAAGTTTTTATTGTCATTATACAGAGTACAAGAAGATTAGGTGACAACAAGTGGCAACGAGATTCAGCTGACAAGTCATTTAACCCTAACTGATGCAGTGAAACATCCATGTCAGAAGACATATGCAAATATTGTATTTCGGAAGGGTCAAATTGTTGTATTTTATATATATATATTAATGTATAATATACATTAATTCATACATGTTCATATATTAAAACACTCATATATCAAAGCCAATTTTCCCATAAGAAATGATGGAAACTCAGATGATTTGTTCCACAATCCAAAAATATTCATGTAAAAATAATTAATAATAATAAAAAATAATAAAACAAATTAACCTGCACTTTACCTTTGAAAAGAATCCAGACAGAGCAGTGTTTCCGTTAGTGTGTGTATGTACGCGTGTGAAACACTGCTCGGTCGGGAAACTTCTTTAACAATGACACCAGCACTTTCAGGGGTGGTATTGTGATTCCAAAAGCAGAGCAGGGTGGTGAGGCTGTGACTGGTGAAGGCATCCTCTGTGGGGTAAAGGGACAGAGTGCTGTCCACAGCTAAGCTGATGTCTTAAAAATAAAAATTTAAAATGACAATAAATGAACCTTTGCATGTGTTTTGAGTTAATTAGCTGATTAGAATGTGACACAATGAGTCTCCAGAAATGCTGAATTTTGGGCTTGCATTAGCTGTAAGCCATAATCATTAAAATTAAAATAAACACTTAAAATATGTCAGTCTGTATGTAATGAATCTATACGAGTTTCACTTTTTAAATTGAATTACTGAAATAAAAAAATCTCAAGATTTTGCTGCATAGCTCATACACACTGTACCCGATACACATTTAAATCTCAATGAGCAGAACAACTTTCACAATTCATGTCATGGGCTCTACCTAACAGTAAGTCCGGCCCAATGTGATCAAGACATTGAGGACGCAAAATTGCAGATGGATTATTGATACCTCAAACGGGTCAGCCATGACGATGCCTTAACTTTATATTACACATATATACTGCCACTATATGTGACATTATTTTGAGTGACATCACATCAAGTGACATAGTGTGATGCTTTTTTTTCCAGCATCCGGAGCTTTTTGGAGGTCTTTACATAAAATCCCCCCTTCTCTAAAATTGTGTCATAATGGTATTTGTATGTCTCCTTTAAATGTATATGCCCACTGTCTTTCTAGTGTGCCTGGGTGGCAATGGGCACATGCTTGTGCCCCCTTATTGTTGCTCGCAACTTTATTTAACAATTTGTTGTCTCTTATCTGGAATTTGTTTATTTGAAAATAAGATTAAATGTTGGGTAAACATCCTGTAATTGTGGTGCTTCAGTACTTTTTGCCAAAGGTGCATTGCTGTGGTTGATTTATTTTGTAGCTTGTTTATGTCGGTCAACAATTTTATTATTAATTGACTAAATATACGATATACGTTATGGCAAAGAAAACGAATAACATCAGCCAAATAGGCTTTATTTCCAGTTCATAAAAATTAAACATTCATTAAGAACTATATCACATCCACTGACTAATGGGAAAATATCTTCAAATTTTTTCATATTTTCAAAAGCACTCTGGCCTGAAACTTTTACACTATTTTAAATAAGTAATCATTTCAAACAATGTAAAGAAAAAACATATTCTTTACTATTGTTCATATCAGTGGTGAATGTATTCTGCCAAAATAACACCAGGAGTACATTATTCTGGATGACCTTCCATGAAAAAGATTTACAGAGTATTAAATGGAAAAAAATTAAAAAGCCATCAGAATAATAAGACAGAGACCAACGGTATTACATATGATGAGAGAAAATATACTAATGGAAAAAGGGGGGGGGGGTATTCAACAGTGTAGAGTGTGACCGTCATGTTTGAATGATGTTTACATTTCAAGCAAAGATGGTTTCTTCCCTCCTTTTCTTAGTGAGAATGGTGCCAGGCTTATGCTGGGCGTCAGGGTGGTTGGCGAGCTCAGGTGGACATGTAGATACAGGACTCTCCAGTATGGCCTGCTTCAGGTCGTAGAACACAGATGAATCCTCTTTGGTCAAGAAGGTCATGGCTACCCCACTCTTTCCAGCACGACCCGTTCGACCAATACGATGGATATAATCTAACAACACAAAACCAATCAAAAGTTACGTACAAGGACATTTTACACTATAAGGCCAAAAGCAGGTCCACACCTGACCATTACACCCTCATGTGCCCACACCAAAACCACAGACATGGGCATGGATGTCAATTGAGATGGTTGGCGTCCAAATTCATCTCAGTGTGAGTAATCGGTGTCCCTAATCATTCCAGTGGGGTTGAGGTCTGGGCTTGGGCAATTTGAATTCTTCCACATGAACCTTGGCAAACCATGTCCTTATAGACTTTATGTTGTAAATAGGCGCACTGTCATGAGGAAACATCTTAATGTGACAGTATACAAAGATATTCTACTCTACTGTGTGCTTACAGCGTTGTGGCAACAGTCTAAGGAAAAGGTCTACATATGGGTGTAATGGTTTAATGTCCACAGAATTCTGTGTATATAGTCTGCATCATATGAATTTCCTAGTGTCATTGTCAATTACAAAGTAAAACAGTGGGGAAACAAATCCCATCTATAATCAGAAAAAAAAAGAATATTGTCTATTCCATAATTATTGTTTATTTGACAGCATTTAAGATAAAGATGGTACAGAGTAGAGGAGAAGGAGAAAACTCACCTTCAATGTTCTTGGCCATGTCATAGTTGATAACCATGGAAACATCCTGGATATCTATACCTCTTCCTGCCACATCTGTGGCCACCAGGATGTCCTTGGCTCCAGCCTTCAAATTTGATAGAGCAAACTCTCTCTGCTCTTGTCCTTTACCACCATGAAGTGTACAAGCATTGTACTAGGGGAAAAAAAAGGAAAAGAGGTAAAGGTAAGGTGGGAGTTTAGTTGTATTGCCTTTCTTCAATGTAGTCACAGCTGCCATTGCAAATTAAGTTATACTGTAGTGTGTGATAAGAGCTCCAATAAATAAAGGTATATTGTTTCACTGTGGAATTGAAATGTGCATTGAAACTGGTGCTGCAATGAATATCAGTTGGTTATACTGTAGAATGAAGACAATGAAGGCAAGTGCTAAAGGGAGGAGAAGAATTAGTGTGCATGTGTGGGCTCTAACTACAAATTGACAATTATTAGCTGCTGGAAAAATCTGTAATAAACTTTATTTGTGGATTATTCCCAGTCAGAACCTTGGATTGAGAGTATAATGTGAGCATAACTTATACATTAAAGCACTTGTATATCAAAGGGAATTTCCCCATAAGAAATAATGGAAACTCATATGATTCATCCACAACACAAAAATATGCATGTTAAAATAAGTAATACAAAATATAAAGTAAAAATAACAAATTAAGCTTCACTTTACCTTTGAAAAAAATCCTAAAAGAGCAGGAAACACTGCTCTGTCAGGAAACTTCTTTAACAAGGAACCTCTCTAATGACACTCTCTCTCGCGCACACACTAATGAAATCACAGCTCTCTGACAGAGCCAGAGACTTTGGAAACTGGATCTTTAACAAGGAACCTTTCTAATGACATTTGCGAGAGAGAAGAACCATTGGCTCAGTTTATCAAGTTAAAATTTATTTTAAAAAATTTCCCCATCTTGCAAAACACTCGCAGACCAAGTTACTCGCAATCCAAGGTTCCACTGTAGTAACTTTTTGAAAAGCAGCTTCTAGCTCCTTCTACTTGCCTGTTCATATTTGAACTATTGCATGCTAGACATTAAGAGTCCCATAGAACACTGTGGTGCATCGTCATGTTTAAATAGTTCCTTGCAAAAGTATTCATACCCCTTGAACTTTTCAGCATTTTGTCATGTTATAACCATAAATACAAATACACAGAAATGTGTATTCTGGAGATGTGTGTATTTAAAGATTAAGTTATTGTGAAAAAAAAAATCTTTGGTAATTTAATAAATAAAACTCTCTCTTTGTATTCATGATTATGGCTTACAGCTCATGATAGTCAAAAATCCTTTATCTCTAAATATCCAAATATTTCTTAAGATCGATCTTCTGAAAATTATGTTAATTTATGCACTATACTATACAATACTTGGTCAGGGCACCTTTAGCATTAATTAGTGTATCTATAGTTTTTTATTCTCGTCTTGACAGTACCATACTCTATGGAGCTCAAGTCAGGCAACCCTATGGAGTTCAACCAAGCACATTAATTTCATGGTAGACAAACCAATTAGTGGTTGTTTTGGCACTGTGGACAAAACATTGAAAAGAAAATCATCACCCACAAAGATGAAGAAGGGACAGGTATCATATTGTCTGAGGAAAGAAATGTCTCCAATCTCCAAACAAAAATCTTATGGCTTAACACCACAGAACAGAAGCATCAGTATAAGTGAAATCATACCGTGTGTTATATATAAGATACATGCAACATGTAAATAAATACACTACACAGGCAAAATTACAAAAGGACAATGCTGAATGGGCACTATTATTGCTAATGGCGATAGTGGAAATGTGCATTCGCATTACCCCCATTTTCTCCAGAGACTTGGCCAATACGTCGCACCCTTTCTTCTGGTTAACAAAAATAATGATAGGAGGCTCAAAGCCGCATGAGAGGACTTCCAAAAGCTTTTTCCTGTTTCAAGAACAAAGGGGAAAAAAAAAAAAAAAAAGAACACAAGTAATAAGTTTTGGAAACATATTATTGGGAGTATGACAACTTGCAGGTACTCACTACTGAATGTTCTTACCTCTTCTCTGCTTCTGACATCAGAATAACCTTCTGTTCCACTCTTTCATGTGGTTTACCTGCAGAACCAATATATACCACAGCAGGGCGCCTCAGGTAACTCCTGGCCAATCGCTCTACAGCAGGAGGCATAGTGGCTGTAAACATGACTGTCTAAAAAAGTAAAAGAGAGAAATGGTAAATAAGGAAAATTCTATGGGAAAAACATAGAATTAACAACAATGCTTATTTGTAAAACAAAGTATTTAGAGCACACAAATGTAAGGGCTTCTACTTTGTTTCTGTACTTCTGACCTGTCTGTATTTGTGTTTCCCAGATTCAAAGTTTAACGTCATCTTCTCTGGATCCTCTGCTTCATCAGTGTCTGGTTTTTGATTGGTCACAGGTATGTATTCCAGAATCTTCTGGACATCAGGTTCAAAACCCATGTCAATCATCCTGTCAGCTTCATCCAGTACCACGTATGTACATCTGCTGAGTACCAGGTAACGATTCTCCAAAACGTCAATCAAACGACCAGGTGTGGCTATCACTATCTGTTGATGAGAACAATAAATATTAATAACTATAAAATATTTATATTTACATTATGGCATTTGGCAGTTGTCCTTATCCAGAGTGACTTACATGTTTTATCTCCTTGTACATTTAAGTTTCTCCTGACCCCATTCATTGGTTGATAGGTAATCTTTTTGCTATTTTTTTTTCTTTACTATCCCAGTTTTATGCACTTGATGTGGTTCAAAGAGTATCTATAAATTAGTCATAGTGATACTCTAACAAATAAAACCTCAAACAAAAGCTAATGCCATAAAACTGCTATAATTCATATTATGGCAATAAGAAATAAGTCCTTCCAATGTATAAATAATTATAAACAAACGTATTTTAAATAGGAAATTATTCTTCAAACTGTTGATATGTTAAAGGAGTCTCCATTTCGATCTAAACTGTTTCTTTTATGCTTACTTTACATTTCTATGTGTCTGTGTGTGAAATTGTGTAAAGCACAGCATTTATATTCATACCTACATAGGAAGGACATTAATGAAACATACTAGTCAGGATTTAGGCCTCGCCTAACACAGAGAATGTTTGATAAAGTCGTAAATGATCTACTACTGGCCTTTCATCAGGGTTGTGTCTCCTTGCTTGTATTGCTTGACTTTAGTGTAACTTTTGACAAACTGATCATACTAGTCTTCTTAATAGATTATAAATGTTGTAGAAGTTAAGGGAACGGCCGTCTCCCTCTCATGGCTCAGGTTCTATTTGATTTGATCAGGTTCTATTTACAGTACATCTCCAAACCAATATCAGTTTGGAGATGTAAATAGTAACTAATTATGGTGTAAGTAAAGTGATGTTTGATGCTTCACAAGGTTGTGTTTTAGGCTTACTGCTATTTTCTTTCTATATGCATCCTCTAGGTAATATATAGTGAAGCCTGGTATAACCTTTGAATCTTAAAATGAATAAAGAGCACACAGTCTGTTTGAGGGTTAGTTGAATATTGTCCACTTTAGATGAAAACCCTGCACATATGGACATTTATGCAGTTATCCAATACGCCAATCATGTGGCAGCAGCACAATAGCATGCAGATACAGTTTAAGAACATCAGTTAATGTTCACATTATACTTTAGATGGTATGGTTGTTGTGCCAGACAGGTTGGTCTTAATATTCCAGAAACTAGTGATCTCCTACGATTTTCCTCACAAAGACTTTAGAGTTTACAGACAATTGTAATTGACAAATTGAAAACTAGAGATTACATTTTTCTTCATTGTAATGTTTTTTAATGCAAAAAAACATTACAATGTAATGTTTGTGGTTTGTGGAATTTGAAGTAAAGGATCCCCAAAAACTTGCTGGCTAGATACTGTCAAATTGGATACCAACATGAACATGGGCAAACTAAAATAAAAAAGGGAAATAATGCATAGTATGACAGAAAAGTGAAACAGATAATTTTGCTGTCTGTCATCTCTTCAAAGTCAAAGAGCTGCGTTTCCTTGTTATGGTTCCAAATGTCTGAAATCCTCCCTGATGACCTATTGATGCTATTGATGATCTAGGTGCATTTACCAAAGAATGAACTGTCTTGTTTAGCTCTGAATACAGTTTATTTGCTCAATAAAATATGTCTTTTTCTTTAATAATTGTCTATAAAGCACTTTTCAAATTCCTAAAAAAGTACAACCTACAAATTACATTATGATTATTAATTGTACTATATAATGTTGTTGTCTGAAAAATTGTAAAGACCTATAATATTGATCTTTTATGGAAAATAAAATAATTAAGAAATTTAACTAACCTTTATGGCTGTTTTATATGCATAATTCACATTCACTGACTCAAATCAAATGGCTGGTCATTAATGCACTTTTGTTTCACTTATTTTTTTCCCCTTTTTAATAATCACTAAATTAATAAAAGCAGATTTTATATTTGATTTGATATATAAAAACATACATAATCTTTAAAATTGTAAAATCATTTATTTTTATAGAAATAAAAAAATTAATTCATAGATTTTTTTTTCTATAAAAAAATAGAAACACAAAACAGTAATCACACAGGCTACTGTGCTGTGGTGATAGTAAAACTATATATGTATCTATATATCCAATGTGTATACAAATACCTTGCCAGAATCATGATTATCATAATAATTTTTTTGCCAAACTGCCCACTTTATTTATTTTGGCAGCAGTGAAATATAAGGGAAAAAAAATGTGATACTTGCTGACCTCACATCCCATCCTAAGTCTGAAACCTTGGTCCTCCCTGGAGATTCCACCAATCACGGCCACTGTCCGAATGCCCAGTGGTTTGCCAAACTTAATGGTCTCTTCTTCAATCTGCTGGGCCAACTCACGTGTGGGGGCTAAAATCACTGCATATGGTCCCTGATCAGAATCCTCAAGCCTGGACACAAGCACAAACATATGCACATTCATTTACAGGTAGCACCTCAGTACAAGATCGTTGTGGTTTTGTTTTTATCATTGAAAGGCGAAATTTCATTTCAAGTATTAAGTAGTTTTAACATTGTGATTATGGCTATAATGATGTGGTCCAGTGTGTGTGTGTGTGCGCGTGTATAT
>JAOVVB010000018.1:14403090-14414344 GCA_028570985.1 Heterobranchus longifilis | reverse complement strand
ACACACACACACACACACACACACACACACACACACACCCACACACACACACACACACACACACACACACACACACTCCCCACCCTATAAAGAAAAAACTATTGGCCCCTGATTAATCTGTCCTCCCTGAATATACTAGAAGCAATAAAATAATTGAAAATAATTAGTTCTATACTGTAAACTGTGCATTTCATTTCAAACAGCTTTTTAGTTTAGCGATCACTATTTAGCGTTTTTTTTGGTTTATTGTTGTTTTGTTTTGTTTACATTACATTACATTACATTTTTGTGTAATAACATGATGTACTTTTATAGTTATAGTACTTTTACCTGTTGTACCTCCTTTTAAGGCTTTGTGCATATGTCTTTGGAGGGACATGGAAGGACTTTGGAGACATAGTCAGGCTCTAAAGGCTAATTGACATAACACAGTGATGTGTTCCAGCACAGAGGGTTTGTGTGCCATACACTGCTTCTAGGCAACATGGCCACGCCCTCAGTTTCTTGGCTGCGTCTGAGTGTCTCTGATCTACTTCATGGGATGGGCCCTAGAACGGGCTTTCAACATCATGCCCCAAAAACGATGCCAAGAAAACAATATTATTTGCAAAAAAAGTGAATACCTCTAAACCTCGTACCTGTTCGACCTTGGCAGCATCTTGATACCCTTTGACCAAACCTACCTTTCAACTCAGCATTTGTCATACATTGACGTTTTGTGGCAGCCAGCTTTGCCTGACATATTCATTTCCTTTTTTATTTAAAATGGGTGAAAATTCATTTCACTTTAAAGCACATTGATTTGCTCAACCCTTCTTGCCCCGTATGCATGCAGCATGCGGTGGTCTCATCCTCTGTACTGCATGTCCATAGCTGATAAAGAAATCTTTACCAAAATATCCATTATATTAGGCATACCTTAAAGGTTGACTACCTTGTACTTCTTGTCTTCTTTGTGTTTATTGGCAGCTCTCGAATCAACTAAGTGCATACTACCACCTACTGTTACGCAAGTGTACTTGGGTATGGAAAATTATTCCTTACGTGTAAGTGGGCCAGCAGGGGAAGGGGGTGGGGGGAAGCAGTAGTACTCAGGCATGGTACGAAGAAATCATTCCTAGTGTGAAAGCACTCTTAAACTCACTGCTGTGCGTGTGCACCTTCTGCTAGAATTCAAGACTGTGTCCCAAACTGACCAAAGCACATTAGGTCTTATTCTTAAATCATAGTGACACACTATTTAGTAAAGTGGGTTATTAAGCAGATTAAACAGGAGTCCAAGTATTTATGACTACTAACAATTGTCCAGTATTATTTGGACGCAAGTTTGGATTTATTTTCTACATTTCTACAAAAGCAAGACCGAAACTTCCCTCTGTTGCATAAGTAGCAGACACATCTCAATCTCAACTGTTCAAATGAGATTTTATTACTTTTATACGTTTGGAGCACAGATTAACAGCTGCTATGTGTTTAGGTCTTTTAATGTTCACATGCAAACTGTCAGAGGTGTGCAAAAAAAAAAAATGGAATGAGAATCAGATAAAACAGATTTTGAAGTGAAGAAGTGAAAGAAGTTAAAAGCAATAAGGGGGTTGAAAAGAGATTGGTAGAAGCTTTAAGGAGAGACATGGGTACATGGAAAAGTTACATTTAAGAAGGCATATGGAAAGAGAGAAAAAGTAGGGCACGTTTCTCCTTTCTCTTAATTTTCCAAGTTTTAAGGGCCAGGTTTCTCCCTAAACTATTTTATCTAGCATTAACTATTCTTTTTTGCTCTTGCAGAAAAAGTAAAAGTAAACCATGCCATGCCAGTATGGGAAGTCAAAAGAAGGACATGGTAAGTTATTGATTTATGCTGATAACATGCACACGTTGAAGCATAACACACATACAGTACGGTCATATGTTAGATATGTGTGTGTGTGTCTTATTGTGTGTGTGTGTGTGTTTGTGTGTGTGTGTGTGTTTTAGCGTGTTGCTTCAGCATGCCAGTCCAAGCTGAGGTCCATAAGTAAATCAGACACACGCCTGCATGAGTTGCACCGATTGCCCTGCAGTGCAAACGGTGAGTGCAAAGTTTGTGCGTATGTACATGAGTTTGTCAGTAACAGCTTAAAAAGAAACAAAAGACTTACCTTTAATTTAGAAATGATAGCCATTTTTCTGCGCAGAAAGTATCATAATCATACATATTTAATAAATCGATTCTAATCATTTGACGCCTAGAAGCCACAGACACCAGCAAATGCTGAGTTTCCTGCTCGTGTTTGGGTCTTTTTGCCTTCAGAAGGCGAAAAGCATGCTCAGTTGGTTTGAGGTCAGCTCACTAGTAAAACAGTCATTCTTGTTGTAAATGATTTCACCTCTAATGTCAACCAAATGCTCTATGAACCTTTCAGGCAAGATTACGTCTTCTTCCAAAAAAAATGTACATGCTATTCTTAATTCTTAATTTGGAATACATGTTCAGTTCAATTGAGATCATTTTGAAAACTTTGTTACATACCTTGTCAATGATAGCAAGAAATCATGTTCGAATATCAGCCTTGGGAGGCACAGTGGTACCAGCAGTTACCTCATCTGCATTGTTGAAGTCAAATAATGTGCTAATTTTTTGGGCATCACAGTTTTGTTTTACACACACACTACATGGAAACATGTAATCAACATGCAAACACATACTTATTAACTCATCCACAAACACTCATATCCTACACTCACTCATGTCTCAATGCTGAGCTTGCACTAAGCTGTCTTTGTGGAGTTTCTGGGTTCTTCTTTACACAGTGTGTACACACAAAAATGGGTCTGAAATGCAAATATGCACCCTCCCATGCAAAAAAAATGAACCCTGAAATTATAAAAATACTTGGTGGGTAATTTAAATAATATGAGCTTTAACCCATGTAGAGAGCCAGCCGCAACACTGATGATATGTATAGAATTGATAAATGTGCTAATCACTCGTACACAGAACACTTCATAATGTAATTTCACACATTGACCAATCTTTAAACAGGCTACAGAATGATATAAATAAGCTGGAGAATGATGAATTCTCAGTGGCATTTGTGGTATTTAAAAAACACACATGCAGTATGGTTTAGGGTTGCCCTGTGCCACCTGGGCAGCTGTAGCCCTTTTTAGGGGGTTGGGAGGGTTTGGTAAAGTTTTGTGGTGTTATGTTATGGCTAATCAGTGTATATGTACATAGTTGATGAACCTTTTATTGATGCAACATAGACACACTGTACACAGAAATGTATAAAATGCGAATACCGCAGACTGATTTGCATGTGTTAAAACATAGCTCTACTACATTTACTGCTTTATCAGTGAATAACAAATCCGTGTTGTTGATAGGTGCCCCTAAGGAACGACCAGTCAGTATGGACCTACTGTTGCTGCAAAGTCACCGCTCAACCACTGCCCTCTACACTTCAGCATCTAGCGATCACCTAACCTGTAACCCCACTGGCCCTGAAAGTGAGGAGCATGACCATTTTTACCCAGAGGATGAAGGACTTTATGAAAGGGTTGGTGTGTGCAGAGCTCCTCCTCTATCACCACCCCTGAATTTAGATCCAAACCAAGTAATTACTGAGAACAAACAAGGAGCAGGAGGAGGAGGAATGGAGAGTAAAGGGCTGAATGAGGCAGGGCGAGGAGAAGTAATGGCCGAATATGCCTCTGTGAGGAAGGTGAGAAAGCTGGAGAGAGGGAAGAGGCAGGAAGAATCAGAGGAGGAAAATACATCAGAGTCATCCAGCAGCACTGTTCCCAGAAAAGCCATGGAGCCTTTCCACATACCCAACTTCCCCAAGGTAAACACGGAAACAGAGGACCATGAGTCAATTAGCTGTAAAATAATAGGATTATGTTTCTCACAGCCCAGGGAAAACACAGGACACAGTATTATTTCTTACATTTGCTTTGGGAGCAGTAGGGTCCCCAGGAGGACCTAGAATCTGTCTGAGATAGAGAAGTCTGGGCTGATCTCCCAGTTGATGTGGGAATGTTTGAAGTTTCATAGGAGGTCCTGTAATCTAATTGAAATAGAGAAATCTGGGCTGACCATCCTCTTGCCCCTGCAATGCTCACTAAGAAGGAGAGAATGACGAACAGATGAATGAATGAATGAATGAATGAATGCTGCAAATATGGTGGATTGTGTCAGATGAGAAGGATGACAGTTTGCATGATCTAGCAGCATGGAGCTTCTCAGTGACTGGGTTACTCCAAGACAAAGAGACAGTTTATTGTAGATGATGTGTTTAATCCTTAAATAGCATATAGATAAAAAAAACACCTAGGTTTTGGTTTACCCTTGTGCCACCTGGGAAGCTCTGGCCCCTCGGTATAGGGCTCCTCAGGGTCTCTGGGTGTGTGCTTTGTTATCTGCCACGAGGATGTCAGAACCAGATTTTTTTACTGCTGTCTGTTGCAGGATGGGGCGTCCATGGATGATTTTTTTTTGTCTAGAGCATCTCATACAGTAAGTGCTCAATCAGATGGGGACTAGGGAGCTTGATAGCCAGATCAGTTGCCTTGGGGTCCTTTCCTGCTGGGTTCCGAGTGTGGACAGCTGTGGTGCACTGTACCATTCAATTGTGGCCAGCATTGGCTTTTTTCCACCTATTTGGGCTGCTTTTCTGTATGATCAGATCATACGGACTGGCCTTTGGTCCCGCATGAATGGGTGAGCATTGGGTGCCCATGGTCCTGTCACCAGTTTTAAATGTTATTCAATTCAACTGGTGGTGGTGTTAATGTAATGGCTGATCGGTATACGTTTAAACATCTATGAAATTTATCAATTTGTCATTTATTAACTTGTCAAGACATGGCGATGCATAGACATAGAGCTAAGGTCAGATAACTATTTTTGAGGGACCATGAGACCAACTGAGCTCACATTTGGTCTTTTGCATCTGTGTCCGAATTTATAATTGGATTTTGCATTTTTTCATTGTTTTTTATTAATTCCTTAAAACATGGCCACCACTCTGTAAATTAGCACCACTTTGTAGATTTAGCCAGGTATTTAATGAGGTTAATGTTAAACTACAGTATAGTTACAAAAATGGTTCAAGTATGGGCCCACTATTATCTGATGCGGTTTCACGGAAATTAGCCACTAGGGGGCAATGCTCATGTTTTTGTTAACATAAAAAAAAATGTATTAATAACCACAGTGAAATTTCTTGTTAGTGCCAATTCCTTGGCACAACCCATATATTAGCAAATTTAATCAATTAACCCTGCCCACTCCAATACTTATTAATAATAAAATAATATTTATTTATATACAAACCATACATCTTCAGTTAACTAATTCTGGGAGTTTTTGCATTTCTTGACTGTGGCAGCTTTATCACTCTGCAAAATTGGATTAAAACAGTGCTATCAGCTTTTCAGGACATACTAACCTTTGCATAACCATTTAGAAATCACATCCATTTTTTACACAGTCCGTTAATTTCACAGGCTTAAAGATAATTTGACATCTGTCTGAAAAATTTGATTCTCAGTTGTAATGCTTAGTTGTGGCCTGTATCTCAGCTATCTTATGACAGATCATGAAGAACGTCTGGGATCGAGTCCAAGTGTTTAATTTGCATTTGGTAGCTGTTCTTTGGACTTCTCAATAATCATCAGAAACATGTTGCTTTCTGTAAGCAACGTGGCCGCTGCTTATCAAACCAAACGAGATGGAACCTTTTTTTGTTTTGGCTGATATGCTTTGACCCGTTTGTTGCAACCATTATACAGTATGCATCTACCTTGGGAACACACAATGTTATTGTAACAAGAACAATGCAACAGCCTGTAACGTTGACATCCCATGGCCTAAATTCGAACATTTTTTAAAGTTGTGGAACGAAACAAAGTTGTTCATTTTCAGATGCCTTCGACCTTATTCCCATTCAATTTCTTCTTAAAACAATTCTCTCCTTACATTTAAGCAACCTTAATGAGGTTAACCCATTATTGCAAGTGGCCATTTTTTAATGGGAAATCTACCGTTAGCTTGCAGCTGATGTTGGTGTTAACATTTGGACTTGGGTAAATAAACTCTATTTTGACCAGCATGCAGCTGATACTTAGGAGGAGTGTAGTATAACTTTAACCAACTGAGATTTTTGTTTTCACAAATGTAGTTAACCACTGAGTCCAGTTGGCCTGATTGTAGCACTCTAGCACATGTGCCTCAATAAAGCTCAAGAACTTTTAAGTAAATGCAAATGCAGGAAAAAGTAACTGCAAGAGGAAGTAACATATCCAGATTGTCACTCCATAGTTTGCATGGATTCACATTATCATTAAGAAATTTGATCCATATACAATTGCTTGGTATACAAAAAGACATAAATGCTTATTTGAATCTTAAAATCAAATTCTAATTTTATTTGTCTCACACACAGCCCTACACAGTGAAATGCTTAGGGGGTGGGTTACTGTTGTACTGTCGAAAGGGAATCTGCATAGGATATGCTTTTTTGTTATAAATTAATTATGTTAAACATCGACATTGTAGACAGCAGATGACCCCAGCAGTGTATAGGTATGTATATTTTTATGTGCGAGTGGGGTGTGTGTGTGTGTTTGAGAGAGAGAGAAAGAGAGAGAGATTGGTTGCACTTTTGCATGTTTTCCCGCTGCTACAAAGTGCATTTTATATTTGAGCCTGTGAATGGCTATGTGCAGATCTGTGTGCATGTGCAAATGCAGCACACAATGAAGTACTTACTGTAAGTAAGAGGGCTTTTGGCAGGCTGCATAGGCTGCACTGTGTGTTAGTAGTAGTAGAGAGGAAATGCTGAGATGGTAACTGCTTCAGTCAGAGAAATACATTGCTGGACACACAGCAACCATTCATGCTTGTAACCTTTCATCACTGGCTCTGCATCCAAGTTCTAAACCCTGCACTAAACATTGAACGGTGATTAAATATTAACTGCTGAAGGATTACATTTCTTCATAACAGATATAGGAATTTTTTTTTGTTTGTTTTGTGACTTACGATGTATTATATAGCTTTTCTTTTACTTCTTTTTCATATGACTGTCAGATATTCTTTTTTACCAGCTCAGTCCATGGCAAAGTACTGCCTGTTCATTGTTCATTTTTTTATCAGTTTATCTGCCTGTTTACTATTTTTTTTTTATCTACAGTGGTACCTCGGCATACAAAGAATTTAAATTTTGCAAAAAATTTGCCTTGGCATACGAGCAAATGAACCGAGCCGAACCAAACCCTGGCAAATTGCGCACGTTTAAAACGTTCAGTTGGAAAGCCAACTGAATTTACAAATATTCTTGTGGAGGTTTTTTTATTTATTTATTTTTTTTTTATTTGTGCAAGATTTAGTCAAGACGTAACACCATGGGTCCATAGAATGTTTCCAAGGACGGTAGCAAGAAGATAAGGAAACCACTTTCAGTTTTGGTTCTAAAGCAGGAGGTGCCAGGACGAAACATACATTAAGGTTAAGTGAGGTTCAATGTGGATTTATTTTATATTTTACTTAATTTCATGTCTTTTTTTGTTTTAATTGGTTTAATATGCAAGAAATATGATTATAATGTTGGAAATTGATAATATTAATAATATATTTGTGTGGCTGGAACAGATTATCTGTAATTTACATTAATTCCTATGGAAAAATGCGTTTTGCAATAAGAAATTTCACCTTAAGAACTCGCCTCCGGAACGGATTAATTTTGTATGCCTAGGTACCACTGTATATTTATGTTTTTGGGAGTAATGCAGTAGGGAATTTATTTAAGTTATGAGAGCATTGTGTTTTCTCTTTATTGATATGAGCTTTTAAGTATAATTAATGGATGTTTTACTTAAAAAAATGTAATATGTGTAAATAAACATGCAAATCTTGATTAAAACAGTTTGAAATTCATAAACTTTAATTAATTAAATGAATTAAAATTATCCAGCACTAAAGCAAATGTAAAGATGTACAGTAGATAATATACATATACAATAGACATTAGATAGATTAAAACTTTTTATCTGGCCATTAGGGGGCAGTGTCCAAGGGAAATGGAGAGGAGTACATATGGAAGCCTCCGGAAGAGAGCAACCAAAGTAATGGCCACAGCAAAGTCTGCTCCACAGAGGTAAATTACACACAGTGCTTTTCTGACATCTCCAGTAGGGTGGTGGGAAGCTACGGTCTCCAGATTCCGACTATTTGTACTGCGGGCATTTATGACCACTCATGCTCTCTCTCTCTCTTTCTCTGTCACTCTCACACACACACACACACACACACACAGTCTATTATCATCTTCTGTCAAGGGTTGTTTACAGGAAATAAATATAATGAGATACAAACGCACTCATTTTTAGTTCCCTTCCTCTTTTATCATACAAAAACAACAACAACAACAACAATAATAATAATAATAATAATAGCCACAAGCACAAGTGACCAGCTTGACCAGATATGCATTTATTGCCAGTGCATTTATATAAAAGGTTTGTGTTGTGTTTTTCGACAACCCAGCAGATATTTATTAAATGTAAAATAATGTATTATTTTTGGTAAATGGATTATTTTTGTCTCTTGTATGTAAATGCATTTAAAGATAACACTACACAGTCCATGTATTTACATCACACACTATTTTCAGTACAAGCTATTAAAATACAAGATAATGAGCTAAAATGGTAACCAATTTTAACTACCAAAACCTTGCTGGTGGCCCAACATATAAATCATGCTGGCCTATGCTGGATTTTTCAGCAGGCATGCTGGTCTTCCATCAGTCATGCTGGTTCACCAGCTAAACCAGCATCAGATCAGCACTAACCAGTATTAACCAGCATATAAATCATGCTGGTCTATGCTGGATTTTTCGGCAGGGCAATAAAAACCCCAGTCTTGTGAGGATTCCTCATAAAACTTGATGAGTGTGAAACACACTACCACTCAAAAGTTTGGTCCAAAAATAACAACTGGCTGTTGTTGTTGTTGTTATTAATTTGCATAATTTTTGTGTTATTTAAATTTTTTTTTTTTAATCCAGGGTTGTTCTAGAATGTAGAAAAAAAATCACTGAACAAAAAAACATTGCAACATGTTTCGAAAGTAAAATCAGATGCTGATTTGAATCCAGTTACAGATTAGCAGAACAATTAAATAAACCAGATTTCAGTTTAGTTTGACATTTGTTTCCTGGGAAACTGATACTTGAGTTGCTGTTGAATTTCACCTGTATGGACATACTTCAAACTTTGCCTACCATCATAGCCTTGGCCTGAAAATCCCTTGTAAGTTTCATGTTGGCCCATATAACCATTCCTCAGTTAAAGCTGCCTAAGTGTTTGCAATTTTCAACATGATTTTAATAATTATTGAGGATTAAATTTACCTTTGTAATTTGACAGCAAGTTTGAGGCTGTTTCCCCGGAACCAATAGATGGCCTGAAGCTATTGAAGCTGTTAAATGAGTGTAAATAACAATTACCCCTACAAAAAAAAAAACAGGCAACAGTTTACTGTTGCAGTTTACTGAAAAAAATCTATGGATGTGCTAGTGATCACATTTTACATTCAATTACAATTTTAGCTTTCGACAAATTAGAAAAACAGCCTAATTGAGACTAAACGATTATTGTGCCCCATTCTGTTTCTTGCTGATTTTCTTGTTGTGTTACAAATCTCTGTGCATCTCTAAAAGCTAGATATGACAGACAGAAGTTGAGCTGTGAAAAGTACAGATCTCTCCCCATGGTCAGTGCGCATGTGAACCATGGATTCATTTATTGTAGTAATTATAGTGCGAGAATTTTGCTGCTAATCCCTGATATTTTCACATGCTCAAACTCTCTCTCATATGCACAGTTTTATATATGGTTTCATCTTTCCGCAGGGGAAAAAAAATAGAAGTTCAGAATAATAATAACATTAGCACAATCAGTTTTCATGAATCAGCAATCATGAGGGAAAATCCTTATGTGCAGTGACAGCAAAAAAATTGAAACAGTAGATGCAGTAGATAAAACAGTATCACTCTGTCTATGGCTTGCTCTGTCTATGATGTCTCTATGAAGATGTTCTTTGACAAGTATTTCAAATTGTGTGTATGTTACATATATCTTTTTATTTCCATCTATTATTAACCCTGTAATTGAAATAAGGAAATTAATGTACATATGGAAAAACTGTTTTGAAAGCCAGTTAGCTTCCACCATTTTACTGTGTCGACTTAATGCTATAAGGCTGAGATTAAGTGGACTAAAAAAGAGCAATAAAATCTGTGTGGAATTTGACATTTGTAAACCCCACAATTATTTATTTTAATCCGGGCATTGTAAAGAGCACTATTACAGATGCCAGATACATGGAGAGAATTTTCTTTTTTTGCATCAATTTAATGGTAAGTTGATTTTAACATTAGCTACCGTTCATGTTAGAAAGCAAGTTGGTATTTACTTTAGAAATTTCAGTTGGTAATTATGGCAAACTCTCTTTAAATGGCACTAAGTCGAATAACATCACAAAAAAGAGCAATACTGTAATTCTAATAATAATATTCAATTAAATTTAGGGGTAGAGCTATGGAATAAATATTATCACACTGCAAAGCAAGCCATCGCACTTACAGATTAGACTTGGAGCATATTTGTTGAGCCAATCTTTTTATAAATGTTTTTCACAAAAAGAAATTTGTACTTTAGGGCTTCCTTTAATGATAAACCTCTTGTTGGGATAGCAATTCCATACATAAATATGACCGTTTTTATATTTATTTGCATAATAAGAGCACGAAGCCTTATAAAAAAATCAAAGCTAAAATATGTGCAAGAAAATAAGAGCACTGAGATTAAATCTTTTTTCCTGCTTCTACCAGCTGTCAACACTTTTGTAACTTTATACAAATGTCATCATGCTGCCAAAACAGTACAACAGTAATCATAATTCAAATGATAAAGCCAAATTAATTTCATGGTAATTCAGTTTCATTTCCTTTTACGTGTCTGTTTTTTCCAGAGCTCCTTGCAGCTTCAACAAAACATTGATTCCTTCTCATTAGTCTACCCAAGAAAACATTTGAAAACAACTTTGTTGGAATTCTACATGCATCTTAATGAACTCATTGACCATCAGTTTCAGGTTTCATGCAAATTCCTAACACTCTTAGGAACTCTTAGGCTACGTTTACACTGTCAGGTAAATGTGACCCAATTCCGATTTTTTGCTCATATGTGACACATATCCGATATG
>JAOVVB010000018.1:14377914-14402990 GCA_028570985.1 Heterobranchus longifilis | reverse complement strand
TTTGTCTACTAAAGCTGGCACAATCTCCAGATGCCTCGGGATGGGTAGAAAAATACAGAAAAGATGGAGAGAATTAGATATAGGAAATGAGTGTGAGATCTTATATCAAAAGAACCTACTCACCAGACACTTTTATAGACCGTGGACCACAGTGAGATGGTAGCTGATTATCCGTGTCTAAGCCTGGTAAGTTAGGGTTCTCTGCCACTTCCCTGTCCACACTGGAGATGTCCAAGGTGCCAAATGCACGCTGTGTTTTTCTTTCGTTCTTCGTGCAAGAAGCTGTCCAACATAAAAAAGGACTGGCTATTAGCCTGCCTTCACACTATTTACAAAATGGCTTCCATGTGTAATCCATGATGTTCAATTATGTCAAAATCAATTAATTAATTAGGTCTGATTTTTGACAGTTATAATTATAAAATGAGTAACACCAATGACACAGTTAAAAACTTAGCATAAAATGTAAATAATCAAAATAAATGATGAAAATTTCAAAACAAATGAGACAAAACATCTGACATACATTTTACCCTTTGCATTTGTCCAGTGCTCTTCCTCTATTGACCTCTGTCTCGGGAACAATTTCAAATTTACAAATTTATTTAAACATTAACTTTTTTTTGTGTGTAAAGTAACACCAATGACATAGTTTAGGGTGACTGATATTTATTCCATATTATTAATTTTAACCAATCAATGTTTCACTTAGTTTATAAGTTATTGATGTTATTCAGATTTATTTCATATGGTTCCACTTTCATGTGTGATTATAGTGACAAGACATTTCCCATTTCATGTTTGAAAGTACAAGTAATGTGAGTTTTTATGTTAATTTAAATGATTTTGGCCTCAGTAATAATAAGCGACTCCACCTTTTTCTAGAATGACCCACTATTTTGAATATGTGAAGCACTGTTCAGATTGAGTAAGGTGCTACATAAACGAAATATACAGTATTAGCATTTAGCATGGATACCGAATTTTGAGCTTAGCTTACCTACCGCAGGGGTTTTTACATATGCTGGGGGTTGCTTCAACCAAAACCATGATTGGGGTCTTAAATGTGTTGGGAAATAATCAGTTTTTGATTCTGAATACAAAATAATTGGTTTAACTTCTTACGTTACTTCCTGTTTCTGTTTTCATGATGCTGAGAAAAGGATTCATCATCATTCACCCTTAAGATACATGACTTTTATTCAGTAAAAGACACACGCGCACACACACACACACACACACACACACACACACACACACACCAGTTTTTACTGTGTTATGCAATGTGCCATGACTATCAAAGAATTACCAAGTAATTATGGGAATTAGGTGACTGTTTATCTCTGTAGGTATCTAATTCATTTGAATGAAATGTAAAAATAGTGTGTGAGTATAAGGAGAACTACTATCTGTCATCTGCTATAAACAAAGACATTGTTATACAATGACTACATGGAAAACTTAGTTAAAAATAACACTCACCTTTACTGTTAGAAGAGAAACCATGTGATTATCACCAAAATCAGCCGTGATGTCATAGCACTTTCAGTGATTGTAAAATGACACAAGTACCAAAGTTACACATCTAAAAAAGGTTCAGTACCACAGCATAATTCTAAATATAACTTGCAAAAGGTGTAAAAGATCTTTTTCACATTATAGACGATCAACACTGCTTTAAGAGTGAAAAAAAAAAAAAAACTGTCTTTGTGCTCAAATGCAAAAGGCCAGCTGTATGACCCGGGCTCTCCTGGTTTCCATCCCAGGCCCTGCTCATGAAGTAACCACTTCTTTTCTCTGCTTTGTAGCAACAAAATATTATGTAATATAATAAATACAGCTGCAAGTAAACACATAGAGTCATAAATACACTGAAACACAGCTCGACACTAATCATGATAAAAAATAATATCTTTTTTTTCCTTCCTTTCCTGCTTTTCTCTTAAGACAAATTACACCACAATTAAAGATAAACAAGCGCTGATTATATGTACTAGGGCCACTATCTGACAATTCCACCTCTAGCCTGTTATGAAGCAGTGTGCCGGAAGGATCCCATTTTGACTAAAAACAAACGTCCTGTCTGTTTTGTTTGGAACTTGTGTGTGTTGACTCCTTTTTGCTCCCACACAGCAGAGTAAACATCTTTCAACACAAAGCAAAGTGGCTTAATTTATTAACACAATTAGACAGATGCAGAAGCACTCGTTAAACTCTGAGTCCATGTGTTGACTTCATAGTCTTTTCCCACTTTTTACAGGATGCCACAACTACAGTATAGCAGTTTGTCTGACATAATTGTGTTTCCAAGTATCCTTTTCTCTCACCACCCTCCAAATGCCATAAAGGTCACTCTGTGAACTGAGCTGAATTCCTCATTATACTTTCTCATTCCACATTGCACATGTTCTCTCCGGTCAGCTCTTGCAGTAAAAGTTTAACAGGATTATCTGGCAGTTAGGTAACACTGAAGCCAGTCCGAGATGATAAGAGCGTTTACATTGGCACAGGCTCTCAGTGTCAAAGTGGGTCATAATTGTGCTGTAAGCAAGGATATTTATTTAGCATACATTCCCCTGCAAGCTCGAGTTACACACAGAGTACTTGTTAGGACATGTTTAGACAGGTCTAGATGTAATTGAGGGAATATTCCAACCAAAAGGATTATATGCATTTGCTGAATGAAAGAAATTTTTTTTTTTTAACTTTATAGCATAAGTAGCAGGCAGTGTGAATGTTGGTAATCTGGATAACTAGACTAGATTAGTCAAAGGACCTACATTCACTTTGCGATAATTATTTTGTAATAATGAAATTTCCTCTTCAGGTGTCTCTACAGAAATCAATTTATGAATGTGTTTTCTGGACACAAGTGTTTTGCTTTTCAGGATGTTTTGTATCATGCAATCTACTTTGACTTTTTTGGTTGTTTTTTTAATCTATAGTTTCTCTATCGGCAGATCTTTGAGACATACTCCACCGTCTGTAAACCCCTGAAGAAACAAAACCTGAAGTCAGCACAACAGATCAGTGGGCAAATAGGTTCTGGAGAAAAGGACCCTGAGGAACCTGTATCAGTGCCATCAAGGGAGCACTATTATGCAGCAGTGGGAGAGAAAACTTGGTCTAAGTCGCTTGATTCAGACCCGGCCTATGCAACTATCAACCCCATGCAAAAACGAGAGATGCTGTGCAGCAGCACGTTGAAGCCAAAGAAGTCGCCTTGCGGGCCTCCGAAGGGACCAGAGAGGGCCATGACCTGTGAGAACTTTTACGAGACCATTGGTGATGTGAAGCAGAGTACCAACACCACCACCATCTTCACTTTTAAAGATGGCATGGAGATGTACGTCACAGGGTTATAGAGATCTTGGGTACATGTAAATTCAGAAGTCCAAAAATAGAACATGAGACTGCAACAAAAGCGCATACACAAATGGTGTATAAAGCAGTGATGATTCAGGTGCATCTGTCTATAATTTACCTGCGACAGGCACACACACATGCACGCACACGCACACATGCACGCACACATGCACGGAAATGCACACGTGATCCACAAGGATCACTCCCAACGGTTTAAAACTCATGAACTGCAGATTAATTGCAAAGTTTAACCATCACAGTGCAAAATATTTTGTGTGCTTTCTAAATCTCTCCATCTCACACTTGCTCTGTGCTTTTCAGGGCTGCCAGATCACACTGACAAAATCTCACCTAGATAGGGCTGAAGCTCTGCCCACTCTGATTAAATTTTTAATTCTGATTAAATCTGATTTAAAAAAATTTCCTCATATTGAACTTTAACAATTGAGTATTGAATATTTTATTTTTAGATTTTATTTAAATATTGGACGAACTAATTTTTTGAGATCATGGGAAAATGTTTCGCATTTAAGTGTTCTTTACAGTAAGTTCTATAAGTAAGATAAGGGAAGCAAGAATATGTTTTCCTTCCTTGCAGTTCTGAACATACCCATGGTTCAAATCCCTGATGTGATCCGAACTGAGAGTTTTGCGATTCGCTGCAATACAATATGTACTTAAGAGAATATATTTATGTTGTAACAAAGACAAATGAACAAAGACTAAAGTGATATTCATAGACAGATAGATACTGATAGAGTCAACCTTTATAGCTCTGAGAGGCAAAGCACCAAATCTATCTTCTCGGCTGTGTTACAGCACCAGGCTAACACACTTCCTTGACCAGATCTCACTAGATCTGTATTCACCATTATATTCTTTTAATCTCACTATTTTGCACAAGTGAAGAAGGTTATTTTGTTTATTAAAGTTATGTATGGATATTTTAGATGTTATAGATAGCTGTGCATGTTTCTGTTGGTGTTTTTATCTCTCGGCAGACTTTAAAGCCATAAAAGAAATAATTCTAGTATTCTGTAGCAGTTTTTGTTTCTTTTTTTTTCAAATAACATGGAATACATCCCCTATCCATTGTTTGGCAGGCGCCGTTTACTTTATGGTTTTAAGTCTATAATGGCTGTGTATCTGAGAAGGTCCTCAGAGATGCCAGATCTGGACAATGCCCTTTGGTTTCTTTGGCCGCTGGCTGGCCAAAAAAAGCGCTTAACACATGATTAGGTAAAAATATCACCAGCCCCAGTCACTGGAATATATTGCTAGGATGAACTATTCCACTACTCATCCAAGTAGCTTCTTCAGTCTGAGGGAAGTTGGTAGGATTACGCAACTCGCCCCTTCTCCTTGTTAGGTGGAAAAAGAAAGTAGAGGAGGGAAAGAGTTGTTAAGAAGAATCAGTAATAGAGACAGATTAGGGAGAGTGGTTAAGATGCAATGACCAGAGTAGAGCGTCCTTAAATGAAGGTTTACTGATGGACCTTTAAAGAAGTTTTTATCTTCCTGGGGATTGATGAAAGCAAAGTCACCACACTTCTAAAGGACAATCACACCTCAACTTCCAGGCAACCCCATCAATTAAAAAACAAACAAACCATCAAACAAAAAAAACACCTATGCTGCATGACGCATTATAGTCTGGGATTTGAACACTATGTGTCTTATGCAAAAACATAACTATTAAATCTATTTACAGTAGCGACTTTGAGAAAATTCTGTGTGGTTTTGAGGGTGGTGTAATATTAATTAAATAATTAGCTCAGGGATTGAGGTCATATTAGTTGTAGAGCATATTGTCCATTTGTTTCCTCCAACCTGGGGAATATAAGTATAAAGTTAAATATGACAGGTTATGTCAAATACAGTATCTTCAACAAATTCTACAGATATACTATATCAAGATCAAATCTGATTTTTATTTATTTTTTTAAAAATAAAATGTATAAGTGATTAGTGATTTTCAGCATTTAAGATTAATATTGGTTAAGAGTACTAGCACCACTGCCATGCATGTGTTTCTGTGTTCTTTGAATGGTCGATCTTGCATGTGTGTGCATTTTATAAAACGTAATACATTTTCTACTTGGTACTGTACTTCTTCTAATGAAGAATAAAAATGTTCTATAAAATAATGTTGTCCCAAAATTTGTGTTTGAATCATGCGGTAATGAACAGGTCAGGAAGAGGCATATAATATTGCATTGTTTCCAGAAGTGTCCCTCTTGTTCCACCGACTCCAAAAGCCTGATAAAGCACAGATCTTATATCGTGCAGTACGTCCTTATGCATTTGTTTAGTGCAGTGTTTGTCTGAGTTTAGTATGTAATTTTTTATCTTAGTAATATTAACTTTATCAAATGTTTTCTACCAAAAAAATCATTAATTTGTAATTTTTTTTATTTTTTAATAAAGTTGCATATTAAAGCAATTTGTGTTAACATTCTTACAGTTTACCCCCCCCCCCCCCAAATAATGTAAGAAAATTTTAGAGTGAACAGCATGTGGAGAAAACATCCCACCTACCCGTTTTGTGTGTGTGTGTAAAATTGAATTAAAAATAGAAACTCAAATTGCTATAAATTGTAGGTTAACCTGTAGCATTCTATACACATGCATAGACATGTATTTACAAGAAGCCTGTATAATATAATGGATCTAGACTTACTTCAAACAGGCGACATTGTGGTGTAGTGGTTAGCACTGTCACCTTGCACCTCCAGGGTCCAGGTTAGATTCCTGGCCAGGTTTGATTGGTTTATTCCGGGTACTCCAGTTTCCTCCCACAATCCAAAAACCTACAGATTAGGCTAATTGGCATTCCCAAATTGCCCATAGTGTGTGTGAATGACTGTATATGTGTGCCCTGTAATGGATTGGGATTGTGTCCAGGGTGTACCCCGCCTCATGCCCAAAGTCTTTTGGGATAGGCTCCAGGACCCCCGCGACTCTACTATACTGGATAAAGCGGTATAGATGATGAGTGAGTAATTTTAAACAAAGGAAACATGATGGCGTTATGGTTAGCACTGAGGCCTTGTTCCTTCAGGTTCCAGGGTTCGATTCCTGCTTTGCTTTTGGATGGAGTGTACATGGTGGTACCCAGTGATGGATTGGTACCCAGTCCATTGTGTACCCTAGCTGGTGCCCTAAGTCTCCTGGGATAGGCTCCAGGCCCCTCGTGACCCTGTATACAGGATAAAGTAGTATGGATAATGAGTGAATGAATAATTCCAAATATTGCCAGTTTATTTGCTTAACTATGGCATTGCGTATCTGATACGCAAAAGTGCACCAGAATTAAACTATTTTGAAGTTAATACTAATAATGTGAATAAAATCCAAGTTTGTGCAGGCAGTAGACAGTTTCTATCAGTGCATGTTTCCTCAGCAGTCTGCACCGGCCGGCAAAATCAGAGACACACCCCCGTCTCTAGCTGAAAAGTAGCAGGCTGACATTTCCAAATCATCCAATCAGCGACTGTTGTTCAGTGGCCGCGTGCCAAAATAGAATATTTATCTGCGCCGAAAGCCAATTGGAATCAATGGGAGGTGGGGCTATGCGTAATCTCGCCCGGCTGCACGCGCAGGGGAAAAGGTGGGCGTGGCGTGGGTTCGGGCAGGGAGAAAAGCAAAACAATCGTTTCAGCTTTATCGGCTGCATTTCTGCATTGTTTGAGACTGTTAGTGCAAATTTAGTGTCTCCGTCGAAATTACTGGGCCTTGCAGTCAGGACAATCATTTTAAATGTATCTTTTCTTGTTAGCTTGTACAGTCTGTCGACATATTCTCCTTCTTTAGACACACTTGGCCTGTTTGAAAATGACTTCGAAGCGCCTCCTCGATAAGAACCCAGCCAGTGTGAGGGGCACCGGCGCCGGTACCGTCCTGTACGGGGGAAACTACTGCACTAAACACAACGAGCATTTTTCACTGAAGACAGGCGTCATAACGAAGAAGAAATCAACCGTCAACGGGTTTGATACCCAAACAGTGGACACGCGCTGCTTGCGCGAGTCCAGTAAAGAACCCTGTCCTAACGGAAAGCAGTTTGCTTCAGTTCGGGAGAAGCACTACACCAAAAAGAAGGTGAGTGAAATACCGTACCATGAAACATGCCCCACTGTTAGTGTAGTGTATACCCTGTATTATGTGGTGCAAGTTAACTTTACATAAAATCGTACATAAATATGTACTTTTGTTGGCAAAACTACACATTCGTATTAAAAAGTGTAAAAAAGTTAGTGTTTGTCTATGAAGAAGACCATGTCGACAGGTAATTGCCTTCATAAGTCGCAATTGCAAGTGATGTGCGTTTGTTTTAAGATGGCGACTTATACTTGTTCAAAGTTTAAGGAGAGGAAAAGAGGGCCGGACAGCCTCTCCCCTCCCCCATGCTGAGCTTCGAGCCGGTAGCTGCTGCTTGCACACGTAGCAATCAGGGACAAAAGTGCTTCATAGCAAATTTGGATGGCGTAAAGTAGCGGGCAGAACATTGTCTGTCTGTATAAACGTATTTATACTAAATTAATGGGCGTTAATACAAGTTTGTTCGCTTGTCCATTTTGTACAGTAGCTTTTGTAGGCGGCACGCCCCCTCAGACTTGGCATGTAGCTCCTGTTATACCCGCCCTGACCACCAGGGGCGATACGACTCGCTGAGATGCCGTCTGGTAACTGCTCACCCATGCCTTAGTACCAAAAAAACATGCATAAAATACATTAAAATCAATGTTTTAGGGTGCAGTATTTCTAGTAAACTATTATCGTAAAGCCTCGCAGGAGGGTATGTTTTGCCTTGTGTCTTGTTTTACTGAAATGGGCTCCAGATCCACTGCACTCCTGCTCAGGATAAAGAGGTTACTGAAAATGAATTAGTCAATTAATTCTATCACACGTGTCCTATTCATATGTTTGATTCATAAACACGGCCTAATTGACCACTTGAACTCCAAATGGAGCTGTGTGGTTAGTAGCAGAGCCTCTACCATTTCCTCCAAAGCTATTCATGGGTATGTTATATCTTCTGCTGTTTGTGAGTGCATTTTATGTTCATGTTCTAGTGTGCTTTTTGGAGAACGCTAGATGAATCTTATGGGAACGCTTGGCACTTGTTAGCTTTGCTTCCCTGGTCAGTAGTGTTAGTTTTATAGTGTTCACTTGTAATTAGCACTTGCCTCTCATTCCTCTTTGCTTCCATTTTTGATGAGTATTTACACCAGCCCCAGATTATTATTATTTTTTTTCAAGGGTGATCTTGGCTAAAAAATGACCTGCCAAGCTTAATTCTAGGAGTCTGCATTGGGCTTTGTCAGCCTGTGTGCACTGCTGTCAGGTTTTAAAATAGCTGTGACACAAGCAGGATTGAAATGTGACATGCAGCCTGCAGCAGTAAATATGCTCTTTTGCTCAGTATTAGTTGTGAATCCACTATGCCATAGTGCAAGGCAAGTTTGGGAAAGATGACTCTGCTATACAGGCTCTAGCTTGACTCCAGCTTGTCACATGCTTACATTAGCTGACAAATTACAAGCCAGACAGTCAGGGTTAGCCGCATCCCTACTGTTAATTAGAGCTTTGTATTACAGGTAGACCATCAATTTTATTTTTTGGCATTGCGATTATCAGTTTGATTCTGTTTTATAGAGTTCACTGACTCGTTTATGCCAAGCAGCTACCTTTTGTTCAGGTAGGATTAAGGATTAAGATGCTATATAACTTGTGTAATTTTTTGGTTAAATCTCATGTTCCATATAAAAGGATAAGCCTTATTTTTTTCTTTTTCTTCCAGTCTTGTTCCACACGCCAGAAAGTGGAGATAGTGCATAACGTACCATATATTCAAAAGGAGAAGTAGTCATACTTTTGCAAAACACAAGTATTTGCAGAAGATGGAGACAGTTTGTTTTTTGTTGTGTAAAAGCTGTGGTTTATTTTTGACAAAAAATTTAAATTAGAAGATTTTTCAAATTTAAATGGTGTAAATCTTCAAATTTACACCATTTAACATGAATACATTTAGCTAAATATATATTTTTTTATTTAAATCGATTCAGAATCGAAACCACATCAGTTTATTTAGTTAAACTGGGCAGGAAATTAAATCACACAACTTTACTGTTGATATCTGTGTTGCTGCTGGTCTCAGAAAATGAAGCTCTACCCCAAGAATTTTGCTTTCTAAGCAGTAAATGCAGACACATGCTCTTCAGCATATGGGAGGTGATTGACACATTGCTTAAAGAAGTAGGGCACCTAGCCCAGTGGCTCTCTGCCAGCTTGGTTTTACATGGTGCCAAGGTTGTCTGCAATTTTTAAATCACATAAGTATAAGACAATACTGTTTGTATGGGTGATATAGATTTTGCGTTACATGTACTGTACATCAACCGTTTTATCTGTGAAGTGGATCCTTAAGGAGGTCCGTTAGAGCAGGAGGTGTGATACTATGACTATTAACAATTTTTTGGCTATTAACATTTAATGGCATTCAGTAAAAAAAAAATACTATCAAGATATAGATTTTTTTTTATGAAATTATGCTAGAGTCATTATTTAATATGAAGTCAATTATTCTTGCTGGATCCATGCCTGCTTGATTGCTTCCTGAATATCATGTATTTTCCACAGAAGTTCATAAGTCAGTTGAGAATTCAAAAGGGAATTGGAAAATTGTGAAGTTTTAGTCATCTTTGGGCAGAGGTGGACCCCCGGCTTCACAAAGTAAAGTCTTGCCACATACTTGTCCCATACATTAACTAAATCAGTTGATTCTAATAAGCACAACTCTTCAGCCAGATAGACGAGAACTAAATAGTGACATCACCTGATTAATGCACAGAGAGAACTATAATACATAATGGCATATGTTGTCTTAATACTTTTGGCCACCCCTTGTAAATGATAGTCACTTATGTACTATTCGCACAGGATAAGTATTATCTGGGGACCTTGTGTGATTTAGAAATTACACCCTCGCATCTAAGTTTCGTGTGGCGCATTTGCACGGGATAAGCGAAGCCTGAGATTTTACTTGAATTTACTGAGTTATCTCCCGGATGTACAGTATATATCCCGAAGTGTGTGTCTCTTAAGAGTGTGTTGCGATTAAAAGGGGAGAAAAGGGTGTGTGTGCGCGTATGCAGACTGTTTGTGAGGCAGAGAGAGAATTTATGAATGTCCGGTTGGATAGATAAAAAAAAGAAACAAATATAGTTATCGTGCCCGTAATTTAAGCTGTACGCTTGATTTATAACTGTAACACATTAACCTCAAATTATGACGTGAACCTCCTTACTTAATTGTGCCTTATTCTGGATCGGCTGTTGTTTAGAAATGTCGTTATAGGTCTGCTGTACATGTCACCCATCACTTTCCAATCATTCTTTTTACAAATTAGCCAATTCGCCACGGGATTAAGATCACAGACCTCCGCAATTATTACAAATCACTTGAGGTCCCCAGGTAATACTAATCCTGTGTGAATAGGACATTAGTTGTTAATACAGACTGGCTATATTTAATATTTATTGCACAAATGAACACAATTTTTTTTTTTTTTTGTCCATCTGTCATTTGTTGTTGAGGACAGAAGGAGCAGTCTTGTAGATGAGGCATATTTTTATTTAATATAGACTGTTTATTTTATTTATTTATTTTTTAATTCAGTGTTTTGCAACATGTTTTAAACAGCGAATAAAACTCTTCTTTCGCAGTCTGTTTTGATCATAGTTTATTTTATTAAAAGTGCTTCTGATATTTTATACATGGT
Source organism: Heterobranchus longifilis (assembly GCA_028570985.1). Taxonomy (NCBI): domain Eukaryota; kingdom Metazoa; phylum Chordata; class Actinopteri; order Siluriformes; family Clariidae; genus Heterobranchus; species Heterobranchus longifilis. Next base: position 14,391,841 of record JAOVVB010000018.1, on the reverse strand, counting down.
TTTGACTTACAGCTGAAAACCTAGTCCACTTGATTGGAAATACTGTGATATAATTTTTGGTCTGTATTAACCACCCCACTGGCTATACAGCCTAGCCATGCTACATTTTTACAGAACAACAACACTTTTTCATACATTTTTAAGATTTCAGATGGCTAAGCCTTCCCCTACTTTTGTGCTGAATGGGTCAGATCATGATGTGCAACAGGCAGGAGGAGACTTGTATGTCTATATTTTCATGACCCCTAAATTTTAAAACTCTAACTTTCTAGTGCCTGAGGTGGTTTTGGAATACATATACAGTAGGTGTCTCCTGTCTCCTCGTACAGCAACGTTCTAATGTATCATGTATTATGCCATATTTTACACGCTGGCTAATGTGTCACCACTAAAAAACCTTTTCAAAACACAGTCATCCACCTTGATTACATCAAGGCACTTAGTTTCAAGGTGTGCTCAGAAAAGTGCAAGTGTAATGCAAGGTTTATTGCGTCTACTAGCCAGCATGTCAGCCTAACTTAAAGCAGTTATTATTGTCATCACCAGCTTCTACTGAGGATACTAGGATTGCTTCTGGCGAAAAAAGGAAATGAGAATAGTCCTGGGTCACCATCTCATCTTTTTTTTTCTTTTTTTTTTTTTTTAAAGAATTACCTACATATAGGTGGTGAATAGAAGCAAAAGCTGTTGCTTTAATTCCATCTCTTATTTGTGATTGTGGTTTTAAAGATGGGGTGTCATAACTCTCAACAAGGCTATACCTCTATAAACTATACCTCTGCACTCACTGCATGCATTTCACTTGAATTTGAGAGGTGTGATACTTTATAATCAAAAAAGAATAATCTTTTGCAAAACTATGTTTGAAGGCATATTTTATTCTGTAGACTCCTCAAGTTGGCAATGTAGTTATTTTTTTAAAGGGTTTAGGCAGGTAATGGTAAAAAGGTATCATGTTCATATTGTTGAACTGATTTGTGTTAAATTCAAAACCATTTAACTTGAACAATTCCTTAAACCTAATGCCTTTGAAATTTAACTGCCTCTAGTTCCTGTAATTTTGGTTGTCATGCATGTTTGAGATCTCCCCAAATTGGCTCTATGATTCTAAGATCAGGAGATCCAGAACCTTCACCTGTTTTTGCTGTAGCCATTGGACGGTTCAGCTTTTGTGCTGTAGAATGCAAATTGTCAGGCAGTATTTCCTGATAACATGCAGCATTTATCTTGCGGTTAATTTTGATTAACTTCCCTGTGCCACTGGAGTTCACACAGACCCAAAACATAACCGCCTTACAGCGGGGCTGATGTACTTTTCACCGTAGGCCTTGTGACTCTCCTTAAATAAAGTTCATTTTTTGTAGGCCTTGAGACAACAGCAACATGTTTTTTTTTTACAGTGCAATCTGCATTTCTCTTGAAGTTTCTGGTGGATTTTTCTTTGCATCTTAAACAGTTCTTCTGGCTGTAGTGGGTGAAATCTTTCTTGGTCTACCTGACTGTGCTTTATCATCAACAGGACCTCTTATGGTATTCTTCAATATCAGAGTTTGAAAAGTACTAACTTGCATTTAAGTGTTCAGATGTATTTTTATATAATTTTCCTGCTTTATAAAGTTCAACTACCTTATTACGCAGGACTATTGGCAGTTCTTTTGTCTTCTACATGGTGCAGTGTCTAGCCAAGTCAGTGCATCACCTCATGAGCTGAGAAATTCACTGACTTATTTATGCACAAACACTAATTATAATTACAGTGAGTCACAGTTGTGGAAACGTCCCTTTAATAGCTATTTAAACCTGTTTGTGTCAACCTATGTGTTTATAATGTGGCCAATATTCAACGATATGTAAATTTTTGATATGGGTTGTTTGTCATGCAGTTTGTCATGTGATAATTAATGACTTCACATGACCACTATCCTTAAATAAGAAAAAAATATTTTGAATTATCAGTCGTATTTTCCAAAAAATGCTAATGTTTAACAATTACTTTCGGGGTATGTTTTTTGAGCAAAACTGTATCAAAAACTGTATGTTCATCGTTTGCAAACCTGCTTATACTGTACGTGTTGAAGCAGCTGAATTCATTCATTTCTTCAGTTAATTTCTAAGCTTTTTCTATTGTATAACTTATATAAGTTAATTAAGCTATATAAATAATTTAAATTAAGCTGTAGCAACATTGTTAACTTGCCTAACAAATCTCCAACATCTGCTTTAATTTTGAGGAGCAAGCAAGATATGCTGTAGCCATCCTTAGTCTAGGGAAGAGATTGGACATGCACTCGGAGTGAGGGATGAACAGCAGGTTAAAAAGTCGCCTGATGTCACTTGTTTTATTGGTAGCACGTGACAGTGATGGGGTTGGCCCTCCCAATACAATATCACAATACCTAGAAATAATTTATTCTTACCACACAAGATACTGTGCTGTGAGTATTTTAGAACACACAACCAGCAGGATTATAGAGAAATGGCAACACTGTAAATGCAAACACATTAAATAAGTTAATAATGTATTTTAAAAAATTGACCCTGGTGTCAGTGTGGAGATACATGAATTGCCACAAAAAGAATCATGATATACTGTATAACAAAATCGTTTCCCCTCCAATCTCCGTTATAGCCTATCCTTGTGCAGTTTTGCAAAAACCTAATGTTTACAATTAAACCTGCAATAACATTTTTTATTAAAGAAAAGGTGAGTGAGTGAAAAGGTACAGTGTGAATGAAAGTAAGTTGGAATCAGTAGGACCGACTTAAAAAAAAAAAAAAGTACATAGTTTTTCTTCATCTCTCGGCTGCTCCCGTTAAATCTGTTTTCGCCAGGAAAAATGCAATTGGTGCAGACACAAGAGTTGGTGATTTTATTGAAAATGAACAAAAATATTTGGAGCATAGACCATAGCAGCCTGGAACTATAAATAATTACATTTGGTTTTGTCATGAGAAAGTATAAAACTCTCAAAATACAAATCTTTAGTGGTGTGTGCTGTGACCCTGGCACATTCACAGTACGTATAAATAAATAAATACATTTTGAGAGAATTAATTAATGTAAAAACTGCAGTGTATGAATGGAAATAATATTTTTAAACTTAAAATATGGTCATAATATTTGTGTTAAATCGCACAAGATGCGGTCAAACACATTTCGGGCACTCTTTAAGAAGCTAGTGTAGATCCTGCAGAAAAGTTTGGCTTGAAACCTTGTCAGAATGGTTTGTCAAAGCATGGAAAAAGGTTCAGCAGAATTATGAGAAGATGTCTGAGTCGTGTAGAGAGGAATATGAAGATACACTAACTGAGAGAACGGAGTGCACAGATACTGCTTGTTCAGGTCCACTCCTTAGTTTCATTAGTGTTACTAATTATTTTTTAATTGGAAGTAGCTAAAACCTGAAGAAAAAGTTACTAGATTTCGCCGTAGTGTTACACACAAAAAGAACAGATACTTTTATCTGTTCTTAAAGCTCCAGCATTCAAATGATTAAAGAACCAGTCCAGCAAAAAACATTGTCCTAAACCTCTTGTATAAAATGTGCATGTAGTAAAGTGGAAAGATTGAAGACATTTTATTTTACCATTCTTATTAATCTTTTGTTTTATCTTGGTATTTACAATATTTTTATTATTATTATTTATTTATTCTCATATTGGATAAATTAACTATATAAAATCATTTCACCTAATGTACATGAAAAAAGAGACATAAATGAGACATAAGTTTGAATGTGTGTGATGGGATGTAAAGTGAGATGTAAATAATGAAACAATTTACAGAATAGTACATCAGTATGTCATGTGTTATTTATAGTTATGTATGCATGCGTTTTGTCTGCCGAGCGTCATGTGATCACTAAGCCAATGATTCTTCTTTCTCTCTCTCTCTCTCTCTCTCTCGCTGGGTCTCAGTGCGCGTGTCCCTTGTGTAGTCAACATTTGTATAGTTAGCATCCATAACATTGTGACCATGTGTGTGCGCGCAAGCATATCTTAAAACATTTTGTGTCCAAATGTAGTGACTGTTCTTTAATAACTATACTGCAATTACGGCCCTCGTGAAGAAAAAAAGGTTAGCAGTGCGGCTGTTACTCCCTAGACCTTAATCCCATTGAGAACTTGGTCAATCTTTAAGGGGTGGGGGGTCAAACTAAAATCTATGAATTTTGGGAAGCTCCAAACATTGTTTATGCAAGAATAGCGAGCCATCATGCAGGGTGTGGCCCAGAAGTTGATTGACAGCATGCCAGGACGAATTGCAGAGGGGTCAATGCTGCAAATATTGACTCTTTGCATAAATTTTATGTAATTGTCAATAAAAGCTTTTGACACTAATAAAATGCAACATCTAACAATAAGTGTGTTAGTGCTTTTTATGCAGAAAAGACCAGAGCCTTTTTTTGAGGGGTGGATCAGTTTTAATGCGCTTCATAAAATAAAAAACTGTATTATCTACACTGCCTGGGGAAAAGGTCACACCCTCTAAGATTTCATTCATTCACCTTGATTGCAGCACGCAATGTGTGAAAATGATTCCTCATGCTCCCAGAACCACTCTTTCACAGTTGGAGTCATGGAATTGCCTGCTTCATCAGGGAAGAAAAACTCTAAGATGCGATAACCTGGTTATTCACTACATTCAGGTCATCAGCTGACATCATTTTATTGCCTTCATTTCATTGACAGTGTCAAGGCAGTGTCTAATTTACAGGTTAGTTTTAAATTTACAGTGTAGTGGAAGTACTGGGGTGTCAGGTGTGGCTTTGTGGCAAATAGTTTACATGGGCAACCCCAGGGTGGTCAGGACCAGTGCTGCAAAAATGACACAGTGCTGGGTTTCCTCATATATCATATCATCTGTACTGTAAAAAAGCTGGCAGATGAATATTATTAAAATTAACTTTTCGAAAACAAACAAAAAACTGTGCAATAAGCATTTCTTTATTATTTACTCACCGCTCTACTGCCACATTGACTGGAAGCCATTTGAGTACAGTGAACTCACTAGCTATGTGACATGGCACTTTACACTTTGGTCATAAATGGGTGAACATGGTCAGTAACAGTACTGTGGTAGGCTGTGGCATTTAAATTATGCTCTTTGATACCAAAAAATATCCCCTTCACATTTAAATACCACCAGCTTGATTTGTTCTTACAAGGCAGGATGGATCCACGCTTTCATGTTGCTTTCACCAAATTCTCACCCTACCATCCGAGTGTCGCAGCAGAAATCGAGACTCATCAAACCAGGCAATGTTTTTCTAATCTTCTATTATCTTGCTTTGATGAGCCCACGAAAATTTGAGTTTCAGTTTTCAGTTCATAGCTGATAGTTGGCACCTGGTGTGGTCTTCTGCTGCTGTAGCTCACCTGCCTTAAGGTTCAATGTGTTGTGCATTACACATTACTCCTCTGCATATCTTAGTTGCAACAAGATATCATTTGAGTTACTGTTGTGTTTTTATCAGCTCAAATCAGTTTGTCCATTCTCCTCTGACCCCTGCCATTTTTTTTTCAAAGGACTGCAGCTCACCAGTTAATCTCTTTTTCAGAACATTCTCTGTAAACCCTAGAGAGGTTCTGCATGAAAATCACAGTAGATCAGCAGTCTAAGTAATATGCAGACTAGCACGTCTGACACCACAAACATGTCACGTTCAAAGTTGCTTAAATCACCTTTCTTCTCCATTCTGATGCTCAGTTTGAACAGGTTTGTCTTTTGTATAAACACATGGCTAAATGCATTGAGTTCCTGCCATGAGATTGACTGATTAAATAGAACAGGTGTATCTTACGAAGAGACCTCTCTCTCTCTCTCTCTCTCTCTCTCTCTCTCTGTGTGTGTGTGTGTGTGTGTGTGTGTGTGTGTGTGTGTTTAAGAAGAAGACTTGCAGGGAAAAAAAAAAAAAGAGTATTGCTTGGTTTGGGACATGATATCCAAACAATCAACAGTTCGTATTTTAATGGTTGTTTATTACTTTCTAATTACAAACCCTGTAAAAAAAATATAGCTGTTTGTGATGGAATAGCATGAAAATTTACTGTGATTTGTTTTAATGTCGAAAAATCTAACTGAATCAACAGTTTACCTATGACACATAGCTGTAGTATGGAGAAGGAAAGGAAGGTCGAATGATCCAAAGCATGCTATTGTCTGTCGAACATGGTGTAAGCACTGTTATGACATGGGCATGTACAGTATGGCTGCCAGTGAAACTGGGTCATGAGTGTTAATGAATTATGTTGTTGCTGATAAAAGTAGCAGGATGAACCCTGAAGTGCACAGGGCCATACTTTCTGTTCTTTCAGTAAAAATGCAGGAAATTTGTTGCGCTTCACAGTTCAGATGGATAATGACCCAAAACGTACTAGGAAAGCATCCAAAGAGATTATTAAGCCAAAGAAATGGAATGCTTTTAATTGACCAAATCAATCGTTTGATCTCAACCCAACTGAGAATTCTTTTCACTTACTGAAGGCAAAAACTCCTACAAACAAACAGCAACTGAAGGATCCTGCATTAAAATCCTGGAAAAACATCTCAAGTGAGAAAACACAGCAGTGGATGTTGTTCATGAGTTTCAGTCAGTCATTTTCTGCAATGGATTCGCATCCGAGTATTAAAAACATTACATTACAGATTGCATTTGTGTGTCTAATTACTTTTGTGCCTGAAAAAGTGGAGGGACTGTGTAATAAACGGCTGTAATTTGTTAATGATAATTGCATTTACATTTAGGCATTTGTCAGACGCTGTTATCCTGAGCGACTCACAAAAGTGCTTTGTAGTTTCCATCATTGGATAGATCCTTGGGTTACTAACTGTCAGTCAAACACTGTCGGGAAGTTTTTATTATTTTATTTTATTTTTTATTATTGTAAACATTGGGCACTATGCATGATGAGTGCATCACTTCATGTGCTTCCACTCTTATCCAACTGTGCGATCATATGACTGTTTTTAAACCATATATAGTAAGTGGGGTTTTTTTTCTTCTATTTTTGTTTTTTTAATGGCCACACAGCTGTTTAGTTCTCTTCACATTGTGCCTGTGGAAAAGCTGTTTCTTTGACGTAAGCTTTTACTTCACTTTGGGGGCACAAGACAGATGGTTTTAATGCTATGACTGATTTGGTGTGTGTATGTTTATCTCCACATTATTCTCACCCTACACTTTATAATGAACACTATGCATATTCGTGCAGTTAACAAAACAGCAGCAGTGGAATCCATAAAATCATGCATATTCACATTGAACATCAGAATGGGGGAAATGTGACCTCTTTGACTTTGATCATGGCATGATTGTATATTGTTATCAGAGGGCTTGTTTCAGGATTACAGACATTGCTGATCTCTTAGGATGTTCACAAGAGACTGTACAGTGTCACAGCGAAGGCTAGCAACTGGCTAAGCTGGGATCACGTTATTACTTTTACCTAACTGCTCAAATTTTTATTTACTATAACCAAAGAGAGAATATTTAAGCTTTTGACCAGGTGTCCTGTGTCACGTATATCTCGTACACCAAAAGAACAATTCATTAACATGTAAGTCATAGAGAGACCCGGGGACAGGCAGACGATAGGAAACACTTTGCCGTTTCCGGTTAGACAAAAGGGATCCAGCAGACTCGAGCTATTTGTATGTATACTCTTGTAGACATTTGCTATTGGAAGTATTGCCACATAAGGAATCAGGAAGCACAGTCAGGGAATTGTTTTATGGTCACAGAGGCACTGGAAATTTCAGATAATATTAAAAAAAACTTACACTAACTATCTTGCACTGCTGTAAAATTGCTTTATGACTTTTAATGTTTAATATGAGTAGTAGACCTTTTGTGGCTGATGCTTTATCTTATTTTTTCAGACTGCCTATGCAAGTGAAGAGGATGAGAGGGAGCTAGTCCCAGGGGATCTTGCTCATTGCTTGGTCCTAAATGGACACAGACTAGACGACCACATGCAAGTGGAGTCCATAATATCGTTAAGGAACATGTTGCCACTGCGTGTTTCAGATGTTTCAGCAGAGGAGAGTCATTCATCCTCTCAAATCCCGGTTCCTCGCAACAGGTAAGGTTTTAATTAATTAATTTATTTATTTATAAACATTTATGCACTCCCAACAACTGTTCTTATCTTAAACAATACTAAAATTTAAAGAAACATTAAACGTTTCCCCTCAGACCTTGGGCGTTGTCGTGTCTTGACGTAGACATAAGCCCTATTCGGACGGGACTAGTTTTACAGGGGGTTGTTAGAGAAATTTCTGTTTCACAGACGTACTTGGTGATTTTAATCCCGTCCGAATTTGCCATGTCTGTCTTTCTCTCACACGACCTCTGTAAAAATTCCAGAGCTAATTACCTACTGTTTTTCAGCAAACTCGGCGGTCCTCTGAGAAATCTAATCCCGTCCGAATGCGAACGTCTGTGATTGCCGAAAATGTTTTTTCCAAAAAATGCGTTTTCTTTTGTGTTTTGGTCAACGTTACCTACCGTACTATCTCTAGCGCGCCGGTATTCAAGTTTGCGCAACAATAATGTCTTGTGCAACGCCCACATGTAAAACACAGACACTCCTACCTCTGTAATAAACACGGAGATGTTAGTGCCGTCCGAATGCATACATGAAATGACAGACGTCGTCTGAAAAATTTTTTAACTCAAACGTCGTTTGGAAAACTAGTCCCACTAGTCCGAATAGGGCTTAAGTTGTATTTCTTTCACTGTCAGCTACTCCCTGTTTTAAGTAGATTATTAAATCCAGCACTTAACTGGTCATGACATAGCTTTTATCTGTCCATTCATCTTTGAAGATTCAATTTTTCTAAGTCACATACTTATTGTTGGAGTAAGTCATGCTGTGTCGCACGTTTGTGTTTGGTGAGGATTTGGAAACATGCAATACGGTAGTTTCTGTGTGTTCCGCATACTCTGTGTATTTACGGTAAACTATCATGTTGATTGGCTCCGTTGAGTGATTCGTCCCAAAAAGCGATGGCTGATGTGAGGTAATCTGGAACACAACTACTCAAAACGTCTCAACATTTTAATTTAATTTATGGCGCAGAATTAACCTCAGGCAAATACCGAAGGACCGGCTAAGTTTCATTCAATTCTGTCAAGCCAGTTTTGCGTAATGCTGTGACAAAACCAGCTGGACAGACGTACAGACATTCAGACACACAGACGGAAATTTTTCTGAGACTGGTTTCAGGTCCTCCAATGTATGAAACGTAAAGATCTAAACTGAAAGAGGGCGTTCTGACCAATGTACAGACAAAACCTTTCTTTTATTTATATAGATGCCATGGGATGTTTAAAACAAAACAGCTCCTCTTATGTTCCAGTCGTTCACTCGCCACCTTTTTCCCCCAATATCCTAAAATATTTCTCATTCTCATTTCAAACTTACAGGCTGTTGCGTTAGACTGACACTGGAGACTTCTTCCAAAATCCCTAAAAAAAATATCCCTGCAAAAGACCTAAATAACTGGCAGATCTCAAAATCATTTTAAAACCTCAGTTTGTCTTAGTTTGAAGGACATGCTCAATTACCGAACGTTGGTTTCAATTTCCATGAACAAATCTCATAAGGTTAGGACGAACCTACAATTTATATATTGGGGAGAATAAAAATCAAATCAACTCAAACGAAATCAAATCCAAATCAAATTCAGCATCTTCCCTCAGATTTTAACAAGCTAAAGGATGATAAAACAAAAAGTAAAGAGCTGTCTGCTGTTCATCCCCAGGTAACACACTGTATTGATTTAACCATATGCTTAAATTGTATTCATGTATTTAAACATAAGCACTTGATTAATGAAGCAGCGGATTATTGACTGGTTTTAATGCAACCCTGAGTCTCTGGTAATGCTTTTATTGGATTAGATGTTTTCTGCTTCTATCCATTAGACTGCTTCCTACAGGGATTATTAATCTATAGACGGAGATCTTTCCTGTCTGTGTAAGTGTGTGTGTGTGTGTGTGTGTGTGTGTGCTTCCATTATTGCCTAGAAAAGATATTCAAGTCAAGTTTTACTTTTGATAAAATAAAATTCCATCATTTTCTCCTAATAGTACCTGTATATATTAATATATAGAATGTATACATATAGATAGTGTTCAAATCAAACTGGGACTTTACAGATTGTACAGAACACAGTTATTAGAGTAAAAACTCCCTTTATTTGTCTATATAAAATCTCCTGCTACACTAATGCACTTATTCCAGCGTTTCACTAGTGCTTGGATACCATCCTTATTTTGCACTGGTTGTACATGATTGTACAGCCTGCTTCTCTTCTCAAACGCTGGCCTCCCAGGAACCCCCTTTAACGGCCCAAGCTTGTGAAAAAGGCTTGGAGCGAGGTCAGGAATGTACAGGGGATATGGCAATAACCTTTCTGTTTCTGAGTTCCTGTCATTTGTAAGTGGTGTTGGTGAATGAGTGTGTGTTAAGATCCCACAGCGTCTCTTCCACAGGTTGGTGAAATATTATCCACCCACTGAATGTTCACAGGAACAACTCTATTGGGCTCTGAGCCACCTCTTCGGCAACGGGCGTACGGCCTTTTACGCCATCGTTCACAAAGTCCCGGGTTGACTCGAACGCCCCTTGTATAATGTTCGAATGTAATAGAAGGGAAGTCATAAAAAAAACAAAACATAAATTGTTTAACGATTATGTCTTTACAAATTGCGCCAATATCAGTTGTTCGTCAATAAGCCATTAGCGCGATAAGAATGAACGCAGTGCGTTAGAAGCATCCGTGTGTTACCTTCTCATACTCGATAGGCAAATGATCTGGAAACCTGATCGATTTTCATTTTAATCTAACGCCCTATCATTTCTAACAGCTAAACATTACGTGTGACTAAACCAGACTCCAGTGTCAGCGGTTAAAGTTTCCTGTAACACGGGGCTGTTTTTGCATTTTGCGGCTTCCCTGCATCTGCTTTTAAGCAAAATCACCAAAAGAATCCCATCACATTAAAGTGATAGACACATTTTGTTATTTTAAAGGTCCCATATTTTACTAATTAACAACTTAACACAGGTGTTTGTTTCACTCCTTCTTCAAAAGTGCCGTTTCAGCGTCTATGGAAATGAACTACAGCTGAGCCGCGCCCTCTCAGGGAACTGAAAAGCGGAACAACAAGCTGGATCTTTTTTATGAGGTCACATTAGGGGGAAAAAATCTGGTCAGCTTGTTTAAACCATTTCCATACTGAACGTTTAAAAAATGACTAAAAATGAATTTTGCATAATATGTGCCTTTTAAACATAGCTGTAAATAGATAAGCATCATGATGTGTGTTCTTTTATAAATGTTATATATATATATATAAATTATATATAAATATAAAGTGTTAATGCGTAAGTTGCTATAGTTATGTAAAATAAAACACTTCACTTTGCATCGGCGCACACGACCCCACCTCAGTGTCGCTGTTGATTCTTATAGAAGTACAAAATAATGTAATATTGAAAAAAACAGCTAGTCAGATTTCTAGGACAATTTCATAAATATCAGAACACTCAGTAGTGCATTGAGAGGTTTTTTAAGCACATAGTAAGTGCATGCTCCGTTTTCAGTTAAAGACAATGATCTTTATGTAAGCTTTGTAAATGAGAAGACATTAGCCATTCTCTAAACTCTACCCTGCTGACTTCTCTTCTCTTTATGAAAGCCATTGATTGTTCCACTTATGGCCCAGACGAGTCCGTTCTGCATGTGAATGTTAACGGCAGCTGGAGGCGATGGAACACAGCCACGTAATGGATCCTAAGCGCTCTAGTTACAGCGCTTAAGCAGTTGCGTTTCTTGGCAATCGCGAGCTCAGCCCTCAGAGGTTACAGGTTGTACACTTGTGGTCAGAAGGTTGTGAGCTCAAATCTCAGGGATGCTCGGGAACCACGGTTTCGGTTCTTAACTACACAGAACCCATCTTGCTTTACAAGTCGGTTCCGAATGAGTGCGTGTAATCTCTCAAATGAGATGTTCTGCTGCGATTTTTCTGCCTCTAATTCCACGAATAGCTCGAGTTTAATATCAGCTTCCCCAGAGCCTTGAGTGTGAAATTGGGTGTGTTTGGCAATTTGCGAGCATTGCGGAAATCCATTTGTGCACCTCTTATATCCTGGTTTTTGTTTCCTGTGTTTTGATGGGATCACAAGAGACTTATCTGATTACTCGATGTAAAGATATTGTCACGTGTTTATTGTGAGCGTGTGTCACGGAACACACACGTCTAGTGGAATAACTTGTCATGAATAGATTTTTTTGCTTCTACGTGGAGATTCTGCGAGCGTACTATACTGAAATTATGAATATACCGGTTTTCGAAGGATATCCTCACAGTTGGTGTTTTGATGATGATGATGATGATGATGATGATGGTGGAGAGCTCTGTCTAAAATCTCCAATTGGTGTTTGTGAAGGCTATAGTATATGATTTACTAAAGATGAAAGACTGGTATGTATTTATCCGTCTGACTGTCTGGCTGCTGTCTGTCTGTCTGGCTAAGGATCTAAATCCTGTCTTTTTATGGCCTAGAGGGGTACGCTCTCTTTCTCTCTCTCTCTCTCTCTCTCTCTTTCTCACACACAGTATTAGAAGCAGTTTAGCCTGGCAGATGGGAGATGTAGACCATGAACATATAATCCTTCGATGACAGCTTCTCAAACAAAACTATGCAAATAGGGATGTGTGAAATTCTACTAAACACACACACGTGCAAACGCGCACACACACTGTCGAACAAGTTATATCCACAAAGACGAAGGTGTAGCTCAGTGTTTTCCTTACACCCCTTCCATACTAAGTAAGGGCTTCTGTACATCTGCGGCTCTGCTCTATATACACGCTCGCTTCTTCTCTCTTCTTTTTTTTCTTTCTTAATCTTTTGGTGTTAATCTGTTTCTTATCTCTCAGTGCAGCTCTGCTCGGCCTCGCGCAACAGCGCCTTATCTGCCATCGCTGTCAATCAACCACATCATCGACCACAACCTCCCAGCAACGTGATGAACCCGGTTTCCCTCTGGCTCATATTGACTCCCCGTCCGTCTGTCCGTCTGTCTGTAGGAGAGCATGACGGGACTCCCAGGTTGTCGGCCGGCGCATTCGAAAGGAGCGAGTTCCTCTGATGTGGGAGAGCAAGTGGTTAATGGTTAAGGACGCTGTTGCTAGGCAACTCATAACTATGGAGTATTTTGTAGCATCATGGTAACAATATAAAAACAAGATATACAGTGGGCTAAAAAAGTATTTGCCCCCTTCCTCAATTTTTTTTTTTGCAGATTTATCATACTTAAATGATTGAGATCATTAAACTAATTTTAATATTATACAAAGATAACCCGAGTAAATACAAAATGCAGTTTTTAAATGATTATTTAATTTCTTAAAGATAAAAAAGCTGTCTACCTGGAAAAAAGTATGTGAAAAAGTAGTTGCCCCCTAAGTCTTGTGCACTTAATATCATAACCCTAAGTGGGGTTATGATATCTGATTTAAATCTTTAATCAAGCTGTTCATGCTTGAAAACCCTCCAATGTGGCTAAATTACAACAATTCTGCAAAGAAGAGTGGGCCAAAATTCCTCCTCAGTGATGTAAAAGACTCACTGCCAGTTATTGCAAATGCTTGAATACAGTTGTAAGGCTAGCACAACTAGTTATTAGGTTCAGGGGGCAATTACTTTTGTACATAGGGCCAGGCAGGTTTAGACAGTTTACTTCCCTTAACAAATGATGGCATTGTTTAAAAAACTGTATTATCTTTGTGTAATATAAAAAATTGTTTAATGATTTCAGTCATGTAAGTGTGACAAATATGGCAAAAAAAGGGGAATATATATATATATATATATATATATATATATATATATATATATATATAAACTC
>JAOVVB010000018.1:14353596-14368639 GCA_028570985.1 Heterobranchus longifilis | reverse complement strand
TGCAGGAGCACAAATGAGATTTACTTAAACACTTTTGTGCTTGTTCTTTGCTTGCCAGGGTTGCCAGATCACACTGACAAAATCCTGCCTAGGGAGCGCTGGAAACCCTACCACTCCAATAAATGGGGCAAATTGCCCATTTATTCACTCATAACTCTATATCGACATACCTCATATTTTATTAAAATTAGCCCTTTTCATACCCACCTGAGAGAAATATTTTTAGCTCAAGATGAAAAAAGCCAGAAAGACAGATTAAGAACAGGTTTCTTATTTACAACTGTGGCCTGGCAAAGGCGGAGCCATTCACTATCATTCACAGAAAAGATCAGTGAATGGAAAAAACTAGCCCATTTAACAATGTACTATTGTATATTTTATTTTTTTTTAGTTATATTTCATCATTGGCCATTTTGATTGTTGTTTTGATTTCAGACGCGAAATTTTCCTTTGTCAGAAAAAATGACCTCCTCTGAGACTAATAAAACAATACACCTGTCATTTTTGTCATCTGTTCACCTCTAGTACCTAATGTAGGTTCCAAAAACACCCAGTTCACTGAGACACGGTTTCAGAGTGAGTGGATCCCCCTTTCGACAAAGGTAGTTATATGTGGGCCGGGCCTGGATTTTGTCCATCAGGATGTAGGCAGTTCTCTCTGTGCTGTTCTTCAAGCTCTCCAGGACATCACAGATCTCTTCTCCATAAATGTTGTTCCCTGAGGGAAGAGATGTACCCAAGTAGCGTAATTATACAAATTGGTACAAAACCACTTTACATGTGGAAGCACTATTTTAAAGCACAATTTCAATTCATTACAGTAATTGTTAAAGCAGTGAGTTTTCTGGACTGTTAACACTATAGTTAAGGTGGATCATTTATAGTGCTTCATTAAAATTCCATTTTAAAACCTCCTCTGCAGAGCAAAAAAAAAAAAAAAGAATATTAAGTGTATAATTGTGTCTTTTTGTTTCAAAATGTATTTAATCTTTCCATTCATAGGGCAAAATCTGTGTGACTTGTTCAGTGAACATAATAGAACACTATTTACTATACTTACCTCCTCCTTCTCTCTGGGGTTTCAACACATACTGGTCTGGTTTGGCCAAAACCATAGCCACGTTTTGGTCCCCTTCTACTCCCTCAAAATGGGTAAAAAGATATGTAAATTTATGTGACTATTTTAGAAAGTGTCGAAATAGAAGTGAAAAGTGAGGAAGTTGGTACTTTACCATGTCTAATGTGTACAAGCCAGCAAACGTGGCCCGGATCTGAGTCACAGCTTCAGGTTCATCAGGAAAGAAGCTCTCAAGGACGCCTGGCCGAGCCAACTCTTGCTGGACCTTCTTAGTGCCAACAAGATGTGTGCTGATGTCTGGACATTTCACAGCACACGAGCGCTCCATCATCAACCGAGCCTCCCAGCTCTGTAGTACATCACACACATCTCTTATACTTATGTTGACTAACAATCAGTCACACAAGTATTTTTGACAAAAACACAATTCAATATTTTGGCCTCCGAACACCACCACAATGGGTTTAAAACTGAACAATGTGATTGATTATAGCTTCATGTTAAGAGGTTTAACATAAATCATGCATTAGCTGTATAGGAATTACATCCATTTTTACAGGTTTAAAAATAATTGTGTGACTGATACAGATTGATGACCAGCTATGCACGGTTTCTCAGGGAAAATTTATATTTTCTGGCATTGATTTGAAGTATTGAATTTCATTTGGTAGTTGTTTGTGAGAACTCCAAGTATGCAGTCCAAACAGGTACCAATTGCAAGTGAAGCAGGCTGTCATTAATCACTCTTCAGAAACTATGCATATCATTGTCAAAATCCACAATCAAGAGCAACCTTCATGAATGTAAATATAGACTCTGACCTCAAGACACAGTTTCACATAAGAGCTAGATTAGACATTAAAAAAAAGCTTGCCCCAAGTTCTGATAAAAGATTAACATGTTCCAGGATGACTAGAAGAGAAGAATATGGAGAAGGAAAGGAATTGCTCAAGCATGCCACACTGTCTGTCCAACAGGGTGGAGACAAACGTGGTGGAAAACTATGTATGTATGGCTGCCAGTGGGACTGGGTATCTGGTGATTACTGGTGATGTGACGGTTCTTTCTGTTCAAATTTTGAGGACAGCTCTTTACATGGCATAAAAAGTAGCAACATGTCTGGTGGGTTTCTTCCGGGTTCCTTCCACAGTCCAAAGGCATGCAGGTTAGGCAAACTGGTGTTCCCAAATTGCCTGTAGTGTGTGTAATTAGTGTGTGTAATAAACGTGAGTGTGTACATGTGTGTGTCCTGCGACGGACTGGCACTCCATCCAGAGTGTACTCCGCCTCGTGCCATAAGTCTACTGGTATAAGCTCCAGGCTCCCCGCGACCCTGTATACATGATAAAGTGGGAAAGACGATGATCAAAGAGCCAAGTCAGTCACCTGGCCAACCCAACTTTCACTTATTGAAGACAACATTGAAGGCAGGAAACCCGGCAAACATGCACAAATGGCTTAGGCCACAGTAAAGAAATTTTAAATTTGTCCAACCACCATTAAGCCTGTGAAAATGTAGTGAGACCTGAAATTCCTAAGTAGTTAATGAAATGTTTTTGTTATCCCCTTGAATTAATCACAACTTGATAGCTTCATTTGAAACCCACTGTTGTGGTGTACAGAGATAAATACACAAAGTGTTCTTGTCCAAATACTTATGGACCTGACTATCCTCAGAGTGCATAGGCAGCAAAACACTCTTCTAACTCGTAAAACCAAGGTCACATTGGAAAGGTTTTTAAACAATTTGATATTGTTAAAATTAAGTTGTGTACTTGTTCTGATTTGTAATTGTGAGGCATGTATCCATTGCGGAAATAAACAACAGCAATCTCTTGTCCGTCTCTGAAAGTACAGAAACATTTCATCAGTCAGATTTGTTAAATGATGATTAAAAGGTATTTTTTCCACTAAGAGAAATAATCCAAACACTCACACAAACAGTTTCTTGTTCTGATCGAGAGATCCAGTTCTAATCACGTCTTCAAACTCTCTTCTTATTACACGAATGTTCCTGGGAATGCACATTTACATCATATTTTTCCCTCAAAGCTAAGTTAATTTGTTTAGAAAAGGCAACTTTGTACTTAAGTATTATTACAGCACAATCTTATTGTTAGTTAAAAAAAGTTAGTTAAAAGACAAATAGAAACTTCTAAGGATCAGCATCACAGTTCACCCCAAGTGCCACATTAAATAACATTATACATGAACTAAAAAGCTTTATACAGATATCATGTGATAAGACCAAACACTTTACCTTGCCCAAAGCTCATTCTCTACGTATCGATGGTCATAAATGTTCCTCTGGATGTCCTCAACCAAGAACATCACAACTGCTCTGTAAGAAGCATGCACTTAAAGTCTTATTAAGCAGACAAGAGAAACATGGATCTTTTAAGATCCGTAACAATGTTAAGATATATTGTACCAAATATTTGTAATTCATGATGTATTTTATATGTACTTGTCCAGAAAGAGCTTCGAATGTTAAACTAACCTCTCAGAGCCATACAGCTCCCAGGCCTTTGCCAAGCCTTGAGCCAGACCTGCTGCTGGATTGTTATCCAAGATCTGTTCGCTTTCCTCCAACCGGTTTGCAACCCTCAGGATGTGCCTGGGTAAAAACATGTGAAATGCCAAACTGTAAAACACAGCTTTTTATTCACAGTTAGCTCAACTCCATGCTACTAAACATTCAACAACACTCACCGATGAACACTTGGCATACGTGAAGAAAGACCCCCAAAACTGGCTGCAATGGTATTAATTTCAATCTGCTTTAAAGCCTCTTGTCCATCGGCATGGTGAATCATGTAATCCGAGCGATTCAAGCCCAGCACTATTGCCTTTAAGGAGAAACAGCATGAGATCAACTTCAATCCAAAAGCTTGCAGACGCTTTTGACAATATGAAGAAGAAATTAGAGTTACAACAGGAAGACATTTCGTGTGTTACTCACTCACTCACCATCATCTATACCGCCTTTATCCTGTATTCAGGGTCGTGGGGACCTGGAGCCTATCTAACCACTACACCACCCATTTAGTGTTAGTTTCCAAAAAAAAAAAGTTCAGAAAACTTAAATATTAAGGCAATGTAATTGAATTGTTTTTACAGCTGTGTCATCTTAAGAACAAAGGCACTGATCTACTCGCATCCTCGTTTTTACACTGTAAAGCCAGTTGATAAATGATGAGCCAACTCAGATTATTAGATTTGGGCAACTTAAATAGTTTTGTTCACATTACTTAACTTTTCATTGTTAGTCAAAAACAATTTGGTCAAGCAGAACAAAAGCTTTAGATAATTGTTTTGCTGACAGTGCTATTCACCCACATACCACATACCAATGATGGGCTGATGAACAACAGAAGTGTGTTCACGGATCACCACCCCACAATCTGTTTATATACTCTGTATATTGTGTTATTTAATCTGTTTAATGCTGGAATGTTGTGCGTTCCCTGTGTATAATGTATCGTAAGAATGTTTATTTTTACTTATATCTGTACTTCTTAATAGTCAGAAACTGCTGGAACCAGATTCCATGTGTGTGTTCACGTATTGTACATAGCCAATAATTCTGATTGTGAGGGAAACCATGCCACACAGCCTCAGCTATCTCCTCAGCTGAGGTTTGAAGTCACAATGATGATCAGGCAAACCACTCAGGAGTCTATACGTACAGTATGCTGAGCATGATTAAACGTCCCAATCAGTCTCAGCACACGTATAGATTCCTGAGTAGCGAAACAATAGTATCTACCTTGTCATCTGGAGATCATGAGTTCAAATTCCAGCTGAACACTGCTGTTGGGAAAACAATGATTGATGTATAATTCTTGTTCTGCTAGATGAAATTTGTTTTTGACTGTAACGCAAACAAAAATATTTGAGTTGGCCAAGCTTTAGCTGAGAACGCCCAGGGAGGTAAAATTCACATTATAATGGCCAAAAACTTTTTTATATCATGTGAACAGTATTTAGAGTTTAGATGTGATTTCTTTTTCTCTCCATCACCATGCCACCTTGCAAACACATTCTTCCTTCTCTGGTCTAACGTTCAGAGTGCTTGTCTTCTCTTTTTTACATCTCTCAGCAAATTTTTTATTGTTGTGGTATATTTTTTGTAGTAAATCATACATTAATTAATTATATAAAAAGTTCCCCAAAACAATGTAAACTCACTACATACATCTATATAGTATAGTTATGTAGTAACAAATAATGGTAATGTATACCTATATCCCATCCATCCATCTATCCATCTAGGAACCACCTAGGGACAGTTGTGACCATTGTATTTTTCCCCATTTGTACGACCGTGGTAAGACCTCCGGTCAACATTCACACATGCACACATCTGCATGGAAACCCACCAAGCACGGGGAAAATATGCAAACTCCATGCACACAGACCCAAAGGCGGGAATCGAACCCAGACCCTGGAGGTGCAAGGCAACAGTGCTAACCACATACAGTATAGCTATATAGCTATTAAATTAGTAATAGTTTTAATATATAATCATCCTAATTACCGTCACATTATATTTACCATGTCCTGAGGTTCCTGTTGAACTTGTCTGTAAATGTTGAAGAGTTTTGCTGTGAAATCATCAACCTTGATGGCGCTGTTAAAAAAACATGTGGTATCACAGTTAATAACTTACTGAGCATGATCACACTTACAAAAAACTTCTCATCTCATTCATTCATTCATTCAAAAAGAACAGTAAGTGAGAAAAAAAAGCACTTTTAAAGCACTGTTGTGTTTTAAAGCAAGCTTGTTGCCACCTAAACAATACCTGGCAAGAGCCTCCTCAAGGAAACGTGGACTCTGACTCACTCTGTCTATCAGGCGATTGAAAAGGGTTGCCATTTTGAGGGCCTGGTGAAAGAGTACTCTAGGCACCGGGGAAGGAAAGAGTGAGAATGGTGCATAACTCACCACCTACAAACACAGAAAAACAGCAGCCACATTGCATTTTCACTACTTATTTAGAGAACAATCACGGTCATTAATAAATAATTAATTTTTCAAATGCTGCCATGAGAGAAACAAGATTCCAGATTTAATTATGCAATAGTTCTGCTACTGTAAGTCAGTGTTGAGGTTTAAGATCGGTTCTATTCAGGTGCATTTTAACACGTAGCACTGGGACAAGAAATTTTTTTTTTTAAATGTTTACTTCGGAAGAGTTTGGCGATTCTTCAGTGCGCATTAACACTCCATGCAACAGTGCAGAATCTTTACCGACTGCCTCCAGCTCTTTGATTAACTTGTTATCTCTTAAGAGCTCATCTGGAATCCCGCGAGTAGCCATTGATATAAACCTGAAAAGAAACGAAATAATATTTTGTGAGAAAAATTGTCAATTTTTTTTTAAAATATCACACAGCTCAGAATTGTACGGTTTTTCTAGTATAGTAATTTGCCAATGCTAAAAACTTTATTTATTAAAAACAAGTAAGTTAAAAAACATACTTTTATCCATTTAACATTGAGGAATGTCAAAAAAATTCCTGTTGTTATTTATGTTATATATATTTATGTCTAACTGTTCTCTCTCTCTCTTCTCCTCTCTCCCTGTCGCTCTCCCTAATGCCACACACGCTGGTCCTGAGCTCCCAGTGATCCAGACCCCCTGTCTGACTCGTCCTTCTGGTTGGAGATCCCGTCGCATGGAGGCCCGTGTGGTCTGCTTGGGACGCGTGTGGTGACTGGAGACGGTTTCCTTTGACCATGAAGACGGTCCTGGCCTCGGCTGATGCAGACAGCTGTTCTTTGAGGACTTGTGACTGCAGTTGCGCAATAGTTCAGGATTTACTGGAATTCCTACAAATAGTTTTGTACCTGAGCGTCCAACAATGAGAGTGGACTTCATATTAATTTGAACACATCTCGTGTTATACTGAACTTCCAGCCGTCCAACACTCAGTATGACTGGGAAACAATTCTTACTATATCATCACTCAAATTAGGATGGGTTCCCTTCTGAGTCCTCTCAAGGTTTCTTCCTGGAAACTGTTTTTCCTTGCCACCATCATCCACGGCTCACTCTGATCGTTTTGATTTATACATCATTTTTTCACACATTCCATACTCATTTCCCTAATTTCCTTTTTGATTCTGTAAAGCTGCTTTGCAGCATAGACCATTGTTAAAAGCACTATGTAAATAAAAATGCATTGGATTTGAATCATATTTATAGTGATATCAGCAGTGAATGAGCAGAACCGCTGTTAGAGTTCTAACCTCTGTAACATTTAATATGACGGAACTCATTAGAACAAGAGAAAGTTCATTCATATACTGTATATGCGCGCGCGCACACACAAGAATTTCTGATCCTTCATCACTGAAATAAGTTACACGCAGTGTGTCAAAATAAAAGCTGCCCTCCTCAGTAAGCACAAGTAAACTACTGATTCGCTGAATTTAAAGTCATTCTAGTGGTTAACTTACCCAATAAGAGAAGATAGGTTATTTAATGCAGGTTGCAGTCTTCTTTCAGTTCTACCGAGTGCTTCCGAGCGTCAGTGCGACTGTAGATCCGAGCGCACTGAACTAAACCCCTGTAGGGACATAAAAAGGGAAATGACGTAAGAGTGAGAGGATTTCAAAATAAAAGCCAAGTTTTAGTGCATGTTGTTGGTGTTATTTCTGAAATTACACGTGTGTAGAGTAACCTAATTATATACTTAGAGTCTAATAATAATAATAATAATTATTATTATTATTACTATTGCTGTTATTGCAATTTAGCAATCTGGCTATTATCAATGGAGACAGCGACAATGACAGGCTAAAAGTCTTTATAATGAAACAGACAAATGAATCCAAAACGTAAAAACAAAATCGGACAGACGCTGCGCAGAGTTAACTGGGCAAAAGAAGAAGAAGACATAAAGCAAATAACTAGAAAAGTAGTAGTGCCCATGAACACCAGAATAACAGGGCTTTACACAACAAGTACAAGACAAGCATTCTGTGTATGTCAGAGTGACTCTGTGAAAATTAACTCCTTCCGTGGCGTGGCACTGATTGCGTAACTGACTCCAGGTGTGTGTGTGTGAGTCAGAATGACGATGTAAATGGTTAATCTCCCAGAAAACCGTGCAAACTAACAAGAAGCACAAACTGTAGTGATGACAAGATGAAGCTCTGAAGACTTCCATCCAATTGGTTTACAAAAGGGTTTATTTCTCGAGGCTTCATTTGCACACAAACCCCCCCTACTGGTCAAAGAATGTAAAAGCTTCATTTTACCACCACATTGCCCGAGGTTGGGCATGGGAATAATAGATGATTTTCATTAACCTATGCATTTTTCTATTGTAAGCACAAGATAATAGCCCATTAAACAATATGTTATTGTCTTCTCCTATTAATGTGCTCGTGTTTTTTGTAAATAGTGTATATAAGATTTCCGTGCCTGTTATATTTTGTTCCATGGTAGTAGCACACATACCAAAGTGACCCTCCTCCATTACATTAATATTTCATAATTTCTGTCATTTTTTGGGAAAGGGGCATTAATGTTTTCCAATTGGGGTTATGTTACTAATAAGATGAAATAATAATAATAATAATAATAATAATAATAATAATAATAATAAGACATTATACTTTACACTTTATTCATTATTATTTAAAAACAATACGCCTCTGAGTGGCGCAGTGGTAAAGTGCTTGCCCTATCATCTGGAGATCACAAGTTCGATTCCCTGCTGCTGTAACCTCTCACAGCCGGAGGCCTAGAGAGAGCTGATTGGCCAAGCTCTCTCAGAGGGAAGGGATGAGAGGTGGAACCATGTGATAGTGTTTGGGCCTCCCGAGTGAGTGGTAGTAGTAGCCTTAATGTGGGGGCTCCCTAGTGACAGGGAGGAATTGAACCCGACTAAATTAGAGAGAAAATTGGGGAAAAATCCCCCCAAAAAAACAATACTACCCACGAACTGTGAGGAAATTTATACACACACACACACACACACACACATATATATATATATATATATACACAGTATATATATATATACACAGTGAAACCTCGGATTGCGAGTAACAAGGTTTGCGAGTGTTCCGCAAGACGAGCAAAGATTTTTAATAAATTTCGACTTGGAAAACAAACAAGTCTTGGTTTACGAGTACATGATACTGAGTATCATTTATCGCGCATGTGCTTCTTGTTTTGAATGCCGAGCATGACGTGATCACAACTGAGCCAACTGTTTTTCTCTCTCTTGCGCTGCAGAATTGTGGGTAATCGTCTCCCCTGCTGGGTCTTAGTGCCGTCTCTTACTGGTATAATCAACATCCAGTACTACTAGTAAACAGTAATACTTTGCTACTGTTTACTATAACACTATGACCACGTGTGTGTGTAAAACATATTTTCTTTTGTGTCTGTATGCGTGTGTGTACAGCGCGCATGTAAAGAAAAAGCAAGTCTCATTAGAGAGGTTAAAGATCCATTTTCTCTCTCTGTATCAGCCTGCTCTTTGTCATTGGACACTGTGCCCCCCACACACACACACACACACACACACACACACACACACAGACCCCTCCTACTTTCGCCTTGACAGACACACACAGACACACACACTCTTTCTCTCTGCTCTACACAGAAATACTGCTCTGTTGTGATTCTTTTCAAAGGTAAAGTGCAGGTTAATTTGTTTTATTTTTACTTTACAGCAGTGATTCCATCAGTGTGTCACTCAATCGAGTGTCATTAGAGAGATTTCTTGTTTATTTTTCCGATAAAAGTGTTTCTGTTGTGTGCACGCGTGTGTGAAAAGAGTGGAGAAAGGGTAACTGTGTAAGACGAGAGGGGCAGGGGCTCCTTACTTTAGCTTCACAGACACACATACACAGTGCCTGCGCGCACAAACGGAAACACTTATCTGTCGGGATTTATTTTTACTTTTATTTTAAAGGTAAAGTGCAGGTTAATTTGTTTTATTTTTACTTTATATTTTGTATTCATTATTTTTATGTATTTATTTTTTTAGGGCTGTGGAACGAATAATTTGAGTTTCCATTTCTTCTTATTGGAAAAGTTCCTTTGATTTACGCTACTGGAATAATTTATGCCAAGGTTCCACTGTATACAGGATTAAGCGGTATAGACGACGAGTGAGTGAGTGAATAAATTCAGTTCATTAGAATTTGAATAATAGCATTTGTCACAAGAACATTTAGATTAGACATTAGATTTAGACTTTTTTTGTGCAAGAAAGAGGCTACAGTGAAAAATTTAAAGCTCCCCGAAATGACATGAGTAAAGAAATCTTAAGAGGAACTAGACCCAGACTGGTTGGATTATTCATCATCGTTCTTCTACAAATGTATACAATAAAGTCGAACAGTACTAAGGATCCTGAAAGACTCTTCAGTATGAGTATCTGTTGGATTGTAGAATATTCTTTTCCTTTGGATCTTTGGAAAAGAGATGTAGACAGACACGAAACTTGGGAAAATGATGAAGGGCTTTATTGAAGTTTCATACGCGCAGATGATATTCCTGCAGTCTATCATTCTCAACAAACTCTTCCCCACACATTTTAACTTTAACTGTATGCCCATTTCAGCCTTCTGTGCCTGCGTGCTCCAGGTCACATACAGTTTAGAAGAGATAATTAACAAACATGAACAATCACATTTCTTCATCTAGGCAGTGCCTATAGTAAGCTCACAACTCTGACTCTTCAACTCTTTTTGACCATAAAACCCATGGATCTACACTTTATGACCATAAAGGTTGGGAACACCTGACCATTACAATGATATGAGATTATTGGACATTTCATTCCACATGTTCTCCTGTGCTGTTATAATAGTATCTACTTTTCTGGGAAGGCATTCCACTATTGTAGAGTTTGTCTGTCTGGATTTTCTTATTCAGCCACAAGAGCTTTAGTGCGGTCAGGTACTGATATCAGATGAGAAGGCCTGGGGCACATTCACTGTTTCAATTCATCCAAATGATGGTGGGGCTGAGGTCAGGCTCTGGACAGGCCAATCCAGTTCTTTCAATCCACCCATCCAACTATGTGTTCATTGAGCTTGCTTTGTGCACATGGAGCATTGTGTGCAAAAACATCCTGTACAATTGTGTGTCTTTAACTTTGTAACAGCAATATAGTAAAGTTTTTACATACAAGTCTATATTATCCAGGGGAAATGATATCACTAAAGCTGGAGTGTGACTTTGGCATAATCTGTTTTTTTTTTGTTTTTTTTTTGCAAATCTTTAGGTTTGTCAATGTGGAAACATCTACAGTACTGCAGTAAAAAATGAGTCACAAGTGCAGAAAGCTCCAAGATGACATAGGCAGGTCTAGACGATATGAGGTTCCATAAATAAAGTGGAAGTAGGTTAGAATACTAGGAGGAAAAAAAACTAAACAATTTTTTGTTAATCAGTTCTAAGCCAGTAATATTAAATACTACTGTACTGTCAGTTTTTACTAGGGTGCCATCCTGTTAACCCATTATATGGGATATTTGTGCTTATACAGTATGTTCTGTGGGATCTCAGAGCTTTTCGAAGATGTAGTATTGTAAAGATCACAAAGTGTTCACAACATTGACAACAAAATTCAATATATTAAATAATGGTTGCAGAAAGAAATATGAATAGTATCCCTTTCAAATGTACTTTATAAATGTGTAATGGTACATTATAAGCAACAACCAATGACTCCATTAGTGCCACTCTATCACATTAAAGGAAGAGGGAACAGGCTCCCGCAACTGCAATTGATCACTATCCAGAAAAAAGAAACTATCCAGCAAGAGATGACGAATATGTGTAAAACATGTTTGTACATCAAAACCTTTCATATGATTTACCTACAGTATTACAGTATGTTATAGTATATTTGATCTATTTTGCATTTTCCATTATGCTTATCTGTCCTGATAATATAGAAAGTATTTCACATTTGTTTTTAATTAAGGTCCTCTCCCTGAAGAAATAAAGGATTCCGGACTGTTATGATGAATCATTATTGAGCATAATTTTCTCTTTCAGGAATCAGAACAAGCCTTTGGGCTTAACCATTACGAAAAGCACAATGTTGTTTTCCTGTCAAACAGCAAGTGTGTATTATATTGTATTGTATTGTACAGTGTCTATTTTTCGTAGCATTCATAAACCTCACTCACTTACTGTAACCACTTTATTCTGAGCAGCATTCAGGGTTGTGGTGTATCCTGAGCCTAAGGAATATTTTTAAGGAACTTATTTTTTGGGTGAGAAAAAACTGAAGACCCCAGAGGAGAAAAACATAGGGATATGGGGAAAGCCTTCAGAGAAACTTGACACAGACAGTTATCTGAGCTTAGAATCAAGTCGAGTACCCTGCAGCTGTGCAGCAGCAATACTACACCACCATACCCACCAGCTATTTCACTGAGTTGCTTTATTGCACAAATTTTGTTTTACTGATTTATTAAACCAAGAACAGAGATGCATGTATGTCATAAACACCACAAAAAAAAAAAAAAAAAATAAATCAAAGGAGTAAAATGATGCTAAACTAAACTGGTCAGGTTTAAGGACGCCTTACTGTCTCCATGCAACTGATCAGAACTGGATCATGACCGTTATCGGTCTTAGTATACTCCCAGAGCACTTTGGAACTCGAGTCCTCAGAAGAAGCACTGAACCAGAAAGAATAAGATGTTTCCTGCTCATTAACTGGGCTGATCTTTTCAGCACACCTTCCCTCTCTGCCATAAAGTAAGACAGATAACCATATTAAAATAACGGCTTTATTTAAAACAAGTAGATAATATGAAAGTGAGAATATGTTGCTGCATTTTCCTCTGGTTTATTGATGTGCTAACATAAACCATTTCAACTGAACTAGCTTCTGCTAGACTTGCTGTTGTGTAGCGTATCTGAAGATCTGGGGCAGGCACAGGCTAATGGAGCTGGGGGCCTGAGGGGCGATGTTGATTACTATTTAGAATTGTCTTCCTCCTTCCCCTGTCCTCAGGCTTCAGCAAATTCTTAGCCTGTGTTCATGCTGGTGCTTTTATGATTGCTTGCCTCACTCAAACACTTATGAGGATTGTTTCTTTGAGTGATAAATAATTATTAGCAATGTGGTGCCTTGGATGAATTATGCCTAGGTACTGTAGGCACCAACTGTGTATTAGCTAAATCTGTGAATTAGGTAATTCATTATACTTGGATGAATCAGGTGCCTAATGACAATTAATAATGTAAAAATGCTTGAGTTTAGTTTACTTTTTTACTTTATGTAAAAAATTGTTCTTTCCTCAACCTTACACAACAAGAACTGTAAGACTGTACAGTAAGTGTGCTACTTAAGACAGAGGGCAGGGGGCCTTGAGCATATGAATGTGGTTTGTGGCCTTATTTCAGTGACTTAGTTTTTTGCTGTTTTCAATAACCATGCATAACTGTTATTTTCTCCAAAATACAAACTTGTACATACATGCTGCTCACATATTACTGTAGCCCAGTTTGTGCTGAATACAGTGTAATCAGAACTTCTTTAGGGCCCCAAAACACCTGCAGATTCCTATGGGTTAAAGAAAATAATGACCATAATATTATGTATATTTTGCATGTAGCGTTTACTATCCACTGCCCACGATAACTTTTAGCTCGGGATAGGCACAATTGTGATTTGCTAAAGTCGCTGCAGTCGTTTAACAGTTTTCCAGATATGTACAGTATAGTCATTGTGTTTGTGCACATCTCGTTACTGTGGTTTAGATGCTTTTCACTTCATTTCTGCCCTGAAAAAATGTTGGGTAAATGCAATGATATTGTGTGAAAAGTGGGTAAAAATGAATTTAAAAGTTTAAATTGTATTGTAAACAGTTAAAAGTTATATTGTATGGAAAAGTGTATTTTATATACTATACCATTTTAGTGTGATGGTAGTTTGTGAAAGGGTTTTCAGCTAATAGAAGTGTTTTATTTAGTTGAAATACTGTATGTATTTTTAAAGAATATTTTACTGTAATTTAAGGCAGTGTTCAAACATATGCATTTGATATATTTTTATAGTCACTAATAATAAATTGATTGAATGTCTTATTCAATAGGAAAATTACTTCTTTTTTTTTATAGTTCCCAGAGAAACACATTAGACACTATTAAGGTACAAAAGGACTTGTCATTGGGGTGATACCTTCAAGGACAAGATTTGAATTGGTACAAATTAGTTTCTCTATAGTCAGGTACAATTCTGTGCCCTTGAAAGGTACTGTACTTCCCCAGTGACAAAGGTTTGTACCTTCATTAGTACAAAAACTGTAACTTTATTTCTGAGAGTGCAGGAGACTTAGAGTACACCTGGACAGGGTTCCAATCTGGTGCAGGACACACAAACAAACTATGGGCAATTTGGGAACGCTAGTTAATCTAATCAGCATGTCATTGGGCTGTGGGAGGAAACTGGAGGAAAGGAAACTCACCAAGCACTTGAAGAATATTCAAACAGACCTGAGGCGGGACTCGAACCCTCGACCCTGGATGTACTGTATGAGGCCACAATGCAAACCACCATGCAACCATGCTGCCCAAATGTCTATTTATTCCAGTCCAGTGTGTCTCAAAAAGATACCTTTCTTTTATAAATTTAGCTTTAAAAGAGAAGCCCTCGTATATTCTAGATTTATGAAGCGCCGTATAGGCCTTAAATCAAACTTCACTTATGCACACACACATGAAACACTTGCATACACATATATGAAACAGTCACACATACATATACAGTATACTACTAATGTTGTGGAAAAATACTCAGAGTCAGGCTTTACTTACAGAAGATTACGACCTTTATTATCATGCAATAACGGCCGGAGCTGCACCATGGACACAACTGAATCTCTAGTCCGTTTCCACCATTATATATGCAGGGCTCGCTGTACATCCCTTCAACATCTGTTTCCCATTAGGGGCCCTCTTTA
>JAOVVB010000018.1:14289269-14311435 GCA_028570985.1 Heterobranchus longifilis | reverse complement strand
GTGGCCACACAGTCATATGTGTACAAAGAGTACAGCAGGGGGCTCAGAACACAACCCTGGGGGGCTCCAGTGCTGAGTGTGATGGAGGCTGAGAGGCTGAGCTTCCTTTCTTAAAAGTAATCTCAAATTAAACAGATAATGGTTAACCTTCTTTGCACATTTATTATGCTGGGAACGGTCAGTGGAACATGCAGAAGAGGCCGTCCAAAAGCACGCTGGCTTGATACTGTCCTGACCGACACCAGCAAGAAAAAGAGAGACCTCTAAGAAGCGGTCTAAGACAGGAAGGGATGGAGGAGACGGCCCTATAAAGTAGCTAAGAGTCTGACACGACTGAACGAGCAATAACAATTTCATTTAAACCTTAGCAAATACGGAGTGTTTTTTTTGCTGGTTGCATTCTCTTTAATGGGACATTTAACTTTAGCTTGAATCATGAATATGTTGTGTCAATCCATAGAGAGTTATAGAAGTAATTGGTAACTCTGGAGCACCCAAGCATTGCAACACCGAACCAAGTATCACAAAAGCAATGCAGGTTGAAACTAGTTATCACTTGAAGTTTTATCTATTTCCATTAGCTAGCTAGTTGTTTCGCCTTAGTTTGTAGTGTTGAAAGCTTTTCAGGCAAATGTCCTCTGTTGCTCGTGCCTGTAAAAAAAAGTCTTTACTGCTGAAGTTTTTAGGCATTTTCGACATATTTTCTAACTTAAAACAACTAACTTTACTTTGTTTATATCTTAAATGACAGAGAGATCTGAAACTTAGCTCTGCACTTTGAACCTCTCTCTGAGATTGCAAATTAGTATTAAACGCTAGCTTCTATCACGGATTTGCACACGTGTGTGCGCACATACACATGAAGGCAGTCATGCTCAGAAAGATGTGATTTGCATCACCTGTGCTTTACAGAGAAGATTTCCAATCACTTATAAAATATGTATATAAATTCCAACCAGATTATGCAGATTCTTTCTTCTCAGTTGGAAGAAAAAAGCGGACGAGCCAAGGAAGGGCATAATGTTGGGTTCACGATTGGAGGGTTGAACTCCACTCATATAGGGGGTTAGTAAGGACAATGAGCACCATCCTTCTCACCAGTTTGGCCATTTCCCGCATTTCCATTTATATCCTTTAAATAAGAGACAGATCGGAGATTTAGTTCTGCATTTTAACTTTTATACCACGAGACATAAACTGAACATGGCTCATACCCACATAAAAGAAGCTGAATTATCTATTTGAGATTAGCGGCTAACCGTAAATCAACTGTTCTCAAATTTTTATCCCTAAGTGCCCTATCATTGGCAGGAAGGGTGTGTATTTTTTTCATTCGTCTTGCATGCACACATACAATAGTGACCTATTAGACTGTCCAAAATTATGAAAAAGTGAATTTTACATAATTGGGCTCCTTTAACCAACTAAAGCTGCTATACCCACAAATTCAGCTTTAACTGGTTATGAGCATAACATATGCTAAACTATCAAACAATCCAATTCCTCAACACATGAAACAAGTATTTTTATTTTGCAAAGAAAGGGAGATTAATATTTCAGATATTTGGTTTATAATGTAGCCATGTGCAGAGATATTACGTTAAAATAAAAATAGATGAATGTTGCCTGTTCTCAGATCCTACTTATGATAAAGTTGATTGACCTTACATTTATTAATCTGTTAGCCCATACTGATATTAGAGCATTATAACCTAAATGTGGATTAAGCAAGCAAAGCCTCATTACAAAAAAATATAATAATAATACTAATAATAATACTAATACTACTACTAATAATAATATAAACTTAGCACCATGATAGTACGTTTACACTTGATTTGCAAGTATATTTGAATGCAAGTGCTTTTGTTCTTTTACTCAAGTTCTAATTTAAATGGAGGAGCTTTACTTTTCCTGGAGTAATATTTTACTGTTTTAAGTACAAGGTTTGTTTACGCCGTCTACCGCCAGCTATATTTAGCTTCTTATTTGCACTTCATCTCAGTATTTTCACACATGGTAATTAACACTGAGTGCATTAAATTAGTTTGTATGAATTTAGTGAAAACAAACACCACTCACTGACAAGCTTCTGCCGAATGTGTAAATCTATCTGATATCACCCAATTGAGGCTGGGTTCCCTGTTAAATCTTGTTCCTCTCAAGGTTTCTTCTTATTGCCATCTCAAGGAGTTTTTTTCTTTTTTTCTTTCTTGGGTTGCTCATCAGGGACAATCTGATCGTTTGATTTATACATATTTTCTCACACATTTTTATAATGATTTCCCTTATTTTCTTTTGATTCTGTAAACCTGCTTTCTGACAATGACCATTGTTAAAAGCACTGTACAAAGGGTACTTTGGTGTGAGCAGCTCATTCTTGTCTCTGGACTTTGCAGGACCCCTGGGTTGTGCTGTGGTACCGGATGCCGGGTCGTTGCCAGAGGATTCTTTGGGTGCTGTGGGTTGCGGGATGGGGCCTCCGTGGTGCTGAATCATAAATTTTTTTTTTTTTTTAAAGTTTGGGGGCTGGGTCGGTGGCCTTGGCCTCTTTGGCTCCTGGGCCTCGTGTGTGATGGGCTGTGATGCACTGGTTGCTCTGGTGACTTTCTTTGGGCCCCTCCGTTGGTTTTTCTGTGGTATAGGACTGGATGGGCTGTCCTTTGATAAATATGCAATGGGTGTCCATGATCCTGTCACCAGGTTACTGGTATATAATGGATAATCCATGTTATTCAACTCATATGGCAGGGGTGTTAATATTATGCTACTCCTTCTCTAACTATTACATAGTTAAATAGCACATAACTCCCTTATTATTCTCTCATTCCTTTTTATGGCAAAAGTGATGTGCTTTTTTCTCTGTGAGAAAACAACAACGCATTCAGGATCTCAAAACAACAAAATTCCCCAACTCAACCTCCCCGCTTTCTATCATACTTGATGATCCTTTGTATCTGTAACAGACTAAATGATAATGGCACTGTGGGAATGTGGTCAGTGACATAGTCTCTCATCACATATCTGCACCGACCCGCTAAAATCACACTTTTTTTTCTGCCTCTCAGCACATATTAACACTGCCTGCCCAAAAAAGGTCATATACTTTGATATTTCATTTGACCATTTTAAGTTTTGATCACAGTGTGCAATGTGAAGCCAACTCATGTGAACAAGTTTGCTCCCTGATCAAGACTAACAAGATCAAGAACTCACTAACTTAAGTAAATCTGACCTCAAAATGACTGAATGTACAGTAATCAGGGTCATATTTTTCTAAACATGCTGTGTGTTATTTACTTTTTTATTATGCATTATTATATGCTAAGATTTTACTGACCTATATACATGTAGCTTTCTTAAGAATTTTATTATTATTGTTATTATTATTATTATTTCTGATTCTTCTTTAATGTTTAATGCTGGGAAACAAATTTCGTTCATTCGTTCAATCTTTCCAGAGACGTGTACAGTGTGCATTATGCATGATTAGTGCATCGCTTCATGTACTTTTTCCCCCACATTTAATTAGTCCCAATCCAGTGCATGTTGAAATGCAATGTTAAAATCTCCTGAGTGTTTTCTTTCCATGATACTGAAATGGAGACTTTTTTTTAGGAGCTACTGTACTAGTGTATATTTTTTGGAACAATCTGGAGACCCTAATGATATAGCTAAGATGATTCAGTTATAAACAGGTAGTTTTCTGAATGGTGTTGGACTTAAGTATGTCATTTTGGGTGTTAACATAATTATACTGTTATACAATATGTTTTTAGCTCAAGCCTAAGTTTGTCTGTATAATGTACCATATATTGAGGTTACGTAATGTACAGTATATATAGTGTAAGTGATTAATACTAATTAAGTAACATGTAATTCTGATCATGTTTGAAGCAGGGTCTTTCCACAAGTCCCTCACACACACAAATAGTTGCAGATTCGAATGCTTAATCTAATATGTGGTTATTTATTTGAGTGCGACTGGATGAACATGTATGTAAGTTTTTTTCTTTTTCTTCTTCCCCTTTTGGTCCCATGCTCTAGCAGTGATGGGGTTGATTTTAAATGTAATCAATATTAGGTCACTTCCTGTGATATGCAAGCTAAGATTTAAATATAAACTTGTAAAAAAACAGAAAAAGAAAAAAGGGATTACGAGTTAGAGGGGGGAAAAAATGTCTCATGGAAGAATCCCAGATGTTCCCAGGAAATGAACCCAACGCTAGCACATGCTCCTCCTCCATCTCCATGACCCCCCCCACACACTCTGTCTCACGCTTGTGCACATACACACACATACACACTCACACACCCACCCACCAACCACAGTGTCCTAAAACCTATATACAATAATTTAATTGCTACCTTTAGACATTTATTATGCTCTACTCTGCTTATTCTCATGAATATAACACTGCTTTCCTTTAGTTCTTTTACTCTCATTCTCTGTCAGCATGTGTTGCATGGTATTTCATCATGTCTGCCTGCAGCTGCTCAAATCAATATCTAGAACAACATCTGGGCTTGAACAGGAGACTGAAAAATAAGGGTGCTACATACATGCCTATGCAAATAGGGTTAAATTAGCCAAACGTGGAAAGATGACGCATGCAGTGGGGTTTAAATGTTAAACGTTGTCTCAAGACTTTTGGACAACACTGTGTGTATTTCGTCTACTTATCGTCTATACCGCTTTATTCTGTACAGGGTCACGGGGGGCCTGGACCCCAGGAGACTTAGGACATGAGGCGGGGTATACCCTGGACAGGGTGCCAATCCATCGCAGGGCACACACATTCACACTCTATGGGCAATTTGGAAAGTCCAATTAGCCAATAATCTGCATGTCTTTGGACTTTGGAAGGAAACCAGAGTATCTGGAGGAAACCCAGCAAGCACACAGTCTTGCTGGGAATCGAAGGAATCGAACCCAGAACCCCGGAGGAGCAAGGCGACAGTGCTACTATACACGGCTGTGTACGTATGCTAGTAATATCAAATAAATTCAAAAGACTCACATTTTCACTGAGATCTTTTTTTTTTTCAACAAACATTTATTTGTCAATTTTAACAAAGAGGAAAGTTTAATTTGAGGCAACAACCAAGCCAATCCTTCCCCACACAAAAACAATTTCAGTTTGAATTTGGCATATTCTCTTTTCTCCAGAATGAAGCTATTTACACAAAAAGAAAAACTTTTTTTTTTTTTTTTGAAGATATGAACTCTAAATGCCAAGCCTCTTCAGCATAGACATTCCAGACTTTTTCTAGACTAAGATACAAAGAGTATAAATTGTTTATGTACAGTATGTTTACGGGTAAAATACTACATAGTGTTTACTCACTATTTTTATTTAATAAAAAAGAGGGAAAAAAACAACATGTACAAGCATTGACAATAATTTAGCAAATGATATTAAGCTACAATGTCATTTAGGTATTGCTAGATGTCATGACAGATAGATCTGAAATAATAAGGAAAGGAGGAGTGAGGGCAGGAACGTGTGTTTATACTGAGTACAGACGATTTGTGTAATTGTTTGGAAGTAATTTACTCAAATTACACTACTAGTGGTAGTTGTTCCATTGGAGCTGTTTTGAAGTAGCCTGTAGATACGACTTTAAAGCACTTGGCTGGAGTTCAGATCTGAAAATGAGTCAGTATGATAGCCGAAGCATTCGAGCTTTAGTCCTCCCCCAATGAGTCCATTAGCATTTTTAGGGATCATTTAGACCAAGCTCACCAACATACCAACAATACACATCGAGACAATGGATTACTGAATGTCAGGTATAAAACTTTCCTCTACAGCAAATGCCAGCCTTGGACAGTCTGTACAGTAGCTACAATAGTGACTAGTTATGATCAGAAGATCATTGACCAAAATCAAAGTAGTTCATTCTTAGGAAACTGTTTCAGTTGGTGATGACTGCTACCACATTCAATTTTATAGCAAATAATGGGCTTTAAGCTTAGAATGAAGTACAGGTGCTTAATGAGTCCACTGCATATTTCACCGGTGCTCTCATGGCATGCAGCTCCTCACTAAATACTACTACTTAAAAACTTCTTAATTTCTTTGAAAAGATACAAAGGCACACTTGAGACTTTAAAAACAAACCAATGAATTTGGAGTAATAAAAGTAAAAATGAAAGAGGTAGCAGCAAGAGGTATAATGCAAGAGGCATATTGAAGTCTTGGCAGATTGGTAATTACATTTAATGGCAGACGCTGTGGACAGGAGCGTGTAGTCAATGGCAATGAAGAAATGCGGCTCGCCATTAATGCCCTATTTACTGAAGAGCTGAGGCAGAAAGTGGCTGACGTAAAAAAAAAAAAAGAGCCTGACTGCCATGACTTGCCATTTCGAGAGGATCTGTGTGTGTGTGTGTGTGTGTGTGTGGGTGTGTGTCCACACACCAGACAGTGGTTAATGCTGATGCATCATCGACCAGTGAACTAGATTAAATATGAAATATTAAATATTTTCATCACTTCAGCTTAAGCCTGAAATGTCACTGCCATTCAATTTACATAAATATGATAAAGATTCTCATTTATATAGCACCATTCTAATCTCAGTTATAAATACATAATTTAAGGTGGGAAAATAGTTCGTCCAATACTTAAAATGTACATCTGGGGAAATGCTTACATCTGGCGGTACTAAAATCCTCTCAAGGCTTCATAAACATCAAGGTTGATTGACAAACTGTAGGACTCAAGGCCTTTGAGAAGAGACAGATGATGTGTACAAGACGGGTCTTACGCAATGTCACTCTCAGGTAGTCACTATGAGGAGTTACACGCACACATCAGTTACATGCACAATTTCCCTGCGTTAATAAAAAACGTCCTCTGGCTTCCCAGTGCCAAATGGTCCCACATAAAGACTCAAATGAGCTTCAACATGTGTTCTGAATAAATATTTTCAGTCACGTGTTATAGTCATTTTACAGTAATACAGCAATAATTAAATTACCAACAAAAAAAATTCTAAAAGCTCCCCAGTGCAACATGTTGAATAAGATTGATGAACTATGATATTGAAGCCATGGAGCCATTTGTGGTTTTGATTATGGGGATGAAATGAACAGCTATACATGTCTGTTCAACGCCTTTATTATCTACATCTTTAGAAAGCAAATTTGTAAATCCAAGAAATCCAACTGGGATTTGAGCAGTTAAACACACAAGCTATCACCATCAGGATTTAACTTAATTCTGTATGTTTTCATTCTACTCTGCATATCCTCCCCTATTATACGCAGTAGATTGACCCCTTACGTCTGTCCAAAGGCCATTTCATTAAGATGGCAGAGTTGAGCTGTGCTGCTGGTTGGATACAAAATGGTGACCTTAAAATTGTGGTCAGGCTGGCTGAGTAATATTCCTTGGCATCAATCCTTGTGCTGATCACTGGTTCTTGAAAATGTCCAGACATGTATTCTGCTGTGGATTCGTGTGGTTGCTTATGTGCAAGTTTATATATGGCAGTGCATTTATGTGGTAGTATGTGTGGGCCCGTATATTTGTGTGTGTGTGTGTTTGCTTTAAAGCAGTGATACTGTAGAAGCCATGCTGTCTTTTTTATCACTCATTGGTGACTTCCAATCTCTCATCATTAGCCAAGCCAGTCTCCTGTATGCGGTGCTTGCACTGGCTGTGGGTGTGGCGAACTGTAGAGCGGGAGGAGCGAGACTGTGATTTGCAGTCACAAGATGAATCCTAGAAAAAAAATACTTGCATTAATATAAACTAATAAAAATGTACATTTATTTATATGTATTGGCTCTTAGAACAAACTTAGCACTAAATTCTGAATTAAGAGTAGGCGTAGTATCAAAATACATGGGTAACCAATTAAGAAACCAACACATGAACACTGAAGTCAATACACAGTTATTTATATTTTACTGTATATCCACTAACTTCACTACATTTCCAATAACCTCCTTTAAAACTTGATTAAAAGCTTCGCTATTTGTTAAATATGCTTTGATTATTATTTCTCCTTATCATCTCTGTCAAGCTGATAAAACCCATGCACCACCACTGACAGTAAAGTTTAATTAATACCACTTTATTACACCTCATTAAAGATGCTTTCCCTTCATATAGCGATGCCATTCATTAACTTTACTAGATACTCGAAATAGCATTTGCCAAAAAGCAGAGATGATTTTACATGTGCCCCAAAAATGGCCATTTTAACTCGCTTCAAACAATAATCATTTAAAATGAGTATTGATACTAAAACTGGTATAAGCTTCTAGAAGCATATGACCTGTAAAAATTGTTGCCTAAATTAAAGCATTCTGTGCAAAATTAAGTATTTCCCCCCCCAAAAAAAATCTGTAGTGTCCGTAACCATGTCAAATTCATGTTGCAACATCTGAACAGTTTTGCATTTTAGAATATTATACTTTTTCAGGTTTATGTCTTTTCATGTGAAATCTAAATAAGCCAAGTTTCATCTGAATGACAAGTAAGATTATTGAAAGATTTGAATTTGAAAAAGTTACGGACACTACCGAAATTGTATTTCGCAAATGTGTTTCTTTTTATCTGATAAAAATGTAAATGCGTATGAATATTTACAAAAAATGAAGCATGGATTAGCAGATAAGAAGTATTGTGAAAACCGGTGTTATATGATCCTAATTAAAAATTCACTTTTTCACTTAGGTGAGACACTTTTTAGCACCAACACTGACATGTCTTGGCTGAATGTAATGCAATTTAAATACATACCAAACGCTGAGCCTCATTTATTGATACTGTTCGGAGAAACATTTCTAATCGAAATTTTGGAATTCAGTGTATTTGAAATTGTGTGTTAAACTAATTAATGTAATGACTTGATCCACTTTACATGATAAATAATTGAATAATTTGTGTTGAAAGCAGGGAAAATGGGCACATGTAAGGATTTGCAATAAGCAATAAGGGTCATAATGTGCTGGGTTAGAGCATCTCCAAATCAAGTCCTGTGGTTGGTACCTACCAAATATGGTCTAAGGAAGGACAAACGGTGACAGGGGCATGGACACCTAAGGCTCACTGATGCACACTGAGAACGAAGGCTCGCTTGTGTAGTCAGACCCAACAGAAAAGTTACTGCAGCAATAAATTGCTTAAAAAGTTATTGCTGGTTATAATAGAAAGGTGTCAGAACACACAGCGCATCATGGCTTGATGCATATGGTGCTCTGTAGCCATAGATTTATCAGACTGCCCATGTTGACATCAGTCCACTGATCAGTCCAAATGAGCATCTGGACTGGACTATGGAGCAATCGAAAATGTAAACTTTTTTTTCTACATTACGTGGAGATCCAGGTGCAGGAGCATTACTTACCTGGGGAAAAGATGGTACTAGGATGCATTATGGGAAAAATGCCAATATGGGAAGACTGCCAGCTGGAGGAGGCAGTGTAATGCTCTGGGAAACCTTGGCTTTGCCACGTAACACCTACCTAAACACTGATGCAGACCAAGTACACTCCTTCATGGCAGCGATATTCCATAATGGCAGTAGCTCACTTCAGCATGATGATGCATCCTAACACATCGCAAAAAAACTGTTTATAAATGGCTTGAGGAACGTGACAAAAAGTTCAAGGTGTAGACTTCGTAGAATTCAGGACAAGACAGAGCAGAGCTGTTTTGGCGGCACAAAAGGGACCAACATAACAATTTGTGGTGTATTATCACATATTTAATTTGCCATTAAAGTGAATTAAAATAACGTCCATTTCTGTCTTTCAACCTTCTTCCATCATTCATTTCTTACTCTCAGCTGTCATGTAAAAGAGATGTGCCATGAAAGTGATTTGCATTTGAAGGTTTATTTTTGTTCAGTTTGGTTTGGTTAACATTTACACAACATTTACTAAAATATTTATAAAAGATCAGTAAGGCTCACTGTCTGGCAGGCTGATTCTAAAGATAAAATATGAACTATACCATCTTAAACTGAGCTGCCTATCCATTAGAGCACCAATTAACAAAAACAAGGAAACAATAAATGTATTTGAGAAATAATATTTGCAAAATTCATGTCCTTGATTTATTTGCTTTTGAGTCTAATTTTGGCCCTTTAGTAATGACTCTAAAAAGGCGTTAATATCAATCAAGTAGAGGAATGACCTTTATGATTACGTAGTACAGATGTTCAGGTTATTTTTGAAATCCTACTTATTTTGTAGAATCCTTCAATCCTCAATCCTCACCTCTGGACTACTGGCGCTTGAATTAGACTCCTTCCCACTGACAGAATCATCCCTCAATGTTTGTCTCATAAACCTCTTATTGACAATCTTCGTGATGTTGTCTGCTCCTATCAAAGCACCGGTGAGACACTCAGGCTTGGGCTCATCTATAACTACAGTTTTCTCTCCTGGCAATGTCCGTCCACACACATTTTGAAAGAAATCCTGAACAATCCCATACTTCTGAGTGCTGGGGTCACCAAGGTTAATGCCAACACTGGGGCAAGAGGGCTTGCCTGCAGCTTGCCTTCCAGGGCACGTGTCACCCTTCCAGAGTGACTCCATGCTGGAGGTATGCTCCACAACGCTGAAGAGGCTGGACAGACCATCATTGAGGCCACTGAGTACAGGACTGTCACGGGTTGTGGTGGACCGAGCCCATGCAGATCCACTCTGGGCAATGTTGCGGTTTGGCAGATTCCAGATGCTTCGATCTCTTGAGGAGGTGGAAGATGTCTCCAGTTTGGAGGATGCGGATGAAGAAGAGACCCTTCTTGTGAGCTTGGGTGAGCCATATTTTGGTGAGCAGCAGGGTCGGTCGATGCGGCTCTGCACTTTCTCCAGTGACGAAGAGATCTGGCGTGATCGTGCTGAAGTGAGCGAGGTGGATGGGCGTGGAGACCACATCTTCCCATGGAATCCTGCCCCTCGGGTTGCCGAGGAGGCTGGACTCTCAGTCTGCAGGCCTACACTGACAAATTTGGCTGTCTGTGTTCCTGTGCTGGTGAAGCCCACAGTCTGACATCCTGCATCTTTGCTGCATTTCCTTTCAAGGGAGCTAGAACGAATGGCCTGTCGCATGCAATTAGTCATCTCCTTCATGTCGTCACTCAGATTTGCAGAAATCTCTAGGGTGTGGAAGGCCCCAGAGTTGCCTGTCCTGCCTTCTAGTAAGTCCCTGTGCTGCTGGGACAGTGAGTTTAGCCATTGATCATATGACGAGGACAAGTGTGAAGAGGAAGTTTGTGTCGCTGAAGACAGTCCCGCTTGGTCTGAGTTAGTCGCACCAAAAGACTGGTGTCCCAGCGGAGTGTTGTTTGAGCTCAACTCCTTGACCTTCCTCTCCATCCTCCTGACAGCTGGAGGACTGTAGTATATACGGATACCTGTTTTGTCTGGGGCAGTGTAACTCCTTTGCACATGTTCCACGCTCAGTTGCAGCTCTGGAAAGCTTGTACTGGGGCAGTCCCAGGTTTTAAAAGGCTCAGCTTTTTCCAGAGAAGATGATTCACTATTTAGATATCTCCAGTTCTTCTGGTTAAGCTCTCTCAAGTCTGTGCAGCTCACAAGATCATTAAACTGATGTTTCCCAGCCTTTCCCTCAGCGATTCCACTGACTTCACGATGTTGGAAGGATGAAGTGATGTCCAGCAAACGCTCAAGGTCTGACAAGGAGGAAATCGGTTGGGTTCTGCTTTCAGAGAAGAACAGGTGAACAGAAAAGAACAGAAGAAACAGATTAAAATCTGACAATGAAAAGTATTTAAAAATTGTAATGTCCCACAGGGGCAAAAATAAATACATATTTTTACCTCTGAGGGGTTGTTTCAGTTGTCGTTTCATCAGTGGATACCCCCATGCCATTGAGAGACTAAAAAAAAAAGATACATTTTGTTTGAGTTTTCATATTCTTATTTAAAGCATTTTATTTTCCAGTCATATACAGAACAGGTTGGTTCTATTTCTCCATTTGTTTCTTATTATACTTACTTTATTATACTGATAATTAAGTATATTAAAACAAAATATTGCGTTAATCTTAATATAGATTGTCTCAATGACTTTTACATAAAGCTAGTCATGCAAACAGAATAGAAAACTGAAAAGAACCAATAACAAGTTTTTGTTGCAAGTCTGAGTACAGAATGTTGATTAATTCTCAGTATTGTCACTGGCAGCAAGACGTCACATAAGCCCTTATAGTTATAAATAGCAATCTGTGAGTAATCTTTGAAGGTGCTCCATGTTAATTCCTTGTGCATGTAAAAACGCTCTTACTGTGACTATTAAATGTAGCTAAGTTTCTACTGTCAATTTTTTGTATTATGCAATTTCACCAAGAATTTAATTGATCATAATTTACATTCATGATTTTTACATTCATGATTTCATTCACATTTCTTCTGCAAAGATGACGGTTCACCACTACCCTTCCAGGTTTTAATAATGTTTTGGGCAGTTCTTAATACAATTCCTGTAATTTCTCCTCAGTTGTTTTCTTCGCTGGATGCAGGTCAATAATTTGACCTTTTTCAAACACTAACATCTTTTCCATGACCATGTACATATTTACATATATAACAACCAACATGGTTATTTAAGAAATAAGAAGCGACTCAATGCATCAGTTAGGGTTTAAAGAAGTGTTGCTAGCTGAAACATACTAATCATTGCAGTATTTATTGAATTAAGTTTTTGCTTATTTAAATCCAAATGGTGGCTTTTTTTGACCAGCAAGTGTAATATTATCTCCACATTGTGAAAATCATATTTTTTGCAAATGGAGGAAATATGTAAAGAAAGAAGGGTAAGAAACACTTCATGCACTTAATACTTTAAAAAAAGTTTTTACCATCCTGACAAATATTTATGCAAGACATCCTAATAAAGCCCTATCGATTATTTCTTACTGTATAATTAGTGACATGAGTCTCTGTCTCTGACCTGTGTGCCCTTGCTCTGGGTATCATGGAGCCTCTGTTCCCACTGGTTCCTCTCCTGATTGAAATGTTCAAGAAGCTCCAGCTTCTCTCTGCTCCAGTTTCTCTCGCTTATTTGTAGCTGTTTTGTCAGATCCATTACTGCGGCGTACGAGTCTGCCAGCAGATGTTGGTGCTCCTCCCGCTCTCTCTTCAGAGCCCCTTTCAGATCTGGAGGATCCATGTCAGTACCAGCTGCAGACATCTTCCCTGCCTTCCCCTCCAGCTGGAAAGAGTAGGAAGAGACAAATGAGGATTTTATATTTTATGCGCTAATTGGAAAACAGTAACCAGGGCGTGATGATGGAAAAGTGCAAACCAGTATAGTAATTTGTTAAAAGAAGAACCACAAGAAAAATCACAACAAACAGGAATATTGGTTAAAACTTATTCAGCCTCGTCATTGTTTTTGTCTCTAAACCTTCTTTGTGGTTTCTTCATTAAACTGGTCAATCTGAGGTTCAAAGTGAAAGCTGCTAGTCACACTTTTTTATCTGACCATGTAAGGTATGTTATTAAAAACCAAGGCCTTCTGGGAAGATCATTAGTCACACACCCCAGCATGCCATATAAAGCCCCAAAGAAACCTGGCAACCTATGAGATGATTATGTGAATAGAGTCAGGCGTCGGGGAAGTTGTCATATTCCTCCCATTTCACTATGGCAAAAAAAGCCGAATGAGCTTTATGATGAACGGTAAAAAAAAAAACAAGTTTACAATGTTCAATCACTATCTTTCAAAAGCTGTTTTATTCAGAGCTATTAGAAAGAGTCAGACACAGGGTGGAGCAGCAGAGCAGTTAATGAAACAATGCCACATTGCCAGTGCTGCTTAGGTGCTTGGCACTCACGTTTATAATAAGTCTGGCTTCAAGATGTGCCACGCACTCCCAGTGGCATAGAAATGTTGTACTTAAGCATTATAATTTAGAGAAGGGCGCTGAAGAAATTTACAGTACATTTATCAATGTCACCAGATGTGGGCAGTAAGCAGTAAAATGCCTTTGTGTTTGTAATATCAACATCTCAGCAAATTATTGAAATGTTCACATATCAACACAACATGTTGTAATATAAGATGGGTGCAGTGAACAAACACTGTCTATAAAGTCCATATAGAATCTTAAATCCCGTCTCTCTTCAGTCCAGCACTGTCCTGCTTTGCATTTTCTTGTACACACACACCAGAACAAAAGCAGTATGGCGGATAAGGATGAGTGAGAGGAAGGGTGAACCAGATAGATTCCATGCAGCCTCCAGAGAGCTCTGATATCAGTTAACACATGCTTTCACCATGCATAAGTCCTGGCGAAACAGACAAGGCAAAGAACTGGTCCTTAAAGCAAATTCCCTTATTTAATGATGCAACCAATGACCTTGCTCTAGTCTATAGAATTTCTTTTATTCCTATCCGTCACCACCATCTGATTATACAGTACCATGCAATTGACATGCCACTGTTTCAAAAACCATGGACAGCATTACAAAATTCAGCTCCTTTCGTCCAGAGTCGCATCAATTTTCACCCGGGATCTTGTAGTGATGGCGAGAGAGGTGAACAGGGGAGAGTTCACTGTGGCACTGTTTTGACAACCTTATGCAACATTACCACACTTGTCTCCATCCAGACTTGACTTCATTTTTTAGATCCCAAAGACGTGCCTATCACTCTGGAATACAGTAAATCTGGACTCATCAGACCACATGAACTTTTTACACTGCTCCAAAGTCCAATCTTTATACTCCCTTGATAATCATTTTATTTTTACAGAGTAGCCTCACTAAAATGTGGCTCTCATATACCCACAGGACAGCTGTGATTTCTACTGTCAATTTTGTATAATGTAACTTCACCAAGTGTTTAAGTGATGTCTAATCACAGTAATTCATGTTTCTTTTCCAACCACGTTCCATTT
Organism: Heterobranchus longifilis; assembly: GCA_028570985.1. Lineage (NCBI taxonomy): Eukaryota > Metazoa > Chordata > Actinopteri > Siluriformes > Clariidae > Heterobranchus > Heterobranchus longifilis. Next base: position 14,296,541 of record JAOVVB010000018.1, on the reverse strand, counting down.
TGTAAAGTTGATGGTTCACTGCAATCCTTCCAGGTTGGAATAATGTGTTGGACAGCTGTTAACCCAATTCCAGTTTTTTTTTCTTAATGCAGGCCATTAATTGGACTCTTCTGAAACGCAACTTTTCCACGAACCTGGAATGCATCTTCTGACAAGGTTGTTTAGGAAACGAGAGCCTACTCACTGCATGATTTTGGATCAAATAAATTGTTTCTACCTGAAACCTATTAAATACTGCAGGATTTATCCAATCAAAGGCTCTGGGATATCTGCTTATTTAAATCCAAACAACACCTTTTTTGTCTGGGTGGTGTATAACTCTTTTTGTAAGCATTTTACCTAGGACCAAGCACTTGATCCCTCTCTGGTATACATTAACATTTCAATGTGTAATTAATGATAACCTTAATAACCATGACAACCTCACTCACTCACTCACTCACTCACTCATCGTCATTACCGCTTAATCCTGTATTCAGGGAGCCTGGAGCCTATCCCAGGAGTCTTAGGACACGAGGCGGGGTACACCCTGGACAGGGCGTGTATACACCCTGGATGAATATAATTTGACCTTGATGTTGCTCATGACAACCACCAATCATGACCCAAATTATAAATTCTACCTGATTCTTTTAGTTTATACTATGTTTTGTCCATCAGGAATTTGTATTTAACCGGATCAGATTGGCAAACAAGTTAGACGTAGTTTTAAAAGCCAGAAGGTTGTCTATTCCAGTGTTGGATGGAATATAACACTGTGTATGCCAATGCTCCTATCTCAGTTAATCAACTTAGAAGGATTTATGGAAGGAACTGATTCTATGTGTGTGAGCCCAGTTTGGTGCATACCGAAGAGATTATTAAATAAGTTCATTACAAACTCTTGTTGTAATTTAATTAATTCATATCTCAGAACAAGATGACATTTAGGCTTAGGCTTAACGATATACTGTATTTAAAGTGTTAGTTTCCCCAACGGATCGAATATTATGTTATTAACAGATTTTTCCCATAGGCCTACTGACTGTTTAAGACTATTTTATCAAACAATTTATCAAAAAAAAACTTTATAACCAACTTGAAAGTCAAGTTGCAATTCAGTAAAGTGTGAGACTTTCTAATTAACTGATGGATAAATGTGAATGTAAAATTAACACATACAGTATGATTATGAAAGGTATACTTCTAGCTCTGGTTCACCTGCAGATTAAAGGTTAATATTTCAAACAAAAGAAAGGATGCAATCTGCCTCCTCCGTGCAGAGAAATCAGGCTTGATGTGCAGAAGAAAAAAATGATTGTTGTGGTTAGCCAACAGGCTTCACGAAAAGAAAGACCATTAATTCCCTATAGCTAAATGAATGTGTCATCAATGACCAGTAAAAAGTGGAGTCCATGACTAACAACCTTTTAAACCGATTAACGTTCAGATTCCGTGGCTGCACACTAGGAGTTATATCGCAGCTTTTGTATTGCAGTAAAAGGAACAGTGATTAAACCAGCACCTGGGTGATGAGTCTTTTGAGCTCGGTGCGCTCCACCTCCCAGGAGGCCTTAGCTCGGGCAAACTGCTGCGTTAGCTCCTGGGAGCTCTGACGCTCCTCACGCAACTCGGTGCTCAGATCCTGAAGAGCCGCCTTCAGGTCAGACAAGGTCGCACTCAGATCACTAGCCTGCTGGTAGGATGGGATGGAGATGAGTATTAGAAATGTTTATCATAAAACTCCCCAGTTGCTTAAACCTGGTTAACCTACCTGGAGGTTATTCTCAGTAAGGCTGCGGTCTTTGTTGGTGGGACTTGGTGGCTGTTCCTTGGTGGCTGCCATTTTATTGTGTCCATGGTGAGGGGCAAGGCCATCGTCCTCCAGAGAGTGGTGAAGCTCCTTAGTGCTGTTAATCTGAAAAGCAACATACATTCATTTCACATGAACTGCTACTGACTATATCATCAATCACACGTCGGTGTTTTTAAATATTACAGTAAATAGATTGTATAAAGTTATACCCTTGAAATTGTGGGTTTGTATATTTATGTTTAATTAATAAGTATGATTTAATTATAGAAATGAATGAACATTCTGTATTTCCATTAGAATGTTTATATTTCCATTTATCAGGGTATAAACATTTCAAAACAAATGAACAAATGACTGCAAATCTATGTGTAAATGAAGTTTCTATAACTAACACTTTTATTCTGCTCAATGTTACATAACACTCTGTGAAATATGACTAAGACCATGGCTGATTAACCATCAATATAAAAGGAAAAGATGCTTTGCTGACTTGTGATTAATGCTTAAAAACGCACAAAACCAGTAAAGCAACTGAACAATATGTGTTTAATATATGCCCCGTAAGACAATGCACAGATTGTTTGTATAATAACAACAAACTATTGTTATTGCAGTCACTACTCTGCTCTTCTCTTCCAGAACAGATTTGCTTGGTGGATATTCATTTTTATCCATTTCAAGCACATGGGTAAATGATACACCTCAGTAGAAGGTACTTTATGTGAAGGAAAACACCCTGGATATGATCCCAGTCCACTGCAGGGGATTATTCACACACGAATGGAAACCGGGGGGAATTTATCTTATCCGTTCACAATATTGTCATGTTTCTGGAGGTGTGAGGAACCCAGAGAAGCCAGACAAAACCTACACATGCACTCACAGAATCCTGGAGTTGTGAGGTGGCAAAACCCACCCCAACCCACCAAGCCACACACACACACACACACACACACACACACACACACACACACTTGGACGTTTATTGTATAGCATGTCTCGTAGTACCTGCAGCATGTCCTTGTCCTCCGCATCAAACTTCTTGCCGAGCCTCCACTGCTTTAGCAGCCAACGTAACTTGAGGCTGACCAGCAGTAGGATCTGTTTGAGCTGCTGGGATTCCTGCACCAACACGTTTCTCTCCTGGCTCCAGATCTTCTGCTGTAACCGTGTTTGCAAGCTCATGCTCTGCAGCTGGAAATCCCGGCGCACCAGCACCTTCTTGTGCTCTTCCTGCAGCTGAGAATTGACAGATAGGAAGAGAACAAAAACGAATGTGAGGGAATCAGTTAATACCTGTAACGTCACCTGTGCTATGATAATGAAATAAATAATACTCATGACTAATAATGCCAATAATAGTAGAATATTATATATATATATATATATATACTGTATTATCTCTGCATGAACTCTGATAAAGACAATGAACTCTGATGCAGTGTGCACTTTTTTCGTGCTCCCTCTTTTTAACTAGCATTATTCTCGGTCAGATTTCATAATTCACAATCCTGTGCAATCATGCACTGCTTGCTATGCTAACAATTTTTAAAGTATAACATCATTGCATTTTTTTTTACATTAATAGACTTTATTCTGCCTCTAAATGTATGAATTGCTCTGTTATAACATACTTGGTGCTTTCAAAAAGTATTCCTTGTGTTGCAGCATGAGTATCAGAAATACCTGAGAGAGTTTCTGCGAGAAGGATTGCGTGTATTCATGGTGAGCTTGATTCTCCAGTGCCAGCTTCTCTTGAGTTTTCTCCGCCTTCTCCTTTGCCTCGCATAGCTGAGCCTGAAGCTCACGAACCTGCTCCAGAAGCTACAGAAGGACACAAAGCCACTTTAGCACACAGGCCCTTCACATGGTAGAAATTCAGTCAGAAGCACTGGACAACTAATATAGCTCTGAAATGCTCTCCTTAGTGACTTAGTGCTGCTGTGAGAATGTAGAGGGATTAGCTGTGTCCTCATTGTACTGGTGCACTCGTCATTTACTCGGCCAGATGTTGGCCAGTGTTGCGTTTATTATTAATTGCACATTATATTGTTCTCCTAGACAAACTACTGCTATGGCCAATTTTATTTTATTCAGAAGTTTTCTTTTTTAAATAAACCTTTAGTAACTTATTTAACCCGATAACCTTAAGTGAGAAAAAGGAAACCAACATTCAGAAAGCAGGTAGGAAGAGATACATACGCTCTTCCTACTGTCACAGTCATTAAGGCAGATAATTCTGCTGACTTGCACAAGATTCTTTAATCATTACAAAGTGTGACCACCTCTATAAAAGCAGAGCTCACTCAAAGGCACTCACTGTGTGTCCTCATCATGCTAAAAAAGGAAAACGACATCAACCATGACCTCAGAAATGTATTGTTTGCATCCCTCTGGGAAGCATCATAAGAGTATTTCCAAACTACTTGAAAATCATACGAACATATACATCAAGATCCAAGAACTATTGTTTTCAAATGGAGAGCCTTCAAGACATTTTCCCCAAAGTGAGTGTACTGATAAAGGTCAGACCATTTATTGTTCAGACATATAAAGAAAAACCCAAAGATCTATATCATGTGACCTACAGCCCTGCATTTTCCTCCAGTAAGAAAAAGAATGGCTTTAATAGAAGGGTGGTTAGGAGAAAGCCTCTTTCAAGAAGAATATGGAGCAAGACTTGCAGACCTGCATCTAAACAAATCACACACGTTCTGGAACAATGGAATGCTGGAATGCTTTGTTCTGATAACACAAGGTAGCACTGTTTGTTGATTATTCGCAATTCCATGTTTGGGAAAAACCAAACAAAGCGTATCACCATAAGCAATTCATACCAGATGTAAGACATCTGCAGGTGGAACGGTGATGATATGGGTTTGTTCTGCAGCCACAGGACTTGTGAAACTTAAGATCATTGAGAGAACAATTAACTTTACTTCATACCAAAATATTTTTGAGACAAACGTGAGGCCATCTTTTCCACAGCTAGAAAATGGGCTAAAGATGATTTCAAGCACATGGGTGAATGATACACCACAGTAGAAGGTACTTTATATGAACATGTGCAGCTAAACTGTGTCCCATTTTGTTGTAGACGTGTTCGGCTTCGAACAACATTTGGGAAATTAGGAATGCCCAAAAGAAGATGTTTTCTTTAGTGCACATTTTTATCTGCGTAAAACTGATCTGTGTGTACGTTCTCTGAGGTTTGCAAGATCTGGGCAACAAACCTAATCCATTTGACAAGCACTATAAACGTTTTCCCTAAATCGGTCTTTGATCGTTGTAATGAAATAGTCTCAAATTATATTATCTCTTGTTATCTTGTCAAAAAGTAAAAAGACCTATACAAATAAGGAAAAACCTGCTCTGGCAGTGCCTGCAATTTAGGAAATCATCTGCCATATCCCCACCATGTTTTGAGGTCAACTTCCTACTTTTTGCGATCCTCACTTTAAAAAAAAAAATGTATGAGGGCAACTGCACACTTTGCACGTTTCTGCATGCATGGTGCTTACATTGCAAGTTTAGGCTTATAGACGAGGTTTGACAAGGTTATAGATCACAAGGCCATGGGTTCAAACCCCAGCACCACCAAGCCATCACTGTTGGGCTCTTGAGCAAAGCCCTTAACCCTCAACAGCTAATGAGGAAAATGTAGGGTCACAGTTCCAGGAGATGAGACAGGGTCCACCCTAGACTGGGTGCTAATCCATCGCAGGGCACACGCACACACACGCACACATTTATACACTACGGGCAATTTGGGGAAAACCTAATTAGCCTAATCTGCATGTCTTTGTAGGAAGAAACCAGACAACCTGGAGAAAACCCACCAAGCACGGGGAGAACATGCTAACTCCATGAACACAGGCGGGAATCGAATCGGACCCTAGAGGTGCATGATGACAGTGTTAACCACTAAGCCACCGTGCCGCCTGAATTAAACACTAAATGATTTCCTTGGTGGCTGGAGGGGGCTCCCACAGTGGCTCAGTGGTTGCCTCGCACCAAACCTCCAGGCTTAGGGGTTTGAATCTTCCTTCCAGTCTGTGTCCATGGAGTATGCATGTTTTCTCTGTGCATTCTGTTTTTCCCCCAACAGTCCCAAGACATGCATTGTGGTGCATGATTGGTTTTTGGCCCTAAACAATACCGTGTGATGTTTACATCACCATGACTGAATGGTCCAGCTTCAAATGATCATATTTTACAAAGCTTGTTCCTTTTAATTAAACTGTGAACTAAACAGGGTAATAAACGGCGGTTCAGTGGTCCCAACAAGCTCACGATAAACTTGTTACAAGCCTCCCACAGAGACACATTACTGAAGCTTTAAATCTGCCGAGCATATATCTCTCCCTCCCTCTCTTTCCTGCTCTGCTGTTTAAGGCCCGAGGACATTTATTCTACATTATACAGCTGGCACTAACATTAGCTGAGGCACACTTTACCATCATATCACAGCGACTGCAAAATGCGCCTGCTATGATTACATGTCTAATCATGACACTGGAACAAGTGATGTTTTTAATTCACCGTATCAAATCCGGGTTTTTAAATCCCTGAGTTTTATTATTATTAGAAATATGTTGTTTTTGAGCACCTACCAGTGCACAATCGGTCTCCAACAAGTCTGTAACATGGTCTTTGTTGCTGTCGGTATTGCTGGTGCTCTCGTCAGCTTTGCACAGGTGCACATCTTGATCTTTGGCATCTGCTTGGTCCCTAATGGTGGGCTGTTGCATGCATGAATGGGTAGGTTAATGAAAGAAACAAAAGCAACAAAAATTTAAACAATACAACATAACAGGAATGAGGACAGGAAAGACAGGGAATGAAGGAGACAGGAGACATTGTGGAATATGGACAAGTCAAATACAGGACATGTGACAGGACAAGGCAAATAGGAATTGAATAGAGAAGCAGGTGAGAAATCATCATACATAAAATGATTCCATTAAACCAAAACTGACTCCATAAAAACATGCAGTCTGGGGAGAAAATAAAAAAAAAAACCTCACAAGAGAAAAAATAGGATGTAAAGAAACAACAGCTTGATCAATGTGGCAGAAGACAGAGCGACAAAGAGAACCAAAATGCCCATGAAAAGAGCCAGTGTCGACTGTGATGGGAAGGAGAGCGGCAAAACCATAACAAAAGAGAGAGAGAAACAGAAAGAGAAGGAGTGAAAGAGGTAAAGACAGAAACCACAGGTCATGGTGCCCGTGCAGAGGAAGAAAGGAAGAAGGAAAGACAGAGTGGTCTGGATTGGGATTTTAAAAATGTGGACCTCTAATGGAGTCTACACCTGACACAAAGCATGAGCCTTTTAACCCATTCCATACAAAAGTATTACTGCTTTAAACACTTAAACATACTGACTGTACATACAGTTGATAAATAATTGATATAAAAATAAATAATGATTAATATGTTGTTTATAATGATTGCTAAGACATTTGGGGTAAACA
>JAOVVB010000018.1:14254434-14265120 GCA_028570985.1 Heterobranchus longifilis | reverse complement strand
CTGAACGAGCACCTGAGTAGCCTGTAAAGAAAGAAATGGGCGGATTCTTCTGATGTTGTAAAGAAGAAATCGACAGGAGCGGGTAAGGTTAGCAATGTGTGGAGTTCCTTGCTATCCCAAAAAATAATGTCACCAGCAGTCAAAACATCAGTAAATCTTTGCCAATTCTTTTAAAAGATCAGGAGGAGAAGGTATTTATCAACCATATCAGCCAAAATTGACAATTTCATACATTTCACCTACTAGCCACTAACCTGCGCGGCCTGACTTGATATGACGGGTCCCATATATCCATCGTAGCAAATGCAATATTTCTAATTAATTTGAAATTACAGCCTGATATGACACTAACTATCAAAGTTTACTTCCCTCCAAATCTGTATCATTTTCCTTACGGTACTCTTTTGTGATCCTAAACACTGTTAAATAGTTCCACAACTTCTCCGCATCTCCACATGCCTACTGCTCACACCGCAGAAACAATGTACACAAACACACACGCATACTGAGGCAGCACTGGCACTCACTGTTTCTTACCTTAACATCTTGCTCCAAAGTACGGATGAGCTCGCCATCCACCTGCCCGGTTTGAGCTACGCGCAGGCTGCGTCTCTCGGCCTTGCGTAGTCGGTACTGCAGGATGCGACATGTCTTGTTGGCCTGCTCCAGTTGCTGCCTAAGTTCCTGGAGCTGGTACACGTCCTCCTCCATGTACATGTCCCTCATCTCCAGCATCTCAGAGCGCAGCTCCTCAACCTCATCCTGACAACACACACACACACACACACAAAAACAATAATCAAATTTCTGTCAAAACATTTAAACGTCCCCTTTATAGTTGCACTGAAACTTAACTGAAGAAAAATGATGTGGAATTTAACATATAAGAAATAACCTGAATATTGTATTAAAATCTGGGTGGGGTGTTTTTTTGGGGTTTTTTTGCATCTATTTTATGTCCCAAACCTGTCAAAAAGATTTGTATTACAGTGTTACATGAGCACGTCAATAATCTGATAACTGTTAAACTAGGAAAATTCATAATTCATAATGCATGGATGTATTGTTAGTTTTGGTCCCTGTTCCACAAACAGCCAAATAACCCATATTAGTCTCATCTTGGTTCGTTAAGAGCGAGGTATGTAATCCAATCAGATGAGCACTTGTGATTTTATTGTGCCCGTTTGATGCAATTTATTTTCTTCCCCAGCAGCTGCAATCTAGTTCCATTTAACTCGGCTCCTGCTTTGCAAAACAAACAAAGAACTGTTTAGGAGAGCAATTCGGCAAAGGCGCTGCCAAGAAAGGTGGAAAAATAACAGTACTTGGTAAGTAAATGTAAATGTTATTGGATAACACAAGTTTTATGGGAATTTTTTCGGCAGCACTGCGGCACGGTCCATGTGCTTCTTATGCACGCGCTTATAAACTACAGCTCAGCTAATATATTCACACTGGGCTGGTTAGAGACCATAATATTCTGTGTCATGAGAGTAAGAATGGGCTTTAAATTAAATTATACTTTCATAAAATATCATCTTTCTTTAAAGATCAACCCCTGCATATTATTATTAGGAACCCGGAATTGAGAACACGAGTTGAATAAGGAGTGTCACATAGCATGCTGATTGCCTGCAACATGTTTTGCATTAAAGTGGGCACACATGCAACTAGCACTTGGCATTGTGGGTCGGCGCATGAACTGCTGTGAGAATACAAACTGACTATCTCCCACTCTGTCATCTACACATGCACTGTAACAAACCATCCTCTCAATGGGGTGAATCATGACTTGAGGAAATCAACACTTTTCAGGAAAATGTAACTGTATTTACAGAACACAGCACTACACACATGCAGGCCTAGAGGGCCAGTGACCAGCACAGTCTGCCGATTCTTCAGCTCAAACGCAGATGACTCATCTAATCTGTTAATTGCCAGGATTAGTGAGTGGTTAGTGGTTGTGCTGGACACTGGCCCTCCAGGACAGCCCTGATGCGATTGCCATTTCTCAGTAAACACACACAGAATCGTCTGTTCCGCTCATGATGAACTTATTATTTTATTATTTTAAATGATCTTTGTGCTGTACAGTATCTTTTCCTGCCTGGGACATCATGGCCTTCATGCACCCCTACATAGGTTAAAATTAAGTAGGTTTAGATTTGGGGATTTTGGAGGCCACTACACTGAGCCACAGTAACCAATTCAAGAACCGGATCCCTCTGAAACCTCCAAACATCCGCCTGAACTGAGACGTTTGAAACACTGTAGATGAACTACTACAAGGCTATTATAGACAATTCTATAATAGTTAATAATTCTATAATCCATATTCTACAGTTCATGTATAACTAATGAATGAAGTGTTGTTGAGAACTGGCTTGTGTGATAAAGCTGGATTGACATTCGATATTCGCTTCATATTCACAGTTTCTTATATCAGTATGAACCAATCGAATAGAAAAATGACCTGACAAGACTCATTTACATTTTCCAGAAGTAATGTGAAAACATTGTTGTAATATCACTGTGTTTTTTTTGTTAAAGGGAACTAAAAAAAGTACAGAAATCTTCGTTTTATTAAAACATATAAAAAAATAGGCAGTCTTATTCCAGAAAAATGCAGCAATGTTAAGCAATGTCAGTTTAAGCGTCTTAAAAAATAAGTTGATAAATTAAGAAAAAGCAGCAAACACATTTTGTTCTAGGTAACTTAGCTTGTTTTCTAATTTAAAACTGTCATTTCATTTGTGTAAGTTGTTAGAAGACAAAAATGTCTACTGTCACGAAAATCCCTCATGTTTATTTAACACTGTCAGAGTTCATTTCCGTGCAACTGGACCTATATAAACTCTGTACAGTGTTAATTTAACACTCTGGATGTTTTGCTGTGCACTGTCAGTAACTGTCATATGATATTATCCATTCATCCATCAACGTCTGTGGACCGTATGAGGCCAATGATGATCACTGTTGTATTTATCACTATTTTACGTTTAAGTGTGGTAGGACCTCTGGTCAACATTTGCACATGCATTCACACACTATGCGCAATTTTAGTCTAATGTAGATGTCTTTGGACTGTGGGAGGAAACCCAGGAAGCACAGGGAGAGCATGCAAACACAGACCCCGATGTGACCCTGGAGGTGCAAGGTGACAGTGCTAACCACTAAGCCACCATGTCGCTGATATAATATTGTAAGCGCAATAAAATAGGGCTTGTTCTCTCCAAATCAGCACCGCTCTATAGCACAATCATGGAGCGATACATATCGGCCCTTATTACAGTCCTTCCCATTTTCTTGTGAAATTAACAGAACACCCAATCAACATATTTTCAACCACAGTCATGCAACTGACAAGGTGCTGCTGAAATAACAAAGAGCTTCGCCTCATTAACACACTGAGGAAAATGATCAACCAAAAGTTTGGTGAAATAAATAACCAAACATTTTAGCAAATCATACCTCTATTATTTGTCTTTCTAGGGTTTTGCCTGAATAGAGGAGCACTAATTGGTTGGGAGCCTAATACAGTAGACAGCTAGAGATCTAATAATACAGAAGCTATGTTACAGTTACACCAGAAACAAATGCCACTCTCTGGCTTACTACATGCGTAATTAAATGTTATTAAACTTCATTAAAGGCTTAATAGACCGCTAATAAGACTAATGCATAGAGGTCTGTTTGCAGTGTTGGGTGAAAAGGCTTGGTGTTTAAAGGTAATCCTCAGTGCTTCTCCAGTATAGTTAAGGAATTTAAAACAACAATAACAACAACAAAAAAACAGTTAGATCCCTTTACTCAGCTGTACATGTGTTTGACTGAAAAAGTGACGCATTGCATTTTATAATTCACACCTGTACATCAGGTCCAAACTAATAAAGCTGCCCAGCCTATCTACACATCACACACAAAATTTCCTTTTTTTTTTTTACTTTTGCCAATAACTGTGTTGATGCAGTATAATATGGGAATGCATGCATACATTATAATAAAGTAAATTCGGTGCATGACTACAAACTATAGTCAATATTTATTAGGGCACACAGGCAAATATACACGGCAATAAAAAGCGTGGACTAAGAGATGCACGGTCAGTCTAAGCCAAGTTTATGCTGTAAGTCTTTACCTTTAAATAGTCGTTTTCAGACCTCAGTTCCTCGATCTCTCGGAGAAACTCCTCGTGCGCGCCGTCCGCGAGCTCCTCGTTCAGATCGGAGAAGGCCAGAGACGTGCTCGCGGGCATCCGGCTGTCGAGCGAGGTGAGTGAGCGCTCGTCCCCCGGGGAAGTGCTGTCCTGTCCGGCGTCTCCCCCCAGCGCGAGCCGCTCTCTGTCCCGCTCCCTGTCCCGCTCCCCGTCCCGCTCCCCGCGCGCGCTGCTCTCGGTGTCGCTGCTCAGCGCGTCCGTGGAGAGTTTATTCTCCTCCGAGGCGCACTCGGAGAGCTCGGAGCTGCTGTCCGTGGGCGAGAGTTTGCCCGACTCCTTGCCTGAGTCTTTGCTCAGATCGTCGGACGCGATACTGGCATCTGATACTTTCCTCCGAGCGGCCTTGCTCGATTTCACGCCGCTCTTTGTAGCACCGAGCGCAGACAGCGCGGCTTTCCCCGACGATTTCCCGATCTTGTCGCCCTTTGTTTCTTTGCCGCTAACTGGGCTGCGCCTGGACAGTCGGCTCCCTAAATGGATCGCCCCCGGTTTGACGCTGAGGCTCGGTGTACCGATGCCTCCCCGGATTTTGGTGATGGACCATCCCGGCACGTCTTTGGGTCTCGCGGGCGACGGCGCGCGGTGCGGTTTCTTCTTCTCGTGGTTCACCGCTTGCGCCTGCACGCCGTCTCCGGTTTCGTTCCCGCTCTCCGTTTCCATTTTGCTCCTGAGTCTCTTTTCCTTTGCCGAGACGAAGTGAGTCGGAGACGCTGCGTCAACCTTTGTCTTGGTCATTCATTCCGTTTTCGAGCCCCGACTGAAAGAGAAATGAAACCCCGCGCAGAGAGACTCAGCCGCGCCCGCAACAAACAAAAAAACAACAACTATAACCTGAATTATTGTTATTCGATCCGAATCAGACAGAAGAAGTTAAACAAAGCTCTACACTGTCTGTTTTGTTTTTTTTTTCTGACCACGTTTCAGCTCCTGCTCGCTTCTTCCTTTTTCTCCACACCGGTTCCTCTCTGTCTCTGTCTCTCTCTGTCTCTGCTCCTGAGTAAATGCAGGACTGTCTCTCCGCCCAGATAACGGCTCGGGTGACGATTAGGAGCCAAACATCTTTCCCTGCTCTCTACTGCCCCCACTGTCGTGTATAGGGAAGTACATCATTCTGCAGCATCACCCGTTATTACCTTCACCCTACAGTAGGTAACATTAAGCTTTGCACCAACGCATAAATCTAACCTTTGGGAATGGGTGTTGTCTTGCACGAATTTTACACAGTGCTTTTCCATCAAAGGTCAATCCAATAATACTTTTCCAGTGTTTCCAGCAGTTCTATTGTTATCTAGACTATTTGCATGAGTTCATACATACTGTAGCTGCTCTAAATATTACCTACTGTATATAAATACAAAAGGGTTTTGATATCTGCCTGTATGTCCGTATGCCTGTGCAGCCAGAATTTGTCACAGCATCACCTAAAACTGACTGGACACAATTAAATTAAATTAAATTAAATTTTATTTATATAGCGCTTTTAACAGTGGTCAATGTCTTAAAGCAGCTTCACAAAATGATAATAAAATTTTTGGAAGTGTGTGAATGAGAAAAAATGTGTTTAGATAATAATGAGATTGTCCCTGATAAGCAAGCTGAGGGAGATGGAGGAACCAGACTCAACAGGGAACCCATCCTCATTTGGGTGATAACAGATAACAGGAATTATATAACAACATCGTGTGTGTTAGGCTGCTGGAAGTTCAGTATAACAGAAGTTGTCCAAGCTATCATGGAGTCCAGTTCAGCACAGGGATAAGTCAGCATGTGCAGAGGACAGAGGGGGGTCTGGATCACTGGGAGCTCAGGAGCAGCATGTGTAGATCCAAACCATCATAAAGCAGAATCCAGCTGGAGGTGGTCCTTCTCTGGATGCTTCAAGATCCTCGTAGAGTTGACCTTTGTTCATTGGATGGAGCTGGCACAATCTCAAGATGCCTCGGGATGGGTAGAGAAAGGAGGAACAGGTGGAAAAAAATCTGCTGTTGTTCAGGATATTAGCAGCACTAGATAGGAGTGTGCATTTAGATATACTGGAGTACGAGGTTATGGGATGAATTATGTGTATGCCAGATTAAAGAGAAGAGTCTACTTTTAAACTGATAGACTGTGTCTGAGCCCCGAACACTGTCTGGAAGCCTATTCCAAAGCTTAGGAACTAAATATGAGAACGCTCTACCCCCTTTTGTAGATTTTGATATTCTGGGAACTACCAGAAGTCCGGAGTTTTGCGATCTTAAGGAGTGTTGTGGATTGTAATGTTTCAGACGACCAGCTAGATATGTGGGAGCTAAACCATTTATAGCCTTGTATGTAAGTAATGCTAGTTTGCCAGTGCAGGGTTTAAACTGTGCACAATTTAATGAAATGTTGGTAGTCCTTAGGGATTTTCCTGAAGTCAAACCTGCACAATAAATAAAATTAAAATGATGAGTAGAATTAGAATTTATGAGCAATTATGTGCCAGATTATAAACAGCAAGTTTTGACAGCGTACTGAACATGCATCAAACTGTGGGTGCATCTTAAATCAACCACTAGACAGAATTTAATGAAACCTTGGCAGTACTTGGATATCTGCCTGAAGTTCAACCTGCACCATAAGTGAAATCAAAATGGCGAGTAAACGACAGGCACTTATGCTAGTATCCTATATAGATTGCTGCATTTGAGTGCAGGTCTATACTTTGTGCAAAACTCTTAAAATAACAGACTTTTTTTTGTATTTTGGTCTGTCTACATGCCATCCGGCACATTGGGCGATGGATACTCCCCACCAAGGAGGTATACAGGACACAGACCACCTCAGGTCTGGGTTAGGGTAACTGGCAATGCCAAAGTGCCAACAGTGTGTGTGTGCATGCCCTGCGATGGATTGGCACCCTGTCCAGGGTGTACCCCACCTTGTGCCCAAAGCCCTCCTGTGACCAATGAACAGAATGAGTGGTATACAAGATGCATGAATGTATGTTTTCAGGAAGGACAGTGAATCTGACCATCTTGCTTGTGTGTGGGTGTGTAATACACAGGACACATGCTGCTGTATAAAGCTCTCTTGACAGTTACCACACATCTGTACCTCCAAACATATTTCTGTGATTATAGTGTGTTATAGTGGATCAGGATCATGTATTCACATGTCTGTTGCAATAAGCAGGCGCAGAGCACACTGCCGAAGCCCTGTAATTGGGTTTTAATGACTGCTTAACACAGAGAACCAGGCTTGTGCTGAAGTCCTGGCAGAGCCAAGCTGGCATTCTCCACTGAACATGCAATAAAAGCCCTAGAGCACAAGTGAATTACTCCAGCAAGGCTTCATGAATCATTAAAAATGTACACCTCATCAGATTTAGTGCAAAACCATCCAAAACAAAGCTTTAATAGTTGAGTAAATGTAAATATGCTGACTTTATAATTAAACTATACGGATTATCAATAAAGGAAAACATAGGATGCTGCACACAGTTTTATTTTGCCAAGTGCCTGCTTTATCAGAATTTCACTAATTGCACTGAATTCTCGTTATAACAATTTAATTCCTGACATTATATATATATATTTTTTTACAAAGATTAATGTTATAATATATTGTTTATATACATGACATTTTACACACAAATTAAACTAACCTTTGATTAATCTCATTTAATCTCAATCTATTTCTCTCTGCCTCCCTTTTTTCTGTCTCTCTCACTTTCTTTCTCTCTTCCCGTGTCTCTCTTGCTGTTTGATTTTTGCAAAATCATCTTTATTCCTATTATTTCTGAGAGAGAGAGAGAGAGAGAGAGAGAGTAAAGTAGAAATACAAATACGTAGTTCCCAAGTCACATGACCTTGTTAGTGATGCCATCTTTGGCACTGGAGCTGTATGGCATGTGTGGGGGACGTTGCTTCATGTTTTTGTTCAGTTGCCAAGTCATGGCTGACTCTTCACGACCCCGTGTACCATAGCCTTCCAGGCCTCCCGGTCCAACTCTCATAGCCATAATCTCATAGTCATAAGCCTTAGTATAAAAAAAAAACTATGGCTTTAACTATACAGACAATTGTTGGCACTGTGATGTCTCTAGTTTTTAACATGCTGTCTAAGTTTGCCACAGCTTTCCTGCCAAGGAGCAAGCGCCTTTTAATTTCAGGGCTACAGTCACCGTCCACAGGGATTTTGGAACCCAAGAAAATAAACTGTGTCACTGCTTCTATTTCTTTCTTCTCTATTTCGCACATAATGATGGGATCAGATGCTGTGATCTTAATTTTTTTAAGGTCCAGCTTTCACACTCTCCTCTTCATTCTCCTCTTCACCTTCATCAGGAGGCTCTTTACTTCGTCTTCACTATCTGCCATTAGAGTGGTATCGTCTGCATGTGGAGCTTGATATTTCTCCTGCTTGTAATTCCTCCAGGATGGCAATTCACATGATGTATAATCATACAAGTTAAATAAGAAGGGTGACAATTTACAGCTTTGTTGTACACCTGGAGCCTATCCCAGGAGACTTAGGGCATGAGGCGGGATACACCCTGGACAGGGTGCCAATCCATAGGTTTTTAGCTGGGATATGTAAAAATAATAATAATAATTTTACTGGGCTGTACATGTAGTACAAGTACATATAACAAGGCCCTCTCAGGAGACAGGCCAGGTGGTCTGGTACTCTGATCTCTTCAAGAATTTGCCACAGTTTGAAAAAAGTCTTATCTTGGGTTGTTGGAAAAGAGTGTTTGCTATGAGTTTCCAAGTTCTCTTGAAAAAAAAACTCTTAAAACTCTTTATTAAGAATGTACCCCAATACTGAAGTATATTTTCTCTTACCTGCCGTCAGACAAAGGATGTTAGGCATGGAATTTTGGGAATTTATTATTGTGCCAATTTAATATTTTTCCAGTTATTACTGTCTTTAACTGATTGCAATGTCTTTAGATCTACATAATTCCTATTAGTCCACAGGATAGTCATAAATAAAAAAACAGGCTTATTCTGGTTGTTCTGTATGAAAAACCAAAGCACTGATTTTTCAAAATAATGGAGGCTTGCCAGCTTATGACCTTTTATTGAGGGAAACATTTTAAATACAGATGCCACACTTGAAATCAGCTGTACACCTTTTACCTGTTAACTTGTAAGTGAAATAAAGAAATAAAGTAACATCCTGGCCATAGACCAGTTGAGCAGCTCATTTGGTCTGGAATCAGTCATATAGCTTGGTACATACACTCTCTCACTCATTTAGCCCATCTTGTAATTTGCCTGAAAAAAAAAAGTGGATGATAAAACTAAAACACACACGCACACACAAATCAATTATCATGTTTAAAACCAGACTCTGCATTCCTGCAATATAACACTCCAGGTTTAGTATTTTTTCATGGATGGATGTGAGTGTGCTGCGTACTGGTGTGCAGTAGCAACGGAATTAATTAATTGTACTAGATGCCACAAAACTGAAGAACAATTTTTTTAAAATCCCAGATTGATATGTCACAGTGAAGTTCACTTTACTTTGTTTAATTCATCAAAGAAATGTGTTGATGGAAAAAATCATGAATGGATATGTACTCATTGTCCAAGCCCTCAGAAGCAGCGTTATGATCTGGGGTGGCTTCGGTTGGTCAGGTCTAGAGGCTCAGCATAGTTATGTGGCAGTAAAATGAAGTCTGCTGACTACATGAATGTACCGGATGACCAGGTTATCACATCAACGCAATGATAGCCTGGGTATATTCCAGGACTTAAATTGTAAAAGAGTGATTCTGTGAGCATGAGGAATCATTTTCATACATTGATGTGAAATGGCCACTACACTGATAATTAAAATTAAAGACGTTCAAACAAAATATTAAAATGTGTGACTTGTGTGACTTGTCGAGGTAGTGTATATGTCCAAATATATACCCATTCATTATAAAAAATCTTGGGCATTAACACAGAGTTGGTCCACTCAACTCTTCCTCAAAGGCTTTCAATACATTTTGGAATGTGGCTTTGGGAATTTATTGTGAGAAAGCCGGCTTTGCCATTTATCCCAAATGTGCTCAGTAGGGTTGAGGTCAGTTGCGTTTGTTTCACCTTTGTAGCAACAGATTAGGGAAGAACAGCACAGGGCGAGGAGGTCTGGTGAACACTTTTTGTTAAGCAGTATATTTTATACTAAAGTCCATTTCAAAAACCTTTGTTTAATCAATAACGCATAATAAGAATATACTAAAGTAATTATATTGAAAGCTATTAATTATGTTAGACACAATTTATTAAGTAATTTGTATATTAGATTTAATCATACAGTACACTTTTGTATGGGATTCAGTTTTGAGCAATGTGAAATTAGTGGTTAAATTAAACAGCGCTCTTGCTCCACCTAGTGGTTACTTTGAGAAAGTACAACTGTAAGAATGAAAAATAGATATGTTTATATAGATATGTATAAGTGAGCTGAAGGGAAAAAGGGGGGGGGGGCGGGCGGGTAAAAGTGAA
>JAOVVB010000018.1:14219653-14232153 GCA_028570985.1 Heterobranchus longifilis | reverse complement strand
CTGTAGCCTTGCCACTTACATAAACCCCGTATGTGCAGGCGATGAGCATGTTCAGCAGTGCACTAGCGTCTGGGCAGCTCGGTCCTCTCATGAATCAGTTTGGACTGCCCTCAGAAGCAGTGGATGCAGCCAACAAAGGGGGTATGACACGCAACACACACTTGCCTTTATTTTGCCAAGTTATTTTCCATGTTTTAAATGCGTTAATGGGTTTGTGTTTGTTTTAAATAGTTGCTGCGATTTTTTTTATTTTTATTTTTGTAGATGTTGAGGCTTTTGCCAAAGCCATGGAAAACAGCAGTGGAAAGATGGATGAGTCCAGTGACACCAAAGATAAAAAGGATGATGATGAGGACATGAGTCTGGACTAGTGAAACAAGTCAGTTTATCAATCCTGTTAGTGTTGTTAATGAATTATCCAGATATAAGAAGTACGCCTGTATGTTTCACAAGACTGATGTTGCACAATTAAACTGTTGAGTCTGAGTTATTAAACATTTGTTTATTTCCTGCATTTAAAATACAATTACACTTTTGAGGGATTGGTGATTAAAAAGTTTAAAACTCCAGTGATCATATATAGTACAGCAGGAGAAGGTGCACATCTGCAGTGTGTGATATGGGGTCTCGGGTCAGCTCTTAATAATCTTGCAATGGGAACAGACTGACTCCAGTTTCATTTAGTCAAACATTAAGCACATCTAGCTTTAAATAGACAGGATTGGTCCCTTAATCAGGAATGCTGTTGATAGAAATCTAAATAAGATATTACCCACCAACTGTACTGCTGCATTAGTAATAATTTAGACTGGTAATGCCCTAATATTTTATTTAAACCATACAGTACTCATATATTTTAGTTGCATTCACACCTCTAACAGTGGTTTTACATTTAGTGTCTTTGCAAAAAATATTCTCTATGTTCTTTTCTTGAACATATACGTTTGTTTAACAAAAGAATATAAATATCTGATTCAGTTAGCTATCACATAGGGAAACCCACCACCTGCTGATTTGAGGATTTAGGTATTTTGATATGAAGGTGGGGATTGTGGGCTACATGGTAGGGCATCCCTGAGTGCCCACAGCCCCAGAAATGGTGAGGGGTTTAGAGAGCATGGCAACTCGGCCATTCACTACGGCTTTCCTTACACATCCGTGGTATGGAGGGAGGGAGGACGGGAGAGCAGGAGCTTCCACTTCATCTACACACACACACACACACACACAATAAAGGAAAATTGTATCAGTAATATCAAAGCTTCATACTTTAAGAGGAAGAAAATATAAAGGAATATCATAGTTTAGTAATACATTGTATGGTTTCATGCAATTTGGTAATTTGGAAACGCCAATCAGACTGGAGACTCCCACAGAGAGGTGTGAGGTGAAAGGGTTAACCACCAAGTCATTGTGCTGCGGGGCAAATCAATATAATGTGTTACTTAAAATGTAAAACGTATCATTTCCCATTAGAGATCACATAATTGGTTGAAAAGATATGACTTGTGTGTCAGTTTAAGCATTGCAATGACGGTTTGTTTAAAAAAAAATCCATCATTAATAACTTGAATATGGTGAAACCATGACGTTTCTGCTCGACTCCAAATCTGGAGCACACATGAAGCAAGCATACCTGGCATGTTGCCCAGGTAGACAGTGACATCGTCTCCATTAGATCCGCTGTGTTTGGGGCCGACACCATATTCACTCACTCCATCCACACGTATCTGCATCACATTCCTCTTCTTCTCAACTACAAAATAAAAATGTATCATGTAGAACCACTTCAATGTAGTCATCAGCTCATCAGTTATTTTCAGTCATTTTTCCTTTATAGATACAGTGTGTTTGTGGGGGTTTTTGCACAGAGCTTTTCATTCTGCTTACTGGCAATACTGAATGAAAATACAGTAATATACAGAAAGAAATAGTGGTGTGTCTTTTACTTACTAAATATATTGTGCCAATTGCCATCACACAGTGATTTCTCTGGCCTGAGAGAGACTGCAAACTCTCCACTTTCACTTTTCACTAAAACAACGACCTGCACAGAGAACACCAGGTCATATTCAGTTCAACATACATACACATACAGATGCTACACTCTGCATAAACCAAGGAAATGAACCAGAAGTGCAGATCCCACACATGCCCGGTGTTCTCACCTCTCCGTCAGTGAAGTAGACGCTGAACTGCTGACTCTTCTTGACACCAGCGTGGAGCAGAAGGCCAGAGTCTGCTACAGGCCGGACCTCCAGCTCCAGCTCCAGCTCACGATTCAGTGCCAGTGACTCACCTACTGTACCACAAACAATTATCAATGTATTTCTGGTAAATTGTTTACATTGTTGATACATGTGTTGCAATTATTATAATTTTTTTTTTTTTTTACAATTTTCTGGTGAGCACCAGGAAGTTTCTCATGCGCAACAGATATTTGTATGTATGTACTTAATACTGTATCAGCTGGATTGCAGGGGTAGGAAAAAGGTTTGATTTGTTTGAAATTAAAGAATAGCAGCAAATGCTGTTCTGTTATCATATAGGAAGATGAGCAATATCTTGCAGTGTTGCCAGACTGGGCTGGTTCCTGCCTGACTAGCCGGTTTTAATTTGAACAAAATCTGGCCTTTTTTGTTTTTTCGAACATCATAAATTTCATAACCTAATTTGAAACAAAACCTAGGAGGAATGCCAGTTCTCCACCTAATCATCATTATGACCTTAATGGACAGACAAACCCACTTCATTGTCATTGGTTACTAAACGCATGGACCTGTCATCATCATGGTGTTTTATAGCAAGTGCACTAAGGACTGAAGCACCAGTGTGCAGTCAAGATGCTGGTATCTCAAATAAAAGAAAAAAAATTATCATGGAATTGGCTGAACTGCAAATTTCAAAAAGACAGTCATTGCCAAGGACTACAAAGGCATAAATGAGTGTGTGGATGATATTCTTATTTTACTAATTTTCTGGCTAATGTTCTTACGAGTGGTTGCAGAATTACAAACCGCAAAAAATACACAGACAGAACGCTGAACTGAATATTGGATAAGAAGTGGAAGTTAAAATCTTATGCCACAGGCATCTGTTCCTGGTATCCCAAAAAAGCTGTCCGAGTTCTGTCCAAGGGAATGAAAGCATCACAGGGAATGTTGTGAATTATTGTTGCACTCGGCTGTACAGTACGTTTAATTGTTTAATCAAGTTCTTTTGATCTTGTGGTTGAAAGATCCTGTATTTCTGACAAGCTTTATCACTCAGAAGTATGATCTAATATGCAGATGATCTATTAAAATACTCATATTTTCATTTTGAATGAGAGTCCTGAAGAAGTCTGGGTCTTTGGTTTTACTTAAACACTGTATCTAACACTGTACCAGCTGATTTAATTATTAGCTTTAGATACTCAATCTGCTCTGTGCTTCATTTCAAACATCAATCACTATTTCAACAAAATAAAAACTATAATGCTTATTCGGGTTTGGGAGGAAAACTATAGGCCACTCACCAATAGCGATGTGTCCTCCCTGGCTGGAGAAGTAGACACCTGGCTGAAGGGGCTCCTGGAAACATGGCACCACCCCCACGCTGTAGGCGGGGCTTAGCTGCACCTCACCCACCTTCAGATCTCTGATACAGCCAACAAAACCCGCCTAGAGAGGGAGAAGGGGAAAAAAGAAAATAATTCCTTGTGCTTAACTAGGAAGAAAGGTTCTCTGGACTCGACCAGGTATTAATATTTGTAATTACCTCTGCTGTTTTGTGGTCAGCTGGCAGGCCACCAACGTAAACTGGGCCAGTAAGTGCAGTTTCCTCCCCTGAGAAAGACACCTTCTTGCTTTGCACATTAATGCCATCTATTATGAGACTGGCCTTTTTTCTTTCAACCTTCACAAACACCTAAACAAAGACACACAACCATGTTTTAATTAAGTGTGGAAATATCTAATGAAACAATTCACAGTGCCTCATGTAAGTTTGCAACCCTTTCAATTTATTTTGCAGTTTGGTTACAGTAGGTCTATTTGTCATGAGTCACAAAGCAGCCCATATATTCTGCTAAAAGGAGGGGGAAAAGTCACACACCCTGCGCTTGCATTCAGTCACATATAGCTTTGATTACAGCACACAATGTGGTGGCCAGTTCATTTTATTGCCACATAACATTGCTGAGTCTATACCTGACCCTTCTTACACTCACGCAGCCCTCACACTAGAAGAGGGTCAGTCTGGACACATCAGACCACATGACCTTTTTCCATTTGCTCCAAAGAACAATTTTTTGTTCTCTAGCACATTAAAGTCTCTTCACTGATTAGTCTCATTAACAGGTGGTTTTCTTATGGCCACACAACAGTTTAGTCCCCATCTTGTGAGTTCATTAAAGTGTAGGGCGTGGAAATGCTCTTGGATCCACTATTAAACATTGCTCTGGTTTTTACTGTTTATTTTTTACCATGCAACTGCACCATATTTATTTTTAATATACATTTTTTGTTTCTGTCCAGATTTCTTCCACTAAGTTAATGGTTTAGCACTACCCTTCCAGGTTTCAATAATGTTTTAAAAGGTTCTTAAGCCAGTTCCAGTAATTTTAAATCAAAGTTGTTTTCTTTGCTTGACGCAACCCAATAATTTGACGAGCTCAAAAAATTTGGTCCTTCTGAAATGGCGACTCTTTTTTTCGGCCAGGCTGTGTATATACTGTAGCTTGCAAAATTATTTACAAATGAAAGAAAAATATAAAAGTTATGATTGCACAAGTATGCACACCCCGAACTAATGCATGTTACTTAATCCTGACAAAACCAGTTCTTACGAGAAATGTGACTGTGTCACATTGTTACAAACTGTCACATTCCTGAAAGAGAGCATATTTAAATAAAGCATCATGAAACCCAAAAAGCTATGAAAACAAGTCTATTACAAATGTCCTAAAGTGTCTGGGTTTGGTTATTACAACATCCCAAACTGAACATTCTCTAAAGAACCCATAACTCTAGGCACAACCATGACTTGGCACTTGGCACTACCCAGTGAAGGCCAACCTACCCAAGTGAGGGACGAGGTAAAGAGGGCACTTGTCAGAGAAGCCACCAAGATGACTCTCAGCATGATACAACTCCCACCATGCTTCACTGTAAGGATGGTATTTTCAGGGTGACACTGTACCTACGCTCTCTTCCATAATCTCACCGTGTGCCAGCTGTTGTCATTATACTTGTCGCTGGTCAAAATGTTGAATTTTCGCTTCACTCCACTGAGCAGCAGCTGCAGGTGGCCTTTAGACACAGAAAGTGTTAATGCTGTCCTTCCTCTTTCTGCAGCTGTATAGAAGATGAGGCCGTTGGACGAGTTCACACGAACAGCCATCGCCACGTTAGGCCTGAAGAGCCAAAATAAGAGCATTTATAAGAGCAATAAGAGCATTTGTTTGGATAATCAGTTTATGAAAACACAGTGGAAACAAGGCAAACCAACTGAATAGTCAGTATGAGAACGCACGTCTTGCTGAAGGTCGGAGGAACTGAATCAAAACGCATGTGGCTCTGGGCCGATCCACTGAAGTGGTATGCATTTGCATCTTGGACAGACAACTCCCCCTGGCAGGAACCACGGGCACTGCGACTTTTTAGTGGTCTTTGAGGCTTTTTTGGCTTCCTCTAATTTACACACACACACACACACACACAGCAGTACATAAATAAATCAAGTGATACAATGTGTATTATAGGAAAGACCTTAACTGAAATCTGAGTATACTAATTAATGTACCTTGGTGTTTTTAAGGCGTGGAGATGAAGCCAGGATCTGCTGTGGTTTCTTAGCAGCAGGACACTCCAGGGCAACATCAATATTCTCATTGGCTGATAGCAAGTCGACCACCATTTGAGCGGTTGTATTCCTAAAGGTCATTTATGCAGGAATATACATGCATAATTAGTAAATGAACAGATCATAAATTATTCATATTCTCTTGTTTAGCATTCATCCTCATACCTGTACATAAAAATGTTACGCAGACAGCCAGTGAGGTTGGTGATGCTGTTGGCCTCGGGTGTGCCACCAAGATAGACATCGCCGATCTGGAGTGTGCTGGTAATTGCCACGTCTGTGTTAGGGTTGGTTTCCAGCACGTCATCCATATAAACACGAAGGCTGCACACAGAGGTAGACACTTACTGTAACACAGCATTACGAACACCTCCATGCAGCGAGGTCAGTGTTAATGTGAGAGGAGTGTGTGTAGTGTAGTGTTTGTTGCAGTACCCGTTCATATTGCTATAGAAAGACAGATAGTGGCTGGTCGCATCATTGTAAGTATTCTTAGTTCGGACCTCCTTATCCCCAGCCCTCACCACCACATGGCCTTCTTCCAATTGGACCTGACACACCCCGCTCTGTGGGGAACAAACACAAATACACATTTCAAAAACTTTAGCTATATAGTTTTGCTTTTGGACAGTGGCACAACTCTGTTAAAATAATATATGCATACCTTAGCCCTATGATGGAGTAACAGTGCATTTCTTTCCTCTGTCCTGAAGCCAACACCAGCATAAAAATTTTCTGTGATGTCGGGCAGGTTGTCCAACTTGAGGCGGAGGTAACTCTGACCTTTAAAGTAAGCTTGCCGAGAAACCTGTGCAGTTAAAGGCAGGAGAGACGCTAATCATTTTTCTTCCACTGTTTCAGCACCAAGGACAGTTCTAACTGCACGCTCGACTCTTACAAATTTGATACTGAACAACCAAAATCAACAGAATAAACTGTTTGAAAGAGACATTTTAACATGACCTTTTTGTCTCAAGAACTGATTTGATGTAGGCAGTGTATAAACAGTGTTAATACACAGATAATAAGGAAGAACATAATAGGATTGGCCAAATAACGCACAAAACTTGGACCACAGATGTCAGGAAGAATTTGCTTATTCAAGGAAAGACCCGCCAGTTTAGAGATGCTCTGTCCCTGTTATCTAGCAATAACAATGTGTCCAGTGTCCTCAGTCTCTCAGATGCTTGTTTTCCCCATTTGTCCTGCTTCCAACATCTTTGCTGCCTAATATATTCCACCCCTTGTCAGATGCTACCTTAAGAAGATAATCAATGTTATTCACTTCAATGTTATGGTCAATCTGTATACGCTAAACGGCCAAAAATATGCATGCCTGTTGTAAAGCTGGTGTTTACCTTCATCCCAAAGGTGGTGAGGTCTGATAATTCACACCAAGCTTAGTAAACCAGGTCTTTATATTGACCTCATTTGTTCACAGGATAAACTTAATTTAAGTGAAGGGTAATGCTACAGCTTACAATGGTATTCTAAACAATTACGCATAATCATATTATTAAATTGGTGTTTTATACAGGTGTATTTGTACATTTCTAGAGCCTCTTCTAGCAGGTGTGTGGAAAGAGCTCTTACCAGCAAGTCATCAGGACAACCGTAGCTGATGCCTGAAGTATTCATGGTCTTCAGGTCTATAAAACTTCCCATGGCCTTAATGTTCCTAAAGCATCCCTTTACAGAACCCTGCTTAGGGAACAAACTCTTCAAGCTGCACATACCCACAAAAAGAAAAAGAAAGCCAGACAATTGGATGACATTTTACGATAAACTGGATTGTTCATTCTGCAACTACGACAAAGTCATCTTACAACATTTTACACAACTAAACAGAAAACCTGAAATAAATAGAATCTTTCTAAAGGTCACACAGTCGAATCATGTAAAATGAGCTAATATTGGTTCTTCTCCAAAACAAAATGAAACCTGTCCTTATCCCAACATTACAGCCTGAAGGTTCATATGCAGTAGAGGAGGGGTGGTGTTTTGTGCCTACCTCTCAGGCATCTGCTCATCGGGAACACCACCTAGGAAGTAGGTTCCTGTGAAACACGGGATGTCGGACGAATCGACCTGGTACAGTGTTTTTCTCTGTCTTCTCACCAACAGCGTAAAAGGTAATGATCCTCGTGTAGGAATAATGACCTCCACCTTTACAAAGAACACAAATTACACCTCAGGACTGTACACTAGAATCACATTATTTATTATATAACACTGTGTACAGGGATGGCCAAAAGTATTAGGACAAAAATGAAGTTCAGTGTTTTAGTGGAATTCTGAAATAGTAAAAAAAAAAAAAAAATGCAATTCTTTACAATCAATATTTAGTATGTAGTTAGTTATTCTTCAAACCCTGCTGGGCTGAGAGTCAAACAGACCTCTGCTGTACTCTGGTGTCACTTGCTCAGTGTACAGTATGCTTGTACACTAGACAGATCATGTACAAAAGACAGTTTCTTCACCATTGTCTAACAGTTTTCCATTGGATTTAGGTCTGTAGACGCTCCAGGTCATGGCTCCAGAAGCTAAATACTATTGTTATATAATAACCAGTTATTCACTATTTTTTTCATTAATTTACCACAAATCTTTAGCCAGATAAACTAGAACTAATTAGTGACATATTAGTACTAATTAGTACATTAGAGAACTAAAATACATGGTGTATGTTGTCTTAATACTTTTGGCCACAATATAATTGATTCTAAACTTTCATATTAATTATATAATTTTGAATCCATATATGGACATCATTGTTGTTCATTATAAGAGTAAATTAAGGTGTAACTATTGCAGGCTACTGTATTTTATGGAATATGCTGTTTTTAAACAATCACTTAGTTCCAAGTAACTATGTAGTAGATCATTAAACATATAAAATATCAATTATGGGAAAAATAGGCTTTCAGTAAATTTACTGGTTTAAACTTGTAACCAGTACACAGTCTATGCATAATAGTTAAAAATACAGAACCCTTGTACAGACACAATGTACAGGTGACTTACTAATTTGGAAGATGCGTCACTGACAAACAACAAGTCAGGTTCTGTGCCTTTGTAATCCTCCTCCACCAACGTCCCATTGAAGTCATAGAAGAGCTTGACACGCCCGTTGAGCACCGCCACACACGCAAACTTAGTCTGTGGAAGGAAGGAATGTCAAGTAAGATGACAGAATTTAACAGATGATGTCATGATGTTGTTGTCGATGCTACAATTGCAAATGTCTGACCTCATTGCGAAGCAGGAGCAGAATTCCATTCTGTGAGACAAGTTTGACTTCCAGTTCGAAGCGAGCTTTCGAACACTGGCTGTTGGCTTTAGGAGTGATCTCAGCGTAGCCTGTGCCGTCAAAGTAGGATGCATCTTCTATCCACTGCTGGGTTACTGCTGGCTTAGGTCTGAGGTACAAAACACCCACATACAATATACATACACTTAATTATACTACAATATAACAATGTACTGCTAATGGATTCTGCATTATACAGAGCAGGTATTATTCACCGCCATGCCCAAGTTGTATTTAAAACACGTATTATACAATAGTTCGTTCTGACCGGGTAATCTGACTGGACTGACTTATACTGCAAAAAAGCCCACAATGCTTATTCTCAGCTTCAATTTTCATTTCATTACTTCTCAGTTTTTATTTGCTCCAACTGTTATGTCAATGCGTTCGATTTCCAAGTCGACTGCACTCACCGCGGGCAAGGACTGTCTTCAGTGGTGTTCATCGCAAAGATTTGCTCAAAGTTATAGAGGCTGATCACCTCTTCATTCAGACTCTCGAGCTCAATGCAACCCTTGAAATTAGGCAGCTTCATGTCAGAAGGGGGCTGTGAAGTGATGACATGTTAACGATTACACAGCTTTAGAAGGAATCCTAAATGAACACTATAATATATATAAATAAAACAATGGAAAAAACAATACCATGAAGTTACTGGGATAGCCTCCAACATAGAAGACGGTTTCCTCAGGGTAGAGGTTCAGGAGGCCGTGATCTCCCTTTGCCTCCATAGTCTCCTTAAAGGATCGTCCCTCTCCTACAGTTATCACCATCTGACCATACTGCAACATCCTAAACTCACACACACACACACACACACACACACACACACACGAGAAAAGTATATTTTTTTTCTTACATGCTCTTCTGCTTCCTGATACACATGATCCATAATGATGATGATAACTAAGGTGAGGATGATGATGATGATGATGACGACATGAGGCACAGTGGTGATCATGAGGAAGATAATAAACAATAAAGTAATTCGCCCCACCTCTCCAGGAACAGACTGTTGAATTGGCCGTCTGAGCGAACGTCGACTTGCGTCACCTTCTCTGCAGTTTTATCACCGACATTAAAAAGCCAGCGGAGTCGTGCACCATTCAGGACCATTCCCATGAACCCCTGACTGGACTGCAACACACATAAAAGGCACGTTTGTTTATTTTTATTAATTGCATTTATATGAACCAGTGTCATGTATTGTTTGTAGGACAGACGATGACATTAAAGAACATAACACTCAATTACTGAAATTCTTAAACCATATTTAAATACTTACTGTTTGTCATCTCCATTTTGTATTCCATCAGTTTCATTCAGATGTCCAGATATTCAGTGGTGTATAATAGTTAATTATTTGTACCTCATTAAGCCACTGCTTGTAGGCTACGCAGGTGTCCTATGGCTTTGTGAGCATTTATAATTGTGCTCTGGTGTGTTTGTGTCATGCTGCAATTACACCGTCAAGCCGCTAGATGGCGATGGTGTTTCTATGCCACTGTGCTAAGTCTCTTCGCCACTCTCTGGTGATTTGGTCATGTTTACAATAATTCCAACCTGACTGAAAAATGGAAGTGCAGACTAAGAAGCCGTAAATGTGTAGAAGAAGAAGACGGAGGTATGATGCTACCAGGTGGACTCACAGTTGCTGAGGTCTGTATCGTCACAATGTGCAGTAACAGTTCTGGGGAGGTGCACGTCAAGCGGTGCTATAGGATACACGGCTATATGAAACCTACAGTGTGGCTAGAAGCAGCCTTCATTGTACATAAGCATTATTCTGAGAACTGTGTATTAACAATATTGGTAACTTTATTTATTCTTTATTTTACTATATTCCAATATATTTAATATATTCGTTTCTCGTCATTTTGCATAATCAGACTAAATTTGTCAGATTAAAAACGCAAGCAATTTTTCTTTTGGAAACTGATACAGAAGCAGCAATATCGCCCCCTGCAGATAATTAGACCTAATTGATGATGCAAGATCATTTGTCTTCCCATGTAACAGGTGTTTAAAATCAGAGAGACCAGCGATTCCACTTCCAGCACTGATAACAACCCTTGGCCTTTTTGAGAACAAATCTTAAAATAGCTTAAAGGTTTTAGTGTAAATAACAATGAAAGAAAATGAGATTTGAAAGGGATTTGTAAAATTTCAACATACTTATGTAACGGGTCTTCCAAAAGAGCAAGGACCTCTGGAGAAACCTTCCAATTCCAATATGAACCCTTCTGTTATTATAATGGGAATTTGGGTAACGAGTGTCTAATTATCAGGGCTTGGGTGTATGTTAATCATGGTGTACTCATATCTACACATCACACAATAAAAGAATCTGACTTACGTTCTTGTTGCCGAGGTAGAAGACAAACTGGTCGTTGGTAACTTGGCGCTTTGTGCGTGCAGCTTGTGGGAGAGTGATGTGAAACTTGAGGGAGGTGTAGGCAGCCAAGTCAGCCAGATTCCTAGGAGTCCTCACCTGCACTGCTGACTTCCCATTAAACTTCATCGACACACTGACCTGATTTGACAGGGAACAAGAAATGATCGTCCATGCCTTTTGGTGTTGCATCAATGCATATTCATTCTGAAGTGATGCGTGTAGTTTGGAATACCTTGCTAGCAGCCTTACGGGCCTCAGCAATGAGCTCACGGATTCTCAGGATATTCTCAGAAATGTTGGAAATCTGGAGTGAGCGATTCTGCAAACGATCCAGTTTCTTGATCAACATCGGGATGGTCTCGCTGAGTGCTCCCACTGCAAAATTGTCATTGTGAGGATTTTCCATTGACATAGTCTTTATGTAGCTAACTACAAAAGGATATGCTAATCCTAACCCTAAACCTAACCCTGTCTTGAGTAACCAATGAATTCATTTAGGCCAGAAATTCACATACATTCAAGCATGATGGCTGCCTCATGTGTCCTGTGTTTGTTTGGTTCTCAGTTTGTGTACGTCCTCAGAAATTAAAGCGATGTGTCCGCAAGATGAAAAATGTAAATAAAAAATATAGTGTAGTCAGCCGACACTTCAAAAGTGGAGTAAAAGCTGTGTGACCAAATCCTTAAACACATGAAGTATGAAGTATCTTTACAGCTGCACAGCGTCACAACAGTTGGAGGGACTTAAGTACTATCTTAAATATCCACATGGAAATTAAGTTCCTCAAGAGTCACCATGTTTGTTTACATTATGCAAAACTGTCTGATTGAATTCTTTGGTATGCCCCCTACTGGAGTCCTCTGGTAACAACCATAGTACAGTATATACACACGTATGTGAACCAATATGCTCATGACATTCCTAGTTAAATCACAACCACATGGTTAAAC
>JAOVVB010000018.1:14185157-14197176 GCA_028570985.1 Heterobranchus longifilis | reverse complement strand
AGTCCTTTTTGTCCTTATCCCAGGTAAGACACCACTGACGCAGTCTCTGGTTCAAGAGTGGATTGACACAAGGAATGTGACAGTTGTAGCCCATGTCTGGGATGTGTCTGTGTATGGTGGCTCTTGAAGCACTGACTCCAGCTGCTGTCCACTCCTGTTGAATCTCCCCCAAATTCTTGAATGAACTTAATTTCACAATCTATTTATGGCTGCAGTTATCCCTGTTGCTTGTGCACATTTTTCTACCACATTTTTTCCTTCCATTCAACTTTCCATTAGTGTGCTTGGATACAGCACTCTGTAAACAGCCAGCTTCTTTAGCAATGACCTTTTACGGCAAACCGAACCAGACTGAGAGACCATTTAAAGGCTCAGGAAACCTTTGCAGGTATTTTGAGTTAATTGACTGATTAGAGTGTGATACTACGAGTCTCTACTGTTGAACTGTTTCACAATATTCAAATTTTCTGAGATACTGAATTTGGGGTTTTCATTAGCTGTAAGCCATAATCATCAGAATTAAAAAAAAAAAAAAAAACACTTGAAATATATCACTATGTGTGCAGTGAATATACAGTATATAATATATGAGTTTCACTTTTTGAATTGAATTACGGAAATAAATCCATTTTTCGATGATATTCTAATTTATTGAGATGCACCAGTAAATGTAACAGTTATCACGGTATTATACGAACAGAAAATTTAATGACAGGCATGGGCTGATCATTGTCTGAAGATTCATCAGACATACCTCTTCTGCTGTTGGGATAGGCTGTGATTTTGCCGTGGGAGACGGCAGGCTCAGTGCTTACATATCTGAGGATCAAGCGCTTGAGATACACGTCCGCCTCATTCACGTGCACCGTCAATTTAACTGCGCTCTGAGATAGACAAAAGTGAGGAAAGAGCAGGGGGAGGAGGAAAGGTAAGAGTGAAATGGGAAGGGAAGGGAAGGTATACAGCAAAGGTCTGTGTTAAAGACCTAGAGTTGGGAAGGTGAATCTAATCTAGCTGTCTGGGTCTGTCTGTTTGGATTCAGGCCCTGGTGCAGCCTTGGAGAGGAGAAGCCGTAGCAACCGAGCTAGTGAAGCTTTTGGATCACCCGAGAGCATGCGCATTTGAGAATCAGGAACAGGAAAGAGGGAGCGGAGGGAAGGAGTAAAGAAGGAGGTGGACATAAAAGATTAAGAAAAGGAAGATAGATATGGGACTCACAGTTGCTGCACAGAAAATTCCTGCTGTCTTCCATCACCGAGACGCGCCCCCAGACGTCTGTGCCTCCACGGTTAACATAGCGCAACACCACATGGAAAAGATCTGGGGATCCGACCACCACTTCAACCAGAACCCGAGGCTTTGGATTTTGAGAATATCCGAAATGGAGCGCAAGGGAGAAAGAAGGAAAGAGAGCACAAAAGCAAAAGACTTTTCTTAAAACCACCACCGGGACTACAGTATCAAGCCAAGAGCAGCACAAAATAATCAAACCGTTACACACAGCTCTTTCACCAAGCCACAAGCCAAGCCAAGCTATATTTTAAAGACTTCACCAAGTCTTAGGAAGTGAGCTGCAGAGCATTAAACATGCACAGGACAAACTTAAGATGCGTACAATATTTCTGCACAAAATTCTTAGTAAAATTAATACATACACACATTACACATTTACACAGAACATCAATATTTTGGCAGACATCTTCACGTTTGTTGAGACTCATTTTCACTCATCTTTATAACTTGAACATTTGCTTTTGTCTGTTGTCTGGGGAAGGTGAAGGTCACTGAGTGCTTTCTCTAAAGCCTGATTCATACTTGTGTACCCGATGGCACTGTGATCATTTACACTTGTGTGCTGATGTGTCAGTGTGACTCTGCGAATACTCCATCAAACCAATAGTTGGCGGTGGAATTTCTGCTCTGCTGCGTCACTTCACCATTCTCTGGGGAGTTTTCTTGGTGTACGACGAATGATGAATGAAACTGAGTGGATTTATTTTACGCCATTTTTTGGTGTACTTTTAATGATTTTTTAATGATCTTTTTTGTTCCGTCGCCACAACGTGTAGTTACATTTGCGGGAGCTGCGCATCAGGCTACGCTGTAGGGTGTGCTGTATGCTACAGGTATGCACAAGATCTACAGTTTAGACTAGACGCTGAAACATAAATCAGGCTAAAAATAGCCAGTTGCATATTTTTGATGTGCTGCTCATGCTGTGCCACAGGGCAGCCTAACACAGGGTAAGAGCAAAACACACTATGTGCCCTGTTCCACACACATGAGGTCACAGATAACCATGATTGGTTACTGTCACTGACAGGAGAGAGTGTGATGTCTTCGCACCCACCCAGGGAGCACAGCCCATACTGCTTCCCCAAATGTCGTCAAATGGCAAGAGTAACAACAATAAGCAGATTGTACACAAAAGAGATATGGGTAAGTGAAAATTATATTATTTCACTCTAAAAATGTACAGTAAGTCCCCGACTTACAAACATTCAAGTTACGAATTACTGCAAATATGAAGATTTACGAACATTTGTGAGTGCAAATAAATCGCGGAAGTAGCTCGCATGTATTTTACAAAAAATAGACACTGCAGTGCATCAGATACCAATATTTACTATTATATACAATATGTTCTGTGTGTAAGTAAATGTATAAAATGTCCAACATCCGGTGTATTGTATGTGTTTGCGTGTGGGGGTGCGAGAGAAATAAATCGCCCTCACAAGTTTCAACGAATCAGTTCGGGAGCACGATGATAGTAGAATGCTGTCCTGTAAAGCTCTCCCGATGGTGAACGACCTTAATTTTGGAAAATCTTCAACGAGACAGAGTTCACAGCCCGAAACAACTCTAAGACAAAATGGCGCCTGTTTAAGCGCGTAGTAAACACCGGGATTCCCCTCGTGATTTGGAGGCGCAGTCTTGCGAGAGTATAATACAAAACCAAAACACCAAACGTGTGTGGGTTTTTTTTTTTTATGCTTTACATTGTATATTTGTGTCAAAGGTGTATAAGACTCACTTTGTCTGACTTACGAACAAATCTGACTTATGAACGTGCTCCTGGAACAGAACTCGGGGACTTACTGTATTGTTGAATTTATTTATTTATTTAACATAAATTTTATAAATTGAAGTAGGACATAACAAACCCAAAAACACCTAAAAACTTAGTTTTATTCTTTTGTCCATTCTGAAATTCTTACCTGAATGATGGACATCTGAGCGTAGCCCCTCCAGCTAAACCCCTCAAACTCCAGTGGATTGTAACCAAAACGCACTGGCCGGCCATCCAGCGTCGTGCCTTCTTCCACCTCAAACTTCAGGTGGTGAAGGTCAGGAAAGTAGTGATCAGGACGTGGACTAGGAAACAAAACCAGGAGTGTGTAGCTTCACGGTAAAAGCCAGGACATACTACACTTTTAGAAAGATGCTGCATATGTCTCTTACTGGTTGCATTTGGGCCCCTCCACATTGGGTCTGCACCTACACCTGCCTTTTCTCTCCTCACATGACGGAAGAGCTGAACCTCCTATATCACACTGACAACCTGGAAACCCACACACATATACACATACACAGTCAAAGGCTAATAATTACAAAATTATGCTTGTGCATTTAAATTATACATTTAAAATATCACCTTACCCTGGCAGCCAAAGTAGTTGTTACGGTCCAGATGGAAGTAGCCGTCCTTACACACCGTACATGTTCCACTGCACACGTTAGGCTTGCAGTAGCATTGTCCATTACCCTGAAAACACACAATCACACACACAACATTAAAAATCATCTCATTTACTCCACCATGCTGGTGTATACCTTTCACATTTTTTCCAGACAGTGAACCCACCTGTCTACACTCTGCCACTTCACTCACTGTCCCTGCAGTGTTACACTCACAGCCTAGATAAAATAAAAAAAACACCACCAAGTGCAATACATTAAACAGTGCGATGCATTACAGTCAAACGATCACATCAACGACTGCTTTATTGCTGATAATCTTTCTTACTTGAACACCCGAACGCAGTATCGGGTGAGAGGTTCCAGTAAAGCGGCTTGCATCTGTCACAGGCTGAGCCCTCCACATTCAGTTTGCACTCACAGGAGCCCTAACAAATACGTGTTAGTAAGAGAGTAAGTGATGCCATGAGTACGGTCAGCCACTAGAGCGATGGTGGATGGTATTTTCTTTATAAAGCAGGCTACATGGTTTTATATCAAGTTTACGTAAAAACAGACATTTGCAGTTCTTACCACAATGGGTAAAATCTCATTTTCCACAGAGCCGGCGGGATTACATGTACCAGCTACATGCAAGAGAGAGAGAAAATAGAATTAGACTGCGATTAAGACTACGCGAGTTCAGCCCTGGCTGTAGACTGGAAAGGAAGGAAAATCACCTTGGCACAGGGGAAAGTTGTAGAATCCAGAGCTGCACAAGTCACACCTCTCACCCACCACATTAGGTAGACACACACACTGCCCTGAAACCGGATCGCACACACTGAACCGAGAGCCTTCCTCTGAGCACTGGCAGGCTAACAGATAGAGAGAGACACACAGAGATCGACGTTAATATATAATTTACTTCAAACGATTAGAAACCTGTCTCTGTCATGAAGTCCTCAGAACTATTAACACTTTTTTCCCCCCTGATTTTCTCCCTAATTTAGTTGTATCCACTTCCTCCCCGTCACTAGGGGGCTCCCACATTAAGGCTACTACTACCAGTCAGTAGATTCAAAATAGGTCCACATTTATAAAGATTCTGTGACTTACGTGAGCAGGTAGGGAAACTGTAGAACCCCGGAGCGCAGGACTCACACCTGGGGCCGCTGTAGTTGGGTTTACACTGGCACTGCCCTGCCACATTGCAGCTGGAGTCAAGGGATGTCCTCGGGTCGCAGGTGCACGCTGGGAAAAAGATACAGCTACGTGAGACATGCTACAGCAAGTATATCATATAGAGCAAGTCCATGGGTTTATACTGCAGTATGTGTATGTATACAGTATGTGCGTGTTTTCTTACCCTCGCAGTTGGGATAAGAGTGGAAGCCTGAGCTGCACTGATCACAGCGAGGGCCTGTAAACTCGGGCCGACATGCACAATGCCCAGAGGAGTCACAACCACCAGGTAGAGCGCCTATAGCGCTACAGCCACACACTAGAGAGAGAGACAGAGACAGAGACAGAGAGAATGTATGCTTATGTGTAGTTACAAACTTGAATGCGTATTAACCAGAAAAATGTGTGTACTGTGTAACCAAAGACATAGTAATAGAATGAGACTTGGCACACACTCACGCTGACACAGAGGGTAGTTGAAATAGCCGGGAGCACACTGATCGCATGAATAGCCGTAAAAGCCGCTTCGACACTCGCACTGTCCTGTTTCTCCATCACATGCTCCGTCCAGACAACCTGGGCATGTGCACTGACAGCCTAGAGGAGGGACAGAGGGTCAGATACACTCCGTGTTTGTGTGCAGGTGTGTGTGTGTGTGTGTGTGTGTTTGTGTTTGTCTGTACCGTTTGCTCTGGAATAAGGTCAATCTGGACTCCTCAGACCACATGACCTTTTTCCATTACTCCATTAAGTCCACTCTTTACACTCATTAGAAAATGGAAGCATTTTTTTTCTTATCCAATTAGTCTCACTTAGTGGTTTTCTTATGGCCACACAGCTGTTTATTCCCAATTCTGTGAGTTCTCGCTGCATGCTGTGTGTGGAAATGCTCTTATATTAACACTATATTCACAGGTTTCAATTATGCACTGGACCTGTGACTTTGGACAATTATGACTTAACCTGATTCTAGTAATTTAAGATCTCATTAATTGTTTTCATTTTCAATAATTTGGTGGCGATAACAAGGCAGTGTGTATGATAATACAATACAAAAGCATATTCATATGAGATATTTTAGCCAGTGTTTGATAAAGCAAAATTATTATAAATGTTCATGAAGCAAAAGAAAAAATATCTCATTTCTTAGTCAAATGTGTACAGTATGTGTGTGTGTGTGTGTGTGTGTGCTTACGATAGCAGTTGGGGCCATAGTACCCAGGAGCACAGATCTCACAGTGCTGTCCAGAGAAACCAGGTTTACACACACAGGTCTGTGTGTGTGGGTCTGCCTTACATGAATTTCCTTCTGTGCCTGCCGCATTACACTCACAGTCTATAAAAACAAACACACACACGCACAGAAACCATTGGAATAATCATATTATATATAATATGATATGAAAAGAAATCCACAGATGAGTCTTACTGATGATCTCTCCTGCAGGCCGAGCCTCTCCGTTAATATGCGTGGGGAAGGTGGGAGTGACCACTGCAGCAAATACACACAAACATAAAACATACTTTATAGTTTCATGAAAAAAATCAGTTTTAAAATTGTTATACTGATCAGCTAGAATCTGCAAAAGATGCATCAGCAGGCCCAGGCTTTTATATTCATATCTAATGAAGATATATTTCCTAATAATAGTTATGACATCAATGCAACTCATTAACTGACCAAATCTTTAAAAAAATAATTATATTCTGTAATAAGTAACACTGCTGTATCTTTGCGTGCTCTTACTGCTGTACTGTGTCATACACAGCTCAAATGGTTGCTTTTATCATATATGTATTCTTTCTTCATGGCCACCACAATCACTATTACATTCAACCTGCTTTAATGTCAAAATGCAGAACAGCACTGTAGTAGTAGTAGTAAAATATCATATCTGTCATATCTGTCTCACAGGCTGTGGGTTTATCACCTGTTTACGTTCACTCATCATGAACATGAACATACTGTACACTCATATAGCGCTCATTAAAGCAGCAGTTTTGTGACTTGTGTTTAGAGACTTTTATTTTGACGGTCATCTCAGGACTGCATTCCCCAGCATACCATCCATGTTGTAACTGTACCCACCTGCACCTTGTTCAATTATAGTCTGTCTATATATAAGGTGCGTTCCAATCGGCCTGAAGTACCCTGAGAAGTATACTAGACTGGGTGCATGTTAAGTGTAATTCCAAACCGCAGGGAGCGAAAATGTTCAGTTCAAAGGGAACTGCGAACGTTGTAGGAAACGCAACAGGTGTCACTACACCAGGAAAGGGAATGAAAAATTTCCCATAAGTCACTGTGTCTGGCTGGAGCGTGAAAAAAGGGAGCTTGAAAAGAGATTTATTATTATTATCAAGAACGACATCATATTTAAAGAACACAATAATTTAAAATTTAACTTAATCAAGAAATCCTTAGATGGGCGACACGGTGGTGTAGTGGTTAGAACTGTCGCCTTGCACCTCCAGGGTCCAGGTTCGATTCCCGGCCAGGCTCGATTCTCGTCTCTGTGTGCATGGAGTTTGCATGTTCTCCCCGTGCTTGGTGGGTTTCCTCCGGGTACTCCGATTTCCTCCCACAGACCACATATGCAGGTTAGGCTAATTGCCGTTCCCAAATTGCTCGTAGTGTGTGTGCCCTGCTATGGATTGGCATCCTGTCCAGGGTGTACCCTGCCTCGTACCCTAAGTCTCCTGGGATAGACTCCAGGTCCCCACGACCCTGGATAAAGTGGGTAGAAGATGAGTGAGTGAGTGAATTAGTCAAATTACAAGACACCAAATATAAGATTAAAGAACCTGTTTCTTGACATGTATTACTAGAAAGCAGCAAAATGCCAATTTGCCAAGAGTGTAAGAACTTGAAACTAAGCTTGAAATTAGTGAAATTGCCTAAAAATAGATTTGACGATATTATACGCTGCCTGGCCAAATAAAAAAAAGTTTTAGAAGGGTTGCTTCAGTTGTTCACATCTACTGTAGGTTCAACAACATTATGGCAATAAAATAAAATTAGCTGACGACCTGAGTGTACTGAATGGTCAGGTTATCACATCTATGGAGTTTTTCTTCCCTGATGGCACATACACATTCCAGGACTCAAATTGTAAAAGAACGGTTTTGGGGACATGAGGAATCATTTTCAGACACGTACTGGCCACCACATTCTGTTCTGTAATGAAAGCTAAGGGCGATCAAATGAAATATTAGAATATGCAACTTTTTGGGAGGCCAGCCAGTGTATTTGGTCTAATACGAAATGCTAGATAAATGTAACTATACAGTATTCAAGATATTTTCACTTACTGAGATTTTTTTGGAGCACACCATACTGATGCATCCCCTCTACTCTGTAAAATAATCAGTCATCCATGGATGTACTGTGAACATATTCCCAAATAATAAAGATGGCATCAAAATGCTGATGCTTGCACAATTTACCTGCAATAAAGCATCAATGAAGCCTTTTTTGTTTTAGCATTGCTTTAAAATGCTTTAAAAAATATTATGCAAGTCACTGTGATTCTATGATTATGTCCATTACTGTGTGTACGCGTTGTTCTGGAAAAAAAAGTTAAGTCACTGTATCGGCCCATTTATTTCTGTGAAATTAGCTTTCTATGGTTACTTGCTTGATTAGATTTGATGTGATTTCAAATTATGTAAGAAGATTTTGGCTTTTGGTCATAGCTGCATAGATATGAAAACACCAGAGTTTATGAAACTGTAGAAGTTGGCTAATTATTTTGTCATTGCTGTAAACTTTAATATATTACACTATTATCATTTTGTTCATTTCTCTTAGTTTGTACTAATGTGCTTAACTTGCTCCCCATAATGTATTACCTTAAATAAGATACTAGCCTTTAGTCTAGTCACTAGACCCTAGGGGGCTAAGGCACTGGAGCTTCCACTTCCCTGGCAAGCTAGGTAATGGATTAATGATTAAAAATCATAATAAGATAAGAATGTTTAGAAGGCTTGAGGCTTTGTACTTATACAGTTTACATTATTATGTTACTGTATAGTATATTGTACATACATTACTGTGCAAGTCTTAGCCTCTTGAGATCCAAATATCGTCATATGTCGTCAAAAATTTATTCATATTACCACAAAAACTGCTGGATTTTGCATTCAAAAAAGAAGAAAGTGCAACAGTCAAAGTCAGTAAATGCTCAGTAAACTTACTAGTTACTGTAACTTCCTTCCAAAACTACACAAATTATCCCTGAGACTAAAATGTGCTCGAAGCGTTGTCACACCAAATACAGGCTTTATTTCAATAATTCCTGTTTACTAGGCCTTTTGCACAGTACTGTACAATATACTGTATCCATTTTGTATATTCTGGTATTATTAGTTTATAATTTTTTTACTTATTATATTGTATGATGTTTTATATTATAAAGCATGCTGTTTAATTAAAAACTAAAACTGAGAGATGATAAGGAAATAGTGTGTGTGGGGGAAAAAAATAGAGGTTATAGTGGAGGTGAAGAAAAAGAATCTGAAAGAAGAAAAAAAATTATAAGTTACAATGCGGGTAAAATAACGATCCCAGTGATATTTGGTCAGTTGTGAATATCATTTTTCTTTGAAGTAGACAGCTAAGAAACTGTACTGTAAATGAAGTGTGTAGCAACAGATGGATTACAGTTAATAACTGAGACAAAGATCTAGAAAATAACCTATGTAGTAAGTGCACCTGATGCAGTGACCAATGTTTGTATAAAACTGCCCAGGGCACAAATTGAGGGCATGGGGTCAAGCCAATAAAACACACAAGAGACTCTCCATTAGAAAGGAAAAAATCGGCTTGGGGTCATAATATTAAATTAATCTGAGTGAATTGCCAGCATAAGCATGAACTGAAGATTTTTTTTTCTTCTTTGTTTAATATGCAATTTATTTTTGCCTGAACTGCTTATGTGCTTATTCCTGTAGTATTTCAAGCTCCAGTTATGTTAAGCAGTGTGCTATTATTTAATCTGCCAGCTCTGACAAAAGTCAGGCGTGAACAAAATTTTAATATCATTGCCCTGATATGCCCTGATATGCCCTCTAACTGGTTTCTGTGGTACCAACTTACATAGGTACACCTCAAATACAGTAAACCTGTTAAAAAACAGTATGTAATTGTTGATATGGTGATGTTTTGTGTAATTTTTTGTGTAATTTTTTGTTTTCTCTAATGTTTTCTGACACCGAGATGGATGAAGTTTGCTCGGTACGCCTGAGTTGTTATTATATTTTTTCTCAACAGCAAGGTTAATAAAGGAATGACTGTTTATATCTGCTATAATGTGATAACATGTACAAGATAAAGCCTTGTTTTACAAAGGTTTACAACATTAAATAAGCTATAAACAGATGCATTTAAAATATGGGATCTCTGTAAAGTGTGCTCCATTGTTAACTGTGCTGTATAAAAATTTACCTGAATAACACTTTCTGCCAGAGCTATCCTTTATCTGCTTATAGTTGCATCATTCCTTAAGGCAGTTTACTGTAGTACAAGAGGAATAAAGCAAAATTAATAATCAGCTCCATAGCTGTCGGCAAAACATGCCGCAACCCCGTCAAGAGCACACTTTATTATGTTTTATTCATTACTAATACCCTATTTGCTTTATAAATAGGGATCGGTCTGGCAAAGGAAGTGTGTTGTAAAATAAATATGAGACCATAGTGGCCTGTTCTTGTGTTTTATTCTTCCTGATACACGCTCTGTTTATATACGCACTGTACAAAAGAACAAAATCTCAAGGGATACTCAGTTTTTCTTTGCATGTTAAAGGCTTATTATTGTTTAGATGATTTTGAAAGCTTCCTTACCCTATTTACTGTGTGCTTACTGTGTAGGTCATTCTGAAGAAAAAGTGGAATTTGGCTTATAAAAAGCTCCTGTAATGTATTTCTTCTTTCACACTTAGAACGTCTTTATTTAAACTTTCTTTAAATTTAAGTCTAAAAATCCAAAAGTAGATTCAAAAGTAGAGCTTAATGCACTTAAAAATATATACATTTAATAGCTGCTTTTCTTCCTGGTAACACCAATGACAGTAACACCAATGACAATTTAAAGAAAGTTACTATTTACAAAATATCTTCCATGTGTACAGTAAGACCATGGTTTTCACTTATGTAAAAATCAATTAATTATTAATTGTAATCAGTTTTAGTGTCCAGTTTTTAACAGTAAATAAATACAGTAACAGTAAATTATACAGTAAATCTAAAATGAATAATACCAATGACAGACTTTCAATAAAAAAGCAAAATAAATGATGACATTTCTAAACAAATGAAGCAAAACATCTGACATACCTTTTGCATTTCCTCCCACAGTCCAAAGACATGCAGGTTAGGCTAATTTGTGTGCCCATAGTGTGTGAATGAGCGTGTGTGTATGAGTGCGTGCCTTGCGATGGATTGGCACCCTACCATGCCTCATGCCCTAAGTCTCCAGGCCCCCGCAACCCTGTATACACAATAATGCGATATAGAAAATGAGTACAATGAGTAACAGTTATAAGTAACAGAATAACAGTTTTCTAGCAATTGAAGAGAGTGACTTGGAAGTAAAAGACTTATTTGGGTTTTTGCTAATCAGTAATTCCCACCTCGGGTCTGTGTGCATGAAGTTTGCATGTTGTCCCCGCGCTTGGTGGGTTTCCTCCAGGTACTCCGGTTTCCTCCCACAGTCCGAAGACATGCAGGTCAGGCTCAAACTGGCATTCCCAAATTTTCCATAATGTGTGAATGTTGACCAGAATGTTGGCCTCCACAATGTCTAGTTGGACTACAGAGGTTCCTAGATGGATGGATGAATGGATAGATGGATTTATACCTGCATTTTTGTTTGTTTGTTTGTTTGGTGTTTGTTTGTTTGTTTGCCAGTGAAAGCTGACATAGAGCCAGTGAGAAGGAGGACTGGAAGGGAAGACAGAATGCAGCAGAGAGAAAAAAAGGTTGAAAAGGAGAGGAGAGAAATGGATAAGGAGAGGAGGAGGAGGATGAGGAAGAGGGAATGAGGACTGAGAGAAGAAGAGAGAAAAAGGAGAAGGGGGGAGGGACACGCGCACACTCTCTCTCTCTCTCTCTCTCTCACACACACACACACACACAGATAGAGAGAGAGAGAGAG
>JAOVVB010000018.1:14159206-14179297 GCA_028570985.1 Heterobranchus longifilis | reverse complement strand
CACAAATACAAACACAAGTAAGCAATTCACACAGGTAAAACATCAAGCAAAGCAGGTTATTGATTTTATATATCTCTGTCTGACTCGAGGGGAAAAAAAACAGAGATAATGAGAGTGGCTTGTCAATGGGCTTCACAAGAACAGCACAAAAAGTTCAAGTGCCTCTGTTCAAAAGGATGAATGTATCACATTGACCTGCGACCTGAGAGAGGCTACAATTAAACAAGGGAGACAGACAAGAAAGACATGACAAAAAACAGCGGTAGGTGTGAAAACATTATTTCTAACTGATTAATGGAAATAAAATGTGTATGTGATGTTATATGTGTGTTTTTATTTATATATATATATATATATATAAATGAACAACCGTGCTGCTATTATCAGCTTGTATATACAGTACTGTAGTACTAAACACACAGTACTCCCTCACATATGCTCTCTCTATCAGAACAGGTTGTAATCACTCGCATTTATTTAATCAACATCAAACGTCTTTCTTTGACTTTGGAGGCTGTCTGTCAACTCAATTTCAATACAAGAAGGTCCTATTTCCAAAGACATGTAAGGGATCTAATCTTTAAGCAAATAATATGGTTATGATTGAAAGGTGATTAAAATGATTCTCATTGAACTCAGTAACAGTAAAGAAACATTAGAAATGGGATTTCCATTTAACTGATTTCACAGGTATGTTGAATTTGCAAATAAGAAAGTCCACTGCACAAATAGGTCTAGAATTGGCTTGAAACAATTTTTTTAAACATTGGGAAACAATTAACATACAGACATGCGCTTGTGTGATAAATACAAAAAAGTTACAGCCAAGAGACCCGCTTGACACACACACGCACACACTTCAACATACATCTGTTTCATATCATTATAATCTATGGAGGGCCTTTGGCTTTTCTGTGTACAGCTCTGAGAAGGTGAGAAGTTTCTATTCTGATGTCTCTGACACTTTTCCACATGATCTCACGCAAATCTAAAGCAGGAAGATTCACAGGGACAAGACACACAGTAATCCCTGTTTCCCAGTCGCAGCACTGCAATGCTTATTCAGATTATTCAGATTGGAAAACAATGGTTTAGGACTATTTTTTACTGT
The DNA here is from genome assembly GCA_028570985.1 of Heterobranchus longifilis. Taxonomy (NCBI): domain Eukaryota; kingdom Metazoa; phylum Chordata; class Actinopteri; order Siluriformes; family Clariidae; genus Heterobranchus; species Heterobranchus longifilis. The sequence goes on along the minus strand of JAOVVB010000018.1, from coordinate 14,178,186 downwards.
TTATCTGAAGATGATTGCAATTATAGAAGTGAAACGCTTGTTCAAAATTTCTCAAATATTTAATAAACACTGGAGGATCTGGATAATGGGACAACTATGGATTATTGTGTAAACACAGGACCTGTATAAATTATGAAATGCTCAAAACATTCTCTGGGCAGGTCACTGATGGACCAGCCCATTAAAGAGGATGTGAATGTTAACAAACCTGGCTTATACTAGTAATTCCCAACTCTGGGTACTGGTTTACACAGCAACAAAGACTTGCAGAAGGAGTCTGTCTGGTTATAACACCGATTCAAAGCACAAGAACAAGTCCACCTATAAATGGCCCAAAATAGAAAGTTCATGCTTGAAAGCCCTCCAGTGAGGCTGAATGAAAGCAATTCATCAAAGAAGAATGGGTTAACATTCCTACACAGTAATGTAAAAGACTGATGTCAAGTTATCAGAAGCATTTGGTTGGAGTTGTTGCTGCTAAATGACCAATGACCAATTATTAAATGCAGGGGGTAATTACTTTTTCACCTTTGTCAGGGAGTGGTTGGTGTTGCATAACCTTGTTTCTTGAATTAGTAAAATGGTTATTTAAAAACTGTGGTTTGTGGTCTTCCTCGTCTTCCCCTTGTCGTACATTACAGTTTGTATGAGAATCTGAATCCAGTGTAACAAATTAGCAAAAATAGAAATTCATGACACTTCTTCACAGCACTGTGCCTCCACCCACTAGGCTCGCATACATGGTTTTGGGTTCGTTTTTTTATTTTATTTTATTGGCTCTTCTAAGAGATCACAAGACCTCTGGGGGTGTGCTGTGGTGCCTGGCACCAGGACGTTGGCAGTGGACCCTTTGTGTGCTCTGGGCTGCGGGCTCGGGCCTCCATGGATCAGACTTGTTTGTCTAGCGTATCCCATGAATCCTCAATCAGATTGGAAAATGAGGAGGTTGAGTTGGTAGCATTGGGCCCCTTGGTGTTCTGCTGTGCCCAATAGTGTTCTGGTGCCCTTTCATCATGCCCAGCATTAAGGATTTAGCTTTTATCAGTGATTTGTGCTGCATTGGATTTCTGTGGGATTTGATAGGACAGACTGGCCTATCCTCTCGGGCATGGGTTTGCCTTGGGTGCCCATGATCCTGTCTCTGGTGTATAGGTTGCGATCAGTGTTGTTCAGTTGATCTGAGGGTGGTTAATCAGTGTATGTATACAAGCACGAGAGAGAATTATAGTTAATATAGTACATATACCCTTCCTGATTCCTACGCAGATGTAGCAGGGATACTCAAGTAGCTAGCCACTGTTGTGCGGTCTTGAAACCAGCACACCACATATGTCACAAGCTGCCTGCAGAGGCTTAACTATAACATTTCCTGCCCTGTCATAACTACCTCCAATGATATACACACAGCCCTATAGATCCAGACATCACGCATCTCTCTAAATGCCTGAAAAGCCTAAAAACATAACCTTGAGGGGAATGCAGGGTAATTATTTAAGTCCCGTATATACATGTGAGTAGGTCAGTGTATGATGTCATACATTCTGTATGCTCGAACATGCCTGCATTACCTGACTCTCATGATTATGGTTAGAGTGGAGATGAAGCTGATATACATGCACACTTTTTTCATTTGTTAGAATACTATTCTCTGCAACATAAATGAATTGAATTAGAAACCTGTGTCGACAAACCTGAGTGTGGCACATTGACAGACTGAAGTAATAAATCACAACGCACTGATACATGTTACATGTGTTTCTGGCTCCAGGAGAAGATTATTGTTAACCACAAAACATCTGATATCTTACAGGACAACCTTGAGCTACTAATCCTGAATTAATAAGAGAGATAAAGCTGGAAAGACCCTTTTTTATATATATAGGTTGTAAGTATACAGTGCTGTGAAAAAGGTTTTTCTCCCTATTCAGACATCTATATCTTTTGCATGTTTATCAGACAATTATCAAATGATTCAGATAATCAAAAATATTTGAATATTTAATTACATAAAGATAACCGGAGTAAAAATAAAATGCAGTTTAAATGCAGCTGAATTCTGAACAATTCTGCATCGAAGAGCGGCCAAAATTTCTCCACAGCAACATAAAAGACTCATTGCCAGTTATCGCAAACACTTGATTGCAGATGTTGCTGTCATGGGTGGCACAACCTGGGATTAAGGTTAGGGGGCAATTACTTTACTTCACATAGGGCCATGTAGGTTTGGACAGCTGTTTTCCCTTCATGAATAAAATTGTCATTTAAAAACTGCGTTTTGTATTTAGTCGGGTTATCTTTGTGTGATATCAAAATTTCTTTGATGATCTGACGAATATGCATAAAAAGCAAGAAGGGGCAAATACATTTAGACAACACTTAAAATTTAGCAAGATCATATAAAAGACCTAGAAAAGTCATTTGTAGTGCTTACTTGTAGGGGTCATTGGGGTCAACAGCGTTGCAGGCTTCAGCATGGCCATTGCACACACATCTCCCTCCAATGCTGATGTCTTTGATGCTGTAGTAATACTGCAGAAAAAAAATATATCGAAGAAACGTCAATGCAGAAAATAGAATTCCATAATAAAACCATGATAAAATTGTGTTTGGATTATACAGACCTCTCTCTATTTAAATTAATATCTTTTTCTGTAGTTATAATGGCAAAAGTTTCATGTTCCTTGCATCTTACCCGGCGGGTGACGGTGGGATCTCTCAGTGCTTTGCCCATCAGGTGGCCCAGCAGTGTGTTGGTGCGCAGGAAACGCAGGCGGATGTTGGTAGCTTTGGTGAATTCCCTCAGCACCGGCGAGTAGGAAAAATTCATGGCTCCAGGTCGCCCGTTAACCAGAGAAACCACGATCTGTGTGTGAACAGTAGAGAATGCACACAGTATGTGAAAACCAATGGACTTGACTTGAGATTTGTCCACAAGCCACAATTCATCAAAACTTTTTACTACAACTTTTTATTAAAAATTTATTTTTTTGCTCTTCTAAGAGATTCTTTATCCATATGTTACTTTACAGATGTGCAGATTTAGATCCTTAATAAATAGGGCAGATGTGACAGTCATAAGAAAAATCTTTGTAAGATCACATGAGAAAGGAAACTTAAGAAAAATCACCAAACAACAAATAGTTTGTTTATTATACATTATAGTGTAGTGTAGAGTAGGTATCTCATTTTTGAGTCTGGTACAGTTTTTTTTAGAAATAATAATTTAAGGCTGCAAATAGATTATTTGCTAACTGGCATTTCCAAATTATGTGTGAATGACTGTGTGTTTGTCCTGCAATGTCTTGGTACCCTGTCCAGGGCGTACCCGCCTTGTGTCCTAAGTCTTCTGGGATAGGCTCCAGGCCCCGTCGTGACTCTGTATACAGGATAAAGCGGTACATACGATGGGTGAGAGTGTGTGATCAGGATCATTACCTCTCCATTCTCCAGGGGCACAATACGAGAGTATTCAGTTGTGCAGATGACATCATTGTCATGGTTGATGCGCTCAATGGTTCTCTGGCCAAATCGCTCGATGCAGTCTCTTTTGGATGCTGTGAATCAAAGCACCGAAAGCACACATAGTGTGAAAAATGTTCGTTTGTCTACTAGGAGAATTGTTAGAGAGTGAACAAATATCCGGGTACAAGGTAACTAAGAGTTGCTCACATTCTTATAACACTAGATGGCATGAACAGGTCCTGAAACAACATTCTTGCAATGTTCTAAACCATCCGATGTATAATGTTTTGCTTCATTTTATTAGAACGCTCATCACTTCTGCTCCCACACGGTCGCGTTTATACAGAAACATTATGGACACATTGTGTTTTAGGTGAAAATGCCTGCTCTGTTTTCTCCTTTCTTTGACCTCTCTGTTATTCAGATGCGTTCTGCACAGGGGTGTTTGTGGAAAACAAAGCCAAGAACAGAATATTATGTTTCAGTGCGGCGAAACATACGTCAAAAGCAAGAGCAAAAATGCCTTTTATAGCTAACCAAGAAATTTCGTCTCCATAAACATAGTGTAGAACAGTGGGAGATCATCAACTGCGGCAGTGACTATGTTGAGGACCTGTGTACAAATGATAAGTTCTTTTACAAACATGTGCAAGTTGAATGAATTATGTAATTTAATAAAAACTTATGCCCATTTTCACATTACTCACAGTAACGTAAAGCATAACTATTCACCCCCTGGGTCACTACCTATTTAGACAACTGAAAGTCTTCTGGTCTCTGTCAGCTTTGCATATCTGACCATTCTTCCTGTCAGAATTGCTCAGGCTCTGTGTGATTGGATGACGACTCCTGGTGAACAGCAATCAGGCTTTGACATCTTAGGTCATCTTTCAATCACTTTATTTTTTAACAAGTGCCAACTTTCCTGATCATTCCAGACTGGACCATTTCACCCTTGCATTGACTGTAAAGACATACAATGCTCCTGTCCACACTACAAACCATGAAAGTACTGTACTTTGGAACAGGGATGCATTAAACATGAAATGCATGTTAACAGTGTACTCACAGGCAAAGAACTGCCATGGATGGTACGTCTCTCCAAAGTCCACAGAGCGCTCAAGGACCCAGAGGTCAGGTCTTGGAGAGTTGGCGAATTTGATGAGCACATAAGCCACATGGAAGAGCTGTTGGAGACAAGAAAAACAGATATGTATGATCTAACATGCAGCAATACAATGGTGGTGCATTGACAGTAATGGCTGTAAAGTGTGCCAATCCAATGCATTTAGTGGAAAACTGACCTCATGTAATCCATTTTTTTTTTTTTTAGAGAGAGATTTTACATAAAACAATATTTTTCCTTCATAGAATCTCTAGTGTAAATTTAGAGTTAGAAGGGCTTGTGGGAAAGATTAGATTTCAGTCAAAATGTTAGCATAATATGTGACATTATTCTTTGATCCCACTGAGACCGTTTAATCAGATTCATATTTTCAGACAGACCAGACAGTGAGCTCACACAGGCAGAGTATCTGACACATGTCTCTGTTAGGATTACTAAATCAAAGGGAAAAGGGAAAAAAAACAGAGCAGACAGGATTACTAAACCCCAAACTAGAAATGTAATAATAACAGAAGGATGGCAAAGAATCTGTGAGTTAAGGTTTTGATGTTGCAGTAAAGTAAAAAAAGTAAAGTAAAAATAATTTCTGAAGAATCGCTTTGATTGATGCTCGTTGGACATCCCAGACTTCTTTTTGCATTATTGACATTCTTGTCACAACAGCATGTTCTCATATCGTACACTCATATGGTAAAATATTTATCTGTATCTACGTATATACTACTGCATTTCCCATCGGTACTCTAGAAACAGCACCTGATCATACACACCACAAGTCTCATTTTTGTTCCTTCTCGAGAAACATAAAAAAAAATTTATTTAAAAAATAGTTCTGGTCTACCTGGCTGAAGAGTTGTGCTTAACAGAATCAGCTCGTTTAATTAATAGGGGGGGGCAAATACTTATGGTGCAGGACTTTTATATGCCACTTCTGCAAATAACAAACATTTCATTCTGTATAACTTATATTTAAAAAATAATTAATGTTAAATAAATGGCCCTGTTGGTTTTATATCCCAAGCTTTTTAGTTAGTAAATTACACCTGGACTGATCTTTTACATATAATTTTTCATTTTTCCTCTATAAAAGCATTCTTTATATAATCTCTCCATAAATTCATCTTCTTCCAGGCAGCTCCAGGAGACATGCAGCTATTTCCTTTCTGTCAGTAGTGATGACCTGTTTGTAAACCCCTTGACCCTTTCCCACACAAGCACTTTCCCAAAAACACTTCATTATTTTCACAGTTCCTTCATAATTTTGCCTGCAGGTCTTGAAAAGTTCAGTGAGGAATTAAAAAAGGCAAACAACCTGCATTGTTATTGCTTTTTTATAATCTGAAGTAAAGAGTTCAACTGGGTGTACCTTATATTTTGGGACATAATATAGACATGCCCACTATATGGCCAAAAGTTTGTGGACACCTGGCCATCACACCCATATGTGGCTTTTAAACAAACTGTTTCCACAAAAAAGCACACCGTTGTATAGGATGTATTTATACGCTAAAACAATACAATTTTCCTTCACTGGAACAAAGAGGGCTGAACCTGGTCCAGCATGACAATGCCCCTGTGCACAAAGTCGAGCTCATGGTTTGTCAAGACTCAACCCCTGGAACCTGGACACCTGGAACACTGACTGCACACCAAACCTCCTCACTAAGGAAGCGGTCACATTACAGTCACAATGTTAATTTTATCTTTTGGTCAAAATGGATTTGCATGTAATGACTGATCAATGACTTATAGCTGACTCCAACGTGTACGCGTCTGTCCTCTGAAATGGCACACATGCGCACATCACTACAATATTGCTCGACCCATCTGGGTTAAAACACGTCATATTTGATCGACCACTCGGGATTTTGCTCTGGAGGATGCAAACAATTAGTCGGCTTTATTTGTTGAGGTCAAGAATAAGAAAGAAAAAAGGGAAAAAGGAAAGAAAGGAACAAAAAAGTCATGAATTCCGATCTGCCCGTTCTCATTCATGTCGCGCGACCATTTATCCGATCTATGACCAAATATGACTCGGATCCAATATAAAAAACATATTTTTTGTGCTCAGACAGTCATAGAAAACAGATCTATGTCACATTAAGGTAAAAAAAAAAAATAAAATAAACCTCAGACTGGTAATGTGAACATACTGTAATGATCCTGTCGCTGAATGAGCGCTAATCCCCAAAGCTACACGCCGAAATTTACTGGAAAGCCTTCTGGAAAGAGTGGATGTGAGATTAAATCAAATCTGGAATGAGATTTGTGTTAAGCCACAATTAATCTAGCTACCTAATCGCTAGGTTAAGATCTTAGAGTTAAGATCGCAAATAATGTTAACAGCAATTCATTTGGACGCTGGGATCAAAGCCATTCAGCTTTACTAAAATCTTTACATGGACACACAGTAATGAATGAATCAACAGTCAATGAATGAACAGCGGTTCCACCTCTACTAAGCCACTCATGCCTGATGAATTCTGTCAGCCTCGGCCAAGTCAAATACTACAGATTTAAGATAATGAAGGATTTGCCAAAAACAGGTGTGATCAGGTTTGTGCCTAAGTTTTACCTCAGACAAAAGCAATCTATTACTCACCATGGACAATTAAATGCCTAGAGTGAGACGTAGATCAAGAAAAGTGACCTGTCATTGATTTAAATCCAACGTTTTATTTGCTGTTCATCCCTCTGTCATATGGACTGCACACTGCACTGTAGTGAGTATTTGTCACACTACAAAATATGTGAGTCGTTGCGACTGCAAAACAAATAACAATATATATACATCAAAGCATCTAAAGAATAATATTTCATAGAAGATTGAACTTTTTTTAAGCGCATTTCTGTGACCTCAGGCCAATTCAACAAAAGTCTCCCCACCCCTGAGCTTAATGATTACACATTCCTCTGTTGGCTTTCTGCATTCCTCAGGTTACCATGGTAATAGATATCAGCGAGTAAAACCCTCGGGGCGCCGAACTGAAAACGTAGCGAGTAGGACAAACCAGCCAGCGCGTATGCTAATAGGGGACGGGGCGCAGGCGAGCGAGACATAGAACAGCTCTAATCTGAAAAGAATGACATACAGATGTGATAAGCTAAATGAAGACTGATAACTTCATTAGACTACTTCAAATAGCAGCTGGTCTAGAACTGATTGGCTAACTGGCTTCTCTTTGTTCAGATGACACTACAAGGAACTAAGATTATCTACCACAGACACACACAAGCAAGTCTGAACACAGCTGAGACCTGCAGATGTTTCAGGAGGGTAAAACACCCCCATCGTTACTTCCCATGCTGTGAATCCCTTCCTGTCTCTGTATGTCCTTCTGTCCTACTGTATAGTGGACACACACACAGCATTATATCATGTTAGCAAGTGAAAGGAATGTTTGGAGGTCAGTGTTCATCCGATGCTCTAATGCTTCAACGGAATGCGAGGACACGGAGGGATTTCCGCCGAAACAGGAGAAGATGCCGCAGCTGTCAACGTCCCAACACAGTATAAGCATATTGTGGCATATTTATCCATCTATTTGTGTGGATTCTGCATCTTGGTATCGGAGACAAACATGACAAAGTGTCATCTTCCCGAACGGATCTTGTCTTAAAGCCAGAAATTCCTGCAGGAAGATTAAAGAGACTTTGACATTTCTTTAATCCCTTTTGTTCTTTGTGTGATGTTTCAGACACTTGGCAGAAAAAAAAAGCCCCCACACGCTTACCTAGTGTTCCTCCTTTGTCTTTGCTTCATATCTGTCTATATCGCTCCTTTCCAGCATGACAAGTGGTTATAAATGAGGCCTTCCAGTCTGCTGCTTGTAGGTGATGCCACACACAGACATCTCGAGAGGCAGCAAGACATTTCAACACTAATCCAACACTTTTGTCAGTCCTTAAAAAAAAACACCCCCCAGATCGGTGTGTTTCAGTGCTGTCTCTAATTGTAATCAGAAATCAGAATGTCTGTGGAAATGCATGTTTATGAACTAGGATCACCAGTAGTGGGGGAGAACCCCAAACATGTGGCGTCTTGAATTCACCACCCACATATCTACAGAATAAAACAACAAAAGTGGCACGGAGAGAAACTGTCTGGTGTTGACATGAAAACAACCAGATCCGTGTTAAGCCTGTTTTTTTCCCTCAAGGTTTCTTTCTTATGTTGTTTCTCCCCTTATCTTTTTCTTGTCTTCCATCCTCATTAAGTGAGGTAGGACACGACATGAATGGGCAGCCTTCCAAAAATCCCGATCTCGATCCACTCTTTCACTGTCCACTTCATCTGTAGCCTTTGCTTCCAGTTGCGATGCTTGTATGAGCACAGGGTTATGGGCCTTGCCAAGGGCCCAACAGTAGCAACCCGGTGGTGGCGGAGACTGAACCCCTGACCCTGTGATCAGAAACCCAGACCGTGGTATTGAGGGGAATTGGGTCACCATCCGGCACATCGGGGAACAGATACTCTGGATAATTTTTTAAGAGGTCGGGTTGCCAGCTCGACACCTGATTATCATTTACATACTAGAGCCAATTAAACCAATCTGCATGTCTTTGGACTGTGAAAGGAAACTGGAGTACGCGGAGAAAACCCACCAGTCAGGGGGAGAACATGCAAACTCCATGCACACGAACCCGAGGTGGGAATCGAACCCCAACACTGGAGGTGCTAGACAACAGAGCTAACCACTAAGGCACTGTGCTGCCCAAACAGACACTACACTAAACTAATGATCTACTTAAGCACTTCAACTAGCATTTTTACGCAAACTGAAGCTGAGCATGAAACATAAAACTCTAGGCTCTGCCTCATTGCCACTATGCTTGAGCTTGATGCTCAAGCATAGAGACAGTGAACTGAGGAGTACCACACTAGTGTTCATGGTATGAACTAGGACAGTACTTACATCGCTCGAGATTTTCCATTTCACACACCGAATCAATCACACAACCATTGGTGCTGTCCACATTAAGCAAGAGTAAATGGATAAATTCTCAGGACTACGAATGCTTGTGTGAAGTAGCACTTATAAACATATTCAACAGGTAACCATTAAGCAACAAACACAAACAAAACAATCAAGACCCCCACATTTTGGATCCTTTAAGACTTGATGTTTGAGCTTTTAAATGATAGCAGGTCTTACAGCATGTCTGCATTCCTGCTGACCCAAACTTGGGAGGAATGTTTCATGTGGTTGAACGGTTACCTCAGGTTTTGTGCTTTTAAGGTGTTTGGAAAAACACAGACCGTCAGTCCTCAGGTATGGGGACTGTCAAGTGGTGACATGTAAGATCATGCTCTGTTTCCTGAAAGAGCTGAAAGCTGTTCGTATGAGGGGCTGGCAGCTCAGGTATGTGCATATGTGTGTGTGTGTGTTTGTGTATGTTGGCCTGAGGGGTGGTGGGGTGGGTCATCTGTTCACACCTGCTTTGCTTTGCTCCCCTTCTTTAAAAGCTGTGCTATCAAAGGGCTTCAGGAATCCCGGGCCCCTGGAGATTAGAGGAGCCAAAGTTCTACATATCTAGCATGTACACTCAGATGAAAAGTCCATAAAAATTTTTTTAGGAGTTATTGATAGAGTTTTTAATAGTTATTTTCATAAAGGGGTTTTAGTAGCGATCATCCCTAATAGGCAAGGACCCTATTCATGAATTCTGATAATTTGTTCACAAAAATTAGGACTAACTGCACTGTCAGAATTGATCATTTCTTTACAGTCTAATTTATCCGGCATAATTTATACACTTCTATTTTACTCACTCACTCATCGTCTATACCACTTTATTCTGTATTCACGGTCGCAGGGGCCCTGGAGCCTATCCCAGGAGACTTAGGGCACGAGGCGGGGTACACCCTGGACAGGGTGCCAATCAAATCGCAGGGCACACACATACACACACTACGGGCAATTTGGGAATTAGCCAATTAGCTTAATCTGGAAATGTTGTAGAACTCAGTAGAAGTCAGGAACCAGGACTCCTGCTTTCTGATGACTTTATTTAGAGTACAGTGTGTGTATGGAGGCATGAAGTGAAGTATTTTGAGAATTCCAGACCAGATTAGCACCACGTGTAAAAAATGTTCCCATCACCTAGTCTGGCGGATCTCTTAACCTCCAATGTGTTTCTGACGTAACCTTTTCCTTTTTCATCTGTCACTCTCTTAATCTGGCTCAAGTGTGGCTAGCTGTACTGCGTTTGTCTCTCCTGACTCTGCTGTGTCTCAGGTGCTGTTTTCTGGATGCTTTCCAGACTCTGTTATTAAGATATCTCTGTCTTGAGTCTTTCCCATCTGCCGTTTAACCAACACACACACAAACTTTGCTGAGCTTTTGTGTGTCTAATTGAAGGTGCACTTCGTGGCCTTGAGACTCCTTACATTCTTTGAACACTGGCTGGAAATGGAAAAAAACAAAAAAAAGTCGGGAAGGTCACTACAACCCAATCGACAGTTGGAGCTAAATACGTAGATAAAGGAGATGGAGGAGTGGATGAGAGACTTCGAGATAACGTTTCAGACATAAAAGGAAGTGAAGCAGACAGGAGAGAGATCACATCTCACGAGACGAGAAACAGTGAGAAGGAGAGAGGAAGGATTATTAAAAAGGAAAATCAGGAACAATGAAATGTAAACCATTGTCACTATTGTCCTGATGTTAAACACACCCACACACATACACATCCTCCTTTTCGATGCAGGCAAGCACACTTCACTGTAATGTAACACTTTAACTGCCAAACTGAGACTCTGCGCACCAGATGCTTAGTCCAGCACTAAGCAAGACCAACAGCTGGAAGATCTCCATAAAACACACTCCATACAGTATCTTCAATGTCCCGCATTATCTTAAAATGTTTCGGTGCCCATGCAAACATAGCGAGAGCTACAAAATACAGAGCCAAGTTCAACAAACATTCACAATGTGTCTTCTGTCTAGTTTTGTTATTTTATTATCTATAAGGTTCAATGAGCAAATGCTGAGTAATGGCCAGAAAAGAGAAAAATGTGATGTGTTTTTATGCTTGTCAGACATAATAAAGAGAAATAATGAACAGAAATATAAAATACTTTGAGTAATATTTAATGGATGTCAATACATGTTAATAATATCTGAAAGCACAGATGTTTGCAACCCGTTGTACTTAAAGTAGTTAAAGAACTAGAATGTTTATGCTTTGCCATGACCACCTTAGTCTCTGGATGTGACACCCTTCGGTCTGAATTGGAGAGGGAAATTCAAATACACAAATATTAATGAAGCCCCCACTGTTCTGCATGCAGAAGTGGAGCAAGATCTCTCTCGACTTAGTGCTGTTATTCTTTCAAAGCCAGGCCTCATAAAGTATTAAACACAAGGGTGCCAACAATTTTAAAACCAGTGTTTCGTACTTAAAGTGCAAAATAAATATATATGGGTATACAAAAATATATGGGTTTAATACATGATTAAACTAAGGATGCACTGATCGATCGGCAGGATCACTGGCCGATTACGTAGCGATCGTGCACATGCTCTTGAGAGGCGTAACGGAAAAGTGTTCAAGAAAAAGCTTACATGACATACACTGATCAGCCATAACCATGAAACTATTAAAAGTAAAACCACCTGCGATTTCGATCCCAGGGTGATGCTGTAACCTCTCGCAGCCGGAGGTCTAGAGAGAGCTGATTGGCCGAGCCCTCTCAGGGGAGGGATGAGAGGTATTTAGTGCTCCCGCCTTAATCACGGCTCTACAGCCAACCAGGGGCGTCTGTGAGCTCACGCAAGCGGAAGGAGCGGATTGCGCTGTCCTCCGAGTGTGTTACTCCGCCCCAACGGTGCGTGAGCAAGCAGTTCGAAAAAAAAAAAGGTCAGTGACGTCACGTGGTTCGGAGGAAACACGTGATAGTCTTCAGCCCTTCCGACTGAGGTGTAGTAGCTTAATGTGGGAGCTCCTAGAGACAGGGAGGAATTGGACATGACTAAAAATAGGGAGAAAATCGGGGGAAAAATCCCCCCCAAAAAAAGAAAAGTAAAACCACCTAGGTGTACCACCGGGTTGATTCTGGGCACTCTGGGCAAGGCTCCACGAGATCTCTAAGGATGTCCTGTGGTGTCTGGCACCAGGACATGAGCGGTAGTTTGGGTGCTGTGGGTTGCGTGGTGGGGGCTACATGGATCAGGCGTGTGTGTCCGGCACGTCCCATGGGTTGGGATCTGTGGATTTGGGCGGCTGGGTCAACAACCTTGAACTATTTTCCTGCTAAGCCCCATGCATGGTGGGCTGTGGTGCACTGGGTAAAACTTTTCTGTCATGACCAACTTGTGGGGTAGCTCGGTGGTTAAGGCATTGGACTATGGTTCGGAAAGTCCCAGGTTTAAATCCCATGACCACCAAGTTGTCCCTGTTGGGTCCTTGAGCAAGGCCCTTAACCCTCAACTGCTCAGCTGTATAATGAGATAAAAATGTAAGTCGCTCTGGATAAGGGCATCTGCCAAATCCCTAAAATGTAAATATGATCGGACCAGATAAGCTAGCCTTTGGTCCCTGTGGCTGTAGATCCTGGTACCATTTTAGTGGAATATAACTGATAATCAGTGTTTTTAAATTTTTTTTGTTACAGCAGTGTTATGGCTGATTCTCATCTTTACATGTAAAGCACCGACTACTGTTTTAACCATAAATCTGGCTCTAAAGAAACTCTTTCAACGTGTAGTGCCACACTACACATTAACTACCAGCAAGTCATTTTACAAAAAGAATTCTGTACAATTACCCTTATGAAAGAGTCTTTATTAATGATTAAAATAATCATGTCTCCACTGAGTCTCAGCCTCGTTACAATGTACTACAAGACAAGACAGTGAACGTCCTCGCTAAATAAGGTAAAATGAGAACCAATAAAATGCGCTACATGTAGCATGAAGGTCAGTGAAACTTCAAGGGTAACTGACATTAAATCAGACATTTGTTTCCAAGCTGCTGGTGGCCATATGATTCTTAGATTCTTAGAATCTTCTCTCATGTGCTCAAATCGGAAAGGTTTCCATACGAGATGGGGGTATAAATCACCGAAACAGGCTGCTCCAGGGTAAAGGGAGGATGTAAAGGTATTTACCCTGTCTTTCACCTTCCCCTCCCCTCTCATGTCCTTCCCAATGGACCATTGAGAGTATAAAGAGCCAGAAGAAAGGCTGAGACTAGAATTCATGTTGACTGGGCAAAAACAAACATTTACCTTCTCATTAACATGGCATGCATTCTCTCTAGCTCTTTTTCACCTCTTTTGCAAGCTCTCTCTTGCGTTATTCAACTGAGGATTCTATTGTTACAGTCAGGTATGCAGTGAGAACGTGTGAGGGACAGACACCAGGGCAAAAGGTAAACCTTAGAGAAAAACCTTAGAGAAAAATCTCATCAAATAAACAAGTTACGTTAAATTAGGAAAAAAAAATACAATGACAACAAAGTCAGCTATAGTATTTTCAGACCTGAACTGTCATAAGAACTGAGTTCCTCAAGAGACCTTTGCTAAGTTTGTCGCAGTCTGGACATTATTCATCATTATTCCTTTTTCTCAGCTGTCACAATCTTCAGCTATATTGAAAGTCCCTATTTGTTCTAGCTCCAAATCAGAGGTCCTATTCATAGCGGCATTTGTGGGAATTGTGGATGACACATCGATTTCCGAAATCCCACTTGCCGGTTTGCTGGGAGAAAAAGACACTCTTGTCTCCACACAGAAGACATGAACGTTCTAATATTAGCCTGACTTTATTCATGGTTACTGTGGTACAGTGATGCATCCATAATGAAGAATCCTCATGTTACCAGAACTTTATGGAAATCTGCTCGAGTTTGGGCCAAACTATAGACCTTCTTCAACAGATTTCTAAAACCCACAGTTACCCAAACAACCCCAATAATGGTTGTCCATAATGATTTACTCAGAGGTAAAGGGGCAAGGAAAAGCTCCCTAAGATGACATGAAGAAGAAACCTCGAGTGGAACCCATCCTCATTTGGTTTATACCAGATAATGCCTTCTATAATTGTGCTATAACTGTGCAATAAGGTTGAAAGTGTCAATATGCTGATGACCAAACAAATGCAAAGAATCAATTATATGTTCATATGTTGAGGTCTGGATTTGCCACTCAGGCAGCAGAACACAGCTAGACAATGTTAAATAAAGGCAGTGTACATACACTTAACATCCATTTTAATAATGCACATATTTACTTCATGCAGTTATCCAATTTGTCAATTATGTGGCAGCAACGAGCGACCAAGAGCTTCAGATAATGTTTACATCAAACATCAGAATGGGGGAAAATGTGTTCTCTGTGGCATGCCTGTCGGTGCCAGATGTTCTGGATGTTAAGTGTTTCAGATACTTCTGATCGCCTGGGATTTTTACACACAACATTCCTAAGGTTTATACAGAATGATGTGGGGGGAAAAAACAACAACATTTGCGTGAGTAGCAGTTCTGCCTTGTTGATTAGGGAGGTTGAAGGGAAATGACCACATTTTTTTAAGCTACCAGGAAGAGACACACAAAGACCTATGAATCACCCAAGTATTATGGTGATAGATGATCAGGCAGGTGATTAGTATACTGGTGATGCTGAATGCTGAGTGGTTGGAACAGACAAGAGGGGAAATGAGGTTGCTGCTGAGGGTGTTACACATAAACGAACAATTTTTTTATTGTATCTTCAGGCACTTTGCAGCCTGTCACAGTAAAACATTTGTTCCTAATGGTCATATTTTAATAGGAAATAAGAAATGTTGGGATGGTGGATGGTAAGTGTATCTACAAGTGGATGGTAAGTGTATCTACAAGAACTATATATCTCATTGTTCTCCTCAGTGGATAAGCGTCCCATGAAACTTTAAAGACAGTGAAGACAGAACTGAAGTTGTTTTGACTGAAATAGATATAAGATAACAGCTTTGCCTGTTCAGCAGATAACAATTTCTTTACTTCGTTTTGCCTGTCACGGGCGCTTTTGTAGACTCCTGCAAGTTGCTTATAGACAGCAGTTGCAATCTAGCTAGATAAGATATGTGCTCTTCAAACCAAACTTTCACGTCCTACTAGAGAGCTAAATGTCATTCTATAGCAAACCAGTATTGTATAGAACAGGGTTTTTTTAGACCATGAAGTCTGGGGTCTGTATTCATTAAGTGGTTTCATTACAGTTGTAGAAATTACTGCTCACTTTTATTAAAGTTGTTGTATTTATGATTAAGTTTTTAGTAATTATCGGATTTGCTGATTAGGGTTAATCCAAAACATGTAGGCCTACAAATAAGGACAAACCTTGACTTAACGTGTTCTGTCACTGAAAAGTCCAGGAATAAGAAGGGGTACTAATAAACAACCAAAATAATACTGTACAAATTTAAATAATGAGACAAATAGTGAATGATTGAATTAGGTTCCCAGGTTTTCCGGGGGTCAGTGACAATTGTGGGTATCAGGGGTATCGTACCACATGACCCCAGTGCTGCCTGGAAGTTGAACTTTTGTTCACTGGTTGGTTTTATGAGCCAAGTTAGTTTCCCAGACTGTGAAATTTAAAACCAGTGTTTAAAGATTCTTAGACAGAGTAGAATATCAAAAGTACACTCAGGCACAAAAACCCACAAAAAGTTCACGCTGATTCACTGGTATGCTTTATAATGTTTTATACACCAAATGAGGCATGACTAGTACATTTCTGTGGCTTTGCTTTAATGATTATGATCGAATTTGAGGCGCAAGATACAAAATATAAGCTGGAAGGAATGTAAGTGTTTTTGCTACCACAGTATGATTAACAAAACTTGTAACATGTATATGCAAAATAATATAACAGAAGGGCAGGTATAAAATATGTGAGAGCTTATTTATTCCAGGATCCAATTCTTAATATTCATCATTATTATAAAAGTCTCATTTTCCTTTGATGACATCAAACAAGGGGAGTTCAAGTCAAACCGGGACTTTTGACTGAAGAAAAGCAGAACACTGTTATGAGAATAAAAACGAACTTTATTTCCCTATATAATCCCCTGCTACACTAATGCACTTACCCTAGTGTTTCACTAGTGCTTGGATGCCATCAAAGTAGAAATTTTCATCAGTACACCGGAACCATGATCAGACCGCATGCTTCCATCTCAAACTCTGGCCTCCCAGGAACTCCTTTAATGGCCCAAACATGTGCAAGTGGTGTTTGTGAATGATTGTGTGTACAGTTCATACAGACAGATCTGTCTCTTCCGCAAGTTGGTGACAAGTTATCCGTCGATTTTCAAGGATCAGGCGTTCCACTCAGTGAATGTTCACAGGAACAACTGCAGTCGCTAGGATCATCATTCACAGACATACAGACTCCTTGAAAACGTTTGCACCATTCTAATACTTCATAAGAGTCTCATCACTGTACTGTGCATGAAGTCTTCTGTAAATGTCAATCAGTCTTACACCTCCATTAACAAGAAATGTCATTATATGTCCCGGTTTGACTAGAAACGCCCCTTGTTTTCAGTCTGCACACAAATTACTCGTTAATATTTAGAAAATCTCCAAAACCAACTATACTTTTAGAATAAACTTGTAGTACACGTGAATAAACATGTATGCCAAAATTGGGATAGGAATTTATATCAATTTATGAAGGCAAGGACAAGTCACAACATTATAGCATGAATCGTAATATAAGGAAATGCAATTAAATAATAAAAAAAAAGTAATAATTTCAGTGTATAACAACTATATAATATACAAGTCCAGATATCATGTCTCTGTCTTGTCGCAACGTCTAAAAGCAAGTGTGTAATATCTAACACACAGGCCCAGATTAGGACTGCTGATACTGAGGTAGTGTATAAAGGTAGAGGTATATGTTCCCTGTGTGTTGTAGGTCACACAAGAGGAATAGTTTCCCATTCGTTTGCTTGCGATATGAAATCTCCAGGTTGAGTTTCTGGGTAGAATGTGTAAGCCTGTCGCCATGCAAAGAATGCTATCACATACATGGAGCACAGATAAGGCGGGTCACACTGCAAAGGCTGTGTACATAGTCATTAAAAAGTCAGAAGCCTGCTTTGTTTTAACACACACTCACAGACACACACACACACGGTGAGATGGGAAGGGTGAGGGCTCAGATGGGTTTGGTAGTGACTTTGTTCTAGCTTTTATGTGATGGAGGACTTTATAGGCGCTGAGAAGCAGGTCTCGACAGGCACCAGGAGTCTTGCACCTTTTCTGAACCCCTTCCCCAGCGCGCACACACACACACACACACACACACACACACACACACACACACATTTCTATTCTGAGCTGTCCTGTCATGTAGAAAATCGACTGTTTTTTGGCCCATCATTCCTGATTGGATTTACTCCCCACTCACACACACACTTGCTTTTGTCATGCATCACTGCTAAATGACTTTAAATTATTAACTGTATCCCCAAAAGGGGGCGAAAACATTTTGCATGACAAAAAGCAGCTTCTATGGAACTGAAAACGAATTATCCACAGCGATACATCTTACTCTTTTACACAGATGTTTTCAAATCTTCGACTGTTTCCTCTCCACTGCTGTCTCTCGTCAGACTCCCTTTATATAACCGCTGAAATCAGCTGACTTTTTCTCTTTGAACTTCCCACTTGCTCGCTTGCTGCGGCTGCTCCTCTGCAGAGGTCAGCTAAACATTTTTCATCTTCGCTACTTCGTTCTGGTCAGTGGGAGAAAAGCGCCTGACGTCCGGCTCTGATCTCCGCAAAGGGAGTGGAGGAAACTCTGACCTGCCTGGAAACGTTTCCTCTCCATAAGAGAAAAATCTTTTAAAGATGAGAGGTGAACGCTAAAGCGGGAGAAAACGTGGAGAAGCAGTTCTGCTGACGAAAAGGAGCTAGTGGTTGTGTGTGTGTGTGTGTGTGTATTACTAACACATAAAGACCGATATTGAAAGATACAAAAAGAATAAGACACTGGAACACAGGAGTGCGTGACCAAGAAAAGAAAGGTCAAAGATTTTCAGTCATGTGGGCTAAAGGAATGCAGTGAGCTGGTGATCAACAGAACAATGACCACATACAGTTAACCACAATGCCCTCCAGAATTATTGGCACCTTTCATAAAAATGGGCAAAAACCTTTGTATGAAATACAGCTAAACCTTGGATTGCGAGCATAATTTGTTTCCGAAAGAGTCACTGATCACTGACTATCTGATCATTTTGATTCATACACATTTTTCACATTTCATACAAATTTTCATCATTTACGTTTGATTGTTTAATAGTGGTGTAGTGCTGTAGCACTGTCGCCTTGCACCTCCAGGGTCCGGGTTCGATTCCTGTCTCTGTGTGCATGGAGTTTGCATGTTCTCCCC
>JAOVVB010000018.1:14143997-14159106 GCA_028570985.1 Heterobranchus longifilis | reverse complement strand
CGTCTTTAATCAGATGAAAGTAAATACTAATTGCTGTGATTGGAGGAGTCATGTGCTGATGCATGCCAGAGATTCGCATGTAAGAATCTCTCCATGATAAACTGACTCGTGGCATTGAACCACACAAAGCACTTCAGTTTTAAATAACCATTCAACACTGGACACAAACAGCAAAGAAGCATGATAATAATAATCAGAATAATAATCATATTGCTTTTTTGCTGTTTATGTCCAGCGGTGAATGATTATTTGACCAGGAATGGCAGGAAAGACTGAAATAAAGTTGGTCACATCGCACGCTTTCATTTTAAAAAATGTGTTTATTCAGCAAGTATATATTTGTGCTCTGTTGGGTTTCTGTGGTACTGATTTTACATTTTGTCTGCTTTGCAAAAGCTTCCCCCTTTGTGATCTGTGTATATTATGACTGAAACACAGCTGCTCGTATCGGCTCATATCGGCAGCGTTTTGATCAAAATCAGCAGCTTTATTTCATTTAGAAAATACTCGGATCACAAGCAACAACATAGCACAATGCATGGTGTCTGTGAATGGCTAAAATATGGCTGTGTATAAACTTTTTTAGTAAAATGTTCACGTGAGCCCGCGGCGCGCACTCTTTAACTTTGCCAAGTTTTGATCTAAAGACAGATGAACGCGCGCACGCGCCGATATATAGATTTATAAACGGTTTATTTTTTAAAAGGCAGTTTCTCCTCACGGTGGTGTTGTGGTTAGCACTGTCGCCTTGCATCTCCAGGGTCCGGGTTCGATTCCTGTCTCTGTGTGCATGGAGTTTGCATGTTCTCCCCATGCTTGGTGGGTTTCCTCTGGGTACTCCTTAGGCTAGGCTAACTGGCGTTCTCAAATTGCCTGTAGTCTATGAGTGTGTGTATGTGTGTGTGCCCTGCGATTCGATTGGCACCCTGTCAAGTGCCCTAAGTCTCCTGGGACAGGCTCCAGCCCCCCCGCGACCCTGAATACAGGATGAAGCGGTATAGACGATGAGTGAGTGTGTGTTTAATGCTGCTTTGCGACAATTGTTAAAGGCGCTATACAAATAAAATAAAATTGAATTGAAACTTAACATATAAAGCTTAATACTTAATGACACAAGAGTACTTTTTTAAATGTTTTTGACAAGTGTGAAATCCATTCACTGCAGCTGTGTTAACTTCAAACCCAAACTAGATTATTATTATTATTACTATTATTATTATTAAGGATATTATTAATAATTTAAAAGCTGCTTTCATCAATAATTGCGAAAATGCTCTATAATGACTAACACAAATAAGAAATAAAAAAACAAGATTACTACTGTAATAGTTGTGCTTACAGGGTTCGTTTTAAATTAGTGGAAAAACGAATCTAAAATATTTAATATTCTAAATATTATGTTTTAACAGCATAGTTAAAGATTACGTTTTATATTCTGATTATAAAACAAGTACAAGTGCAAGTGACATGTCTCATTCTGAGCAGCTTCTCATTCACAGGTTGTGAAACACTGTATTTCCTCATGAAGTGCCAGGAAGAGATTTAAATATGGCATAGCTTGCCAACTTTCACACTGGTGTAGAATTTTTAAACATAAATTTAACTACTCAATAAAATGAAAACAGTCACAATACATTCACAGGTCTAGGGGAAAAGAGTAGAGGTTTGTTTTATAAGCATGTATGCTTGTATGGGATCAGAGCTGTTTAATTTGAGAGAGACACACCAAATTCAGAGTTGCGGTTTACTTAGCTTAATCTCAAACCAGGAACTGAGTAAAACTACTGGTTTTCCCCCCAAAGATGGAAATTGAACAGGGGCCAGTTTGGCCCAGCTCCTTGACCTATTGGATGTTTAGAGATGAGTACATTTCTTGCACCAGTGGACCTGGAAATAGCTGATTTCCAAAAGCTGATGGTGCGTGCAGAGGTCTTAAAGTCCATAAACAATAAAGCTGTTCCCAGAACCGGCTCTTGGGCTAGTTACTGATTTACATACACAGACACAGAGTCTTATTGCGAAACCCTTCAAATGTCAAAAAATGCACAAATGGATAACTGTACAAAACAACTATTCAATACTGTGCATCATATGTCATCATACAAAAAACAAGCAAGGGCTTACAAATGTCTTAAAACCCTTAGGCTTTATGTGACAATATCTGCCTATTCTTGTACATGTGACAGACAGTACATGTATATCCAAGTGCAGCCATAGTGAAGACTGGGGCTTAGAGCTGGAATTAAGATCAAGGCAAGTCTAAAACCAGAACAAACCAAGATCAAGTCCAGACCGAGTCTTGAGGACTTTGAGGCCATGTCAAGTTTAAGTTCAAATGAAAATGAGTCCAAATCGACACCAGAAATCTCCAAGACGTTATTACAATGAGATGGCTTCATTCGTGCAGGGGACTGAGGGCCAGAGGCTTAAACACCACGTACGGTGAGTCAGTGGTGATTTATGCCTGCGGTGGTCTCCAGTAAACTCTGTGACTTTCAGTCTCTCACCAAGACAAGCTACTACATTCCAGTGACATGACTGATGGGATTCGAAAAAAGGAAAAAGGAAATTCCTTTCTGATTATGTATCCGACTAAATTGAACTTAAACTGACACACACTTGCCACCTGAGCTCTTCCAACATCACCATTTCTCTCTCTCACACATCACTGCAGGTTTATGCAGACAATTTAAACAAGAGAGTGGAAGATCTGAGTAAAACAAATGGCAAGACAGAGAGATAATATACAATGATAAAAAGATTAATGTGAACACAGTGTCTCATAAATACAGAGAAGGTGAGAGCAAGAGCAGAATAATGGAAACTTTTCTCATTTTGAAAACTTGGTCACAAAACACACACATGAGACAGCACAGTCACTATGGACGTCTGCTATGTACAGTAACCCCTACCCCACACTTACCCCTACCCCCACACAGGTGTTTGTTCACTCCTAGACTTTGATAGCATTGAGGTCATCAGTATAACTATAATATCTGTAACTATAATATTAGTTTTTTAAATATTTTGGTCAGTCCACGGGCCATTCGGCATTTTGGACGACAGGTACTCCCTACTCTGGACACATATGCGTCTTTCGTGTGGCAGTTACTTTAGGGGGCGGGTTGCCAGCTCGACGCCCGATTGTCATTCACACACACTATAGGCAATTTGGGAACACCAATTGGCCCTACCCTGCATGTCTTTGGACTGTGGGAGGAAACCGGATTATCCAGAGGAAACCCACCAAGCACAGGGGGGACATCAACACACATGCCCGAGGATTCAAACCCTTAACTACTAAACCAGCATGCTGCATGATATCAGTTATAGTTGTTTACATGGAAAACGTCCTAGAAATATTTTCTAAATGAGTTCCTAAATAGTGTGGGAACCCTGAACATAAAACTGAATAGCACAGTTTTCCCAGGAGATTCTATATTAATTCTCTCTAAAGCTAAACTGGAAAAAGAGCAAGTACTCCAAGACTTTGGTCAGATGCTCCCGTTCCATGGACTTGGCAAGAGAAAGCCAGATCCCAATCAGGACTGGAAGGCTGCTATTGAATCGGAGAGAGGAAGCAGAGGTCAAAACAAACAGCCTGATCTAACGCTTTCCCATCAGTTACACAGAGAGAGAGTGAGCGAGAGAAAGTGAGCACTATTAATGGCAGTGTGGCTCACTCAATGGCAGGAAACTGTAGAGTCCTTACAGTTCTCATGGTTGGCACCATGCCGCTCTCTGCACATGACACACAATGGAGCACTATTTTGCCTTTGACACTCACACTTGATACCGACACAGGAAAAGGGCACAACTTTCCCTTTAAATAAACAATGTAAAAGTCGAACTCTAAGGCGCTGAAATCAAAGACTGGGGTATATTGTGCAGTTACTGTAAATGCATCAACGTTAATTTAAAAATGTTGATTCCCATTCCCATTCGAATAAAATATCAAAGTTGAACAAAAAAAAAGTCAGTAAATAATGGTACCATTATATTCATTCATTCAGAAAAAACTGAGCACCAGGAGGAAACCCACCAAACACAGGAAGAACATGCAAACCACGGACACAGACCAGAGGTGGGAATCGAACCCTAGACCCTAGAGGTGCGAGGCGACAATGCTAATCACTATGTCATCATGCCGCCTACAATACATTAATCTTATGAAATAAAATTACATACATTTGCAAGCTTAATTTATTCTAATAACATTAACTCTACCTTTATATCAACATTTTAGAGCCATATGAGGCCATATTCACTTTTATGAGTGTACGGCTAAATGTATTACAATATAAAAATATAACAATATAAATTACCAAGTCCATGTAGCAAATATGCTGTACACTATACGCATGCAATGGCATTTTACTGAAGGAAAAAAAAATGTAAAAACGAGAGATGAAAGATATTGTAGATTGCTTTGATCCTATTGCAGGGTGCTCAGGGCACAAGGTGGAGTACACCCTGGTAGGGGTGCCAAACACACACAGCCATACATTGCAAGCAGTTTCCAAACACCAATCGACCTGGATTGCATGTGTTCAGACTGTGGAGGAAACCGGAGTACCAGGAGGAAACCTACCAAGCACACAAAGAACATGCAATCTCTATTCTAACCCTTAACCTTGGACAAGGGAGGTGACAGTGCCACACCCAAGCCACCATGCCATCTTTCAGGAGTTCAGTAATTTGATTTGGTTTAAAATTGTTCCACTGACTACGTTAAACCAACATCCTGGTTCTTTAGTGCCTCTAAGACTTTCCTGGATACTTAACTGGTAATTTCACTTAAGGTAAAGTATTTACTAATGTACAGTACAGTATTTACTTTACTTTTACTTTCCTGCTTTTATTTAAAGATGCATAAATACATTTTTCAATTAAATGTGTTTGTTTAAAAAGATGATGTCTGACGTACCACAGAGGCAAATTATCTTGCTCTTTAGTAAGAAATTCCTGGACAGTGTTTCCACACCTAATTCCTGTATAGTGATTGTAGTCACCATCACTGAGATCAGGCCTTTAAATCATCTATGCATTTACATAAACTGTCTTTGTGTACATAAAAAAAGAGTAATACTTTAACAGTAACAGTAAACAGTAATACTTTGTCAACAGAGGTTTTTGGAATTTATAAAATCGTCACAATGTTTCAAATAGATTTAAACATTTGTAGCTTTTATCTTTTGAACCACAGATGATGAGCCTTGAGCTCAAAGGCCTTGGACAGGACCAAGAGGTGGATGGGTGGATGGGAGGCACTTGAAGCAAAAGCAAAGGAATGAGGGAGGGGGGAAGGACTGAAAAGAAGGGCAGGAAGAAAAAAAGCAGAGTTGAGGTGAGGGGGTAATTTGGGCTAGGCCCCAGTGCAGGTTGAGACAGATCGTGTTAACAGGAGCATTCCAATCTCATTCTCCTGCTCCGGGGGTCAAAAGGACCCCACTGCTTGTACTCGACACACACACATTAACGCCACACACAAACACACAGGTAAACGTATTCTGAGAAATAAGACATTCTGGTCTTATTTCCTTAAATTCCAACCTGAAAATCCTCTACATTGAAACTGAAGACACAGAAATCTCTCTCAGCCTCTTTTTCTCAGCCATATTTGATTGTCCTTGTGTTGCTTTTTAATCAACTGGTTTCACAGACACTCCCACACAGAACACACAGCACAAAGCCGGTTACAGTCCCTGACTGTACGGTCGGCTAACACAAAAACATCCAAAGTGCTCGGCTGCTATCACGTTGCTAACCTGAGCTGTGACAGAATGGAAATATCGTAGCCCAAAGGCAGGAATGTCAGACCTGATTTCACAGCCAGGATAAGAGCATGTCACTACTGTAATTACTCCGCTTTCTGCTCCCCGTCACTTACAGAGAAAGATGAAACAATACTTCGGTCGAGGATGTCAAACAGATTCTGTATTTAACAATTGCATTATTATTTTTTTAAATAAACTTTCTATCCAAAATAAATTTCCTAAAATCTAATTAGGCCTCAAACAAGTGCTATCTTTTTCTTCCTGCCCTTTGCTTCCTTTCTAAACTCCCTCTTGTTGACCTGGCATGTGCAATCCAATGCCAGAAAGTGTTTAGTCAGTACAATAGCTGGTGGTGGGGGTGAGTGTGTGGGAAATTAATAGGTGTGGGAGTATACGGGTTACGAACTGTAGAGTGTTTTTTTTTAAGCAGTTAAAAAATTAGCTGATGAAAAAATCACATACATACATACAAAAACAAATTGATGTAATCAGAAGTAAACAGCTGCAGCTATTGAATGCAAAGGGATCGCGTTCAACTCGAGATCCCATTCTGACATTCTAAACAGCAAAGCCATCCAAACAAGTGTGTGTTATGTAGAGCAGCACTTAGTAACACGTCTGTAGGTGTTATTGTGGTCTTTACACAATAGGGAAAAAAGGAGTAGACAGGTTGTTTGTGAATGTGTGTGTGTGTGTGTGTGTGTGTGTGTGAGAGAGAGAGAGAGCTAGCGAAGTAAATAGACATGATGAGAGAGAGTGAGAGAGACAGAAAGAGTAAGAGAGAGACACACCTGTCCCAGGTCCAGCGTGACGTTCACTTGGTTGTATTCAGTGCTGCGAGAAAGGGGAGGACTCTGCCACCATCTCTCAGTTCCATCAATAGCATTAGTGATGGGATGGGCTCGGTTGCTGTCTGCCGTGTCACATATGTCGCAGTACTGGCCCTGAGAAAATGAAAAAAAAAAAATGAAGAACAAATAAAGATTTTAAAACACATTTCCACTCCACATATGCAGTACACATTAATTCAGCACACTGTATCAGCACATCAGGTGATGCTTTTTACAAGAAACTGCTGCACATTATACAATGTGTTAAGATGTGAAAGAATCATTATTAACTTCAGAGGAGAAAAATTCTCCTGGACTGCTGCGTCTCCTGTAAGAGCATTTCACAACTTAGAGCTGTAGAGTGTCAAGTCAAAATAGGCTGGAAACTTGTACTCATATATCATATTCGAGCTCAGATACGGCAGCTCTCATCACGCCCCAACTTCATGCATGAGAGAAGTCTGACAAAGGTGTGTGTGTTTGATTGCGACGAAAAGAGAGAGAGAGTAAAATAAATTCAAGTGAGTAAGTGAGTGAAAAAAAATCCAAAATTTCACTACAAACAAACAAACAAACAAAGATTTAAGACTGATGATGCTTCTTCTTGCAGAATAGTTAAGGAATTTAAAGGCCTTAGAAAGCTCAACATGAGAACGTTGAGAAGATCAGGGCTTATGAGTGTCCCTGCCACACAATGATCCTTAAGCCTTCTTATACCACTTCCACTTATTCCTGTTAATCCAGACTTTAGAACAAAATGGAGAATGTTACCCTGGCAACAAACCTCTGGGGAATTACTTCATTACTGGTAAAAAAAAAAAAAATGCTTCTCTGCATTGAATTATGATGCTTAGCAGTTCTTTAACAATACATGATAGGTTTATTGCCCAGGAATTTTATAGTCTCTTTAAACAGACTCCAGAGGGTATACCAAGTGAGTATCCTGATGCTTTTAATTAACAGTGAAACCTACACTAGTAGGTAAAAAAAGTAAAAATACAAGCCGGGTATCCGTACATCCAATAACAACTAGGTAGGTCAGGAAGTTTAGGTAAAACATATTGTTAAATTAATCCATCAAAGAGCTGTTGTTATGACTGACGTAAATGCCGGAAATCACAGAGTAAGCAAACCTTTTAAAGCTTAATCCCTAACTCACAACTGTTCTTAAACCAAATGACTTTTACTTAATGACTCCTTAGTTTAATGGAATATTCAGATATACACAAGTTTAAGTAACAATGTTTCGTCTAAAAGAAGAAGCAGCATAAAAAGTCCATGTTCCTATTTTTGAATTTTGAGATATTTGGCATCTGATGGCTCCCTAATTCTCCTTAATTCTTTATTGGATTCATGCATAATCAATCCTTTAACAAGTGAATAAATTAATGCGTTACTTTACATTAATGCAACTGCATCAGTCTTTTCTTCAAGAGAAAAGTGTGCTTATGACCTGAGATTCGTTCTATTATTAAAGTTGGTAAATTGCCAACAAACACTGATTAAAAGAGGATTAATTAATGGATTATCAAGAAGGAATGTGAGAATACACTTTAGCACTAATGAATCATATACTGTATATAACAGATCTAAATATATCTGCCTAAGAAGGCCCAGTTATTTATCTGCAGATCACTTCAGCTCTATCTCACACAGAAATGGAATCCTTTAAATAGAGGTGACTTGCTCCACATTAGCATTGCATTTGATCTGACACATTGAGCTCTCAGGTCCCTGTTCCCTAAGGCCTTATGCATGGACCGAATGGCACAAATTCCTCAGAGGGAGAAAATGCTAATAGTAACGTTACACCAGACTTCGCATTTTACAATGTTTGAAGATCTCACCAACCTGTTAACCGCCAGACCCCAGGAGGAGCTAGGGATGAGCTAAAGTGAACTGCTAGCTCGGAATGGACACCTACGGTGCTGAATAAACATTTGCAGACTGTGAGAGGAAAATGCAGTAACTCTTACAATGGTTCCTGAGAGCACAGCTGGAACTTTTCAGAAATATTCAGGAATACGTACGGAGAAATACATACATATTTTCTCACACATTTCATACTCCTTTCCCTAATTTTCTTTTGATTCTGTAAAGCTGCTTTGGTACAATGACTGTTTTTAAAAGCGCTAAACAAACAAATTTGAGTATATTTGTGTATATATTTGTGTATACACTGGGTATATATTGATGAATAGGATACTAAACAGTACCATCCCTTGTAGCTGGGGTGGTACCCTCAAGCACACACCCTCTGTGCCTATATGTATATTATATTTTACCTGGAACGTTGCGAAAGGTGTAACATTAACACTTTGCTCTAAATGGTCAACACAGTCCAATACCAAGTACAGTGTAAACTTATTATACATTTCAAGCTGGAAGGCAGATTTTGAACACATGAAAGGGTAAGGGTACTCCACAGTTTAGTAACTTTACCCATTTGCAAAACTTTATGGTGCTGAATTAGATTGACTCAAATGAACAAAAAAGTGTTAAATTATGACTTTAGATGTTTCAGGTCCTGTAACAGACCTGTAACAGCACAGTTAATGCATTTAACTGGATTGATTAATCTACTAGTACAACGCCTGTGAGCAGTGTTGCCAGCTCCGCTCTTTTCACTCCGCATTACACCTGATCTCCTGCTTGTATTTACTCTGTTGCTGTTCTCGGAGTTTTGGTTACATTAGATTTAAAGGCAGTATACTACCACATGCATCATCAACAATATGAGTTACTCTTCTATTAAACAAGAACATTTTGTTAAACAAAAACTATGCCATGCAATGCAAGTAGAACAGTTTTCTTAAATAAAGCGCGCGTATGATGAGCAGGTTTGGCAACCATCAGACAGCGCAACCTGCTCGTGAAGGAAAAGTAATAGGACCGTGATAAAGTTTGTAACCTCGTATTTTACACGGTGTGTTTTATACCTATAGAGAGTAAATACCATTATCCCAAATCAAACCCACTCTTCACCTGGATGGTTTGGCTCGGGTCCCCTGATACAGGCCCTCCGACCAGTTTGCAGTAGAGGTCCTGGACCGGGCGGCTGTGCTCGTCTTCTCCGCAGGTGGCTGTCGCTGTGATTTTTGTGCCTTCTGCCAAATTGAAATAAGGCGGATGGAGGCTGAATCCGTTCACTCCGTCCGTCGGTAAGTCCTGCGCGGCGGCGCCGCAAACACGCAGCAGGAGAAGCAGAAAGAGCTGGAACTCCGGGCGTCCTCGCGCCATCTTTCACCTGCGCGCGCTGCTGTACTCCGAGTCCTGAGAGCTGTGAGGGGAGAGAAAGTCTAACGTGGGCAGTGAGGAGACGCGCTGGTGTTAACACAAGTCTCACACACATACACACACACACAGGGCGGGGGAGATAGAGAGCGAGAACGCGGGCGGAAAGTTGGAAAGCGGCACTGGTCCTTCTGCTGCTCGCTTGTGTGTGTGTGTGTGTGTGTGTGTGTTTCTAATGGGCACCTCTCTCTCTGTCTCTCTGTCTGTCTGTCTGTCTCTCTCTCTGTCTGTCTCTCTCTCTCTGTCTGTCTCTCTCTTTCTGTCTCTCTCTCTCTCTCTGTCTGTCTCTCTCTTTCTGTCTGTCTGTCACACACACACACACAAACTTTACAACTACTGCTGCCAAGATCACTTATGAAGCATCAAAGTCAAATTAATAATACATTTTAATGTTTTGCATAAAGCTGCCTACTAATAATAATAACAACTTTATATACTATAGTCTGGCCTCAGCGTTGGGGTTCTTCCTCCACCAAGTACTGCATTTTCCTCTCACAGTCCAAAGAACACTGAAAGCTGAATAGAATTAACTAATTGCTTGCGGTGTGTGTGTGTGTGTGTGTGTGTGTGATGGGTTGGCACCCCATCCTTGTGCATCCTCACAATATATAAGTGGTATGGAAATTGGATGGATGGATAATAATATTAATGTAATTATCACATTCTTAATACGTTTTTCAAAAGTCAAAAATATGTATTATTACTAAGACTAATCATTGTTAATATTATCATCATTCATTCATCTTCTATACCACTTATCCTGTACCAATCCATCCCATGGCAAACACATTACCACCAATTTGGGAACACTAATTCATTGGACTGTGTAAGGAGACTGACGTACCCGGAGGAAACCCACCAAGCACGGGGAGAACATACAAACTCCATGTTTGGAAGGAATTGAACCCCAACACTGAAAATTAAAGGTGAAACTTATTTTTTTTAAATGTTTGCAATAAGCTTTACTACTAATACCACTACTACTACTACTACTACTAATAATGATGATGATGATGATGATGATGATGCTTGAAATCCCCCTTTTGGCCACTGCACAGATTAATTTTAGAAGAGCAATCCAGCTTTTGGATAGTTAGTATATTAAACCGATATGTGTAACTGCATTTGTCTGCTGGAGGCATACTTCTTTTTATACAGTATCCCTATGTCAAAGAAATGAAACATTTATACATAATTGAAACTATACTAGGCTTACATTTATTACAAAAGCAGATAGGTTCAAGTTTAGATTAAATGTGTACTTTTTGGGATTTATATGAACAAGAAGCACAATTCTAAACCTATTCAATTAAAATGGCTTTTAGCAACTCCTACAACTAACAACTAGTGGCAATAGCAACTAACTAGCTCTAGCACGTCTAACGATAAGGGTTGTTAGTAGTTTACTGTGATCTTCAGAGTCATCACGTAATTTGTAATAATAGTAGTAATAGTAGTAATAATAGTAGTAATAATAATGATGACTGCGTGTGTTCTGGATGATGGACCCCACTTGGAGAACAATGGCTCTACACTCCATTTGATAAGCTAGAAAAGGATTTTGTATTATATTGGTTAGAACCTATGGCAGTAAATGATTGCAGAGGAACTGGCAATGGACATTACCTTCTTTTTCTAAATGCAGTAAAATGTCACTAATGAGGCTACTGCTGTTGGAGGAATCTAAATTCTGTATACACTAAAACGACTATTCATAGCATTACTGTGTAATCTGCTGTGCTGTATATAGTCACAGATTATACCATATAGTTGCCAAACAGCAGGCTCCAAATCCCCATATGTCAACAAACAATGCTGAATAAAACACATACTTACAATACACTTATAATGGTATTTGTTTTGGCACTAAACCTTGAATGAACTGAGTCTCCATGAGCCTCCATGTTGCTAGAAAAGAACCTTGAATAAACTTTTTACAACAGGAATAAGAGTTCCACTGGGACCAACTCTATTATTGCAGTGTTCTCTAACACACCACAAACTTATGCAAGAATTTAGTTTTATGTTTTCCTCTGCAGTTAGAGGCCTTATACATTCTTCTACAAGTTATAAAGACACACAGGCTTCCATTTTCCTGTTCACAGCACCTGAAACTTAATTAAATGGCAGCGCTCCAGAGAACAAAGTGATGAGCAGATAGGGGGAGCGAGAGAGACCGTGAGAGAGGCAGAAAGAGAGAGAGAGAGCAGGTGTTTCCCTCAGATTCTGCCCACCTGCATTATGCTTAGACTGCTGGTGCCCCTCTAATTATCAGAGCTGTAAAAAACACATTCATACACACACACACACACACACAAACAAAAGTGCTCTCGGGGGAATTAAAAGGAACAATACTAGAAAATTATCTGTCCAAATGTTCTCTCTTTTTTCTAGTTTCATCCTGTCATCTGTACAAGAGTATAAATATACTTTTCAGACTACAGTATATGACACATAGTGGGCATTCAGGTGATGGAGCAAGTATCATTTCCACTAAACACTCCACTGTCTCCTCAAGATACTGGGTGTTTCTCCATGTCTACATGGATTCCCTCAATGATCTCCATTTCTTTTAAACTTTCAAAACATGACAATAATAGAATTGGTTCAGTTTTCAACAGGAGAATGAACCCTAAAGCACACTAAATCTGGTTTTGGAATGGTTAAAGCGGACTCCCCAAGTTTTTAAAGGTTCAAGCCTATCAAACATTTACCATGTACCATTGTGTTTTCTTTTACTGAAGATGATAATTTTTCCGCAGATAAGGAGATGTTTAAATACGTCATTGCAAGCCCAATATTGCCATGATGTTCATGTGCATGAGAGTATGTGATCTCTAATCCTCTGCAGCTCTAATCCTGTTGCATAACTTGTGTTCCTGCCAAAGACTCTGAATCCACCACACTTAATTCCTAACTATCTAAATGCATTTGCTTATATAAATACTTCACTGTAGATAACTTCTGTTGTAGCTTTAGTAGTATAGACATGATTGGCAAAGTTCAAAACACTTCCCTTCTCAGCAGTGACTCCTTTCTCATTGACACACCAATGTCCTCTCTACCTCCGTCTGCAAAACATGTGTTGACCTTTGACCTCTGTTCTTAGAGCAAGACCACCACAAGCCTTGGGGGTCAGCTCACTGTTAGAACTCTAAAGTCTGGAGTCAGTCTGTTAATGCACCACGCTCATTCACTTATAAACGTGAAACTAGGACACACAGCAGAGGAAGAGTTGAAGGGACTGGTATGTCTTTAAGAAGACAATGAAGGAAGCAGAGAATAGCTGTCATGTATTTGTTGAAAGAAAGGCAAGTGACCTCAGAGGGCTGAGAGAGAGAGAGAAGAGGGACACTGCCCTTTTATCATCAGCAGTGGCCCTCTCAGTTCATTAGTTTAGTTCACTGAGTCTTGGAACAATGTTACTTCCTGCTTACTGACTTCTTTTACTGGTTGAGAAAAGGCCACCAGTTGTCTTGGAAACACCCTACCAATTACTCTCAGTTCAGTCTAGTTGAGTTTATCTCGGTGATGGGCGAAGGGCAAACAAAAATATACCCACCATCACTCCCACATAACCATTTGATTCATACACTGTTAGATGAAGCTCTTGGGCTCTTTGACAGTATTTTGGAAATTGCTACACAGAACCTTTAGCAGGGTCGGGCTAAAGATTTAACAAGTTTTCCTAAAACAGTGCAGGTATCATACATGCAATTTTACAGAAATCAGAATATCTTGGAAAAGCTAGAGTTTTTATGATTTAATTAAAAAAAAAGTCAACATCTTATATTTTGCAGATTCATTTTCTTTATATTCTATTGAATGTTTCCTAAGATCATTCAGTAAATGATTTGAAATACAGAAAAGTCAAACTTCTAAACCATATGTTCATTTATCCACTCAATACTTGCTGCATTGATCCAGTGCATCAATGCAGCATAGCATGGAGGTGATCAGCCTGTGGTGCCACTAAGGTCCTATTGAAGACCAGGTCGCTTTGATAGCAGTCTTCCGCTCATCTGTATTGTTGGGTCGAGTGTTTCTCATCTTTCTCCTGACAATACAGAGAGAATCTATGGGGTTCAGGCCAGGCATGTTGACTGGCCAATCAAGCCAATTAATATCACAGTCAGCCAACCAATTAGGCGTATTTTTGGCCTTGTGCTGGAAAAGGTCACCATCCCCATAAAGCTTGTCAGCAGATGGAAGCATCGGTTCATAGACGGTTGAGTTGATAAAACACAATGGACCAACACCAGCAGATAATATCGCATCCCCAACTTCTAACATTTCTGACATTGTCTCGGGTTCAGAAGTGGCTTGATACTCAGAATGCAAGGGTTTTCTGAAGGTGTCTATGCATGGTGGCTTTTGACACACTGACTCCAGCCTCACTCCGCTCCTTGTGAAACACTTACAAGTTCTTGAATCAGCTTTGTTTGACAGTCTTCACATTAGGACTCGGGATAGTTTCAGAGAAAGCTTGAGCCCAAAGTCTGGTTCATTTTGATCAGTGATAATACAATCGTTCCACGCTTAGAAACCGTTTTGAGTCTGCAGGAACAATACAGTGTACTCGGGTGCAGATCGAATCAGATATGGAAGCCATTGCACTTGAGAATGGAAGTTGATCACTGCTTAGACTTGACGTCACCAGTGCTGTTGGTCTTCTCTGAAATCTCTTCCTCTGATCTACACAGTCATAGCTGATAAAGAAGGAAGGCATGTGAGAGCGTCCCTCTAGGATAAAGATTCTTATTTTTTGAGACACACTGTATGTTAAATTTGGTTCAGGGTCCTGCATAAAACCTTTTAAGAGGTTGCACAGAATCAATGCACCATTAGGCTGTTAGATAAAATCTTTTTTTTACGAAGAGCAATCAAAAGAATTTAAAGAAGAGGAAGACATGGAGTGATTTCATTTAATTAATTTGGGTTTCAAGAATTCATAAGTGCAAAGTCATCAAAATCTCAGGGATTTAAATCCAAAACTGGATCCTTAAGAATTCCAATAAATTAAGGCTTACAGGTAAACCTACAAACTTGGCTATGTAGAGTAGGGCTGAAACGATTTCTCGAGTAACTCGAATAATTCGATTACAAAAAATGATCGAGGCAAAATCTTCTGCCTCGAAGCTTCTTTTAAATAATTTTAAAAGCTTGAGTTATGTTTTTATACTTTTGACACAGCGCGCTTCCGGATGC
>JAOVVB010000018.1:14133221-14143897 GCA_028570985.1 Heterobranchus longifilis | reverse complement strand
GGGGGGGGGGGGGAAATCCTGATTATCAGTACAGACATGTAATACTGTTTTATTTGTAAGAAACTGATGATGGCAAATACAGTTTAAAATGAAGAAATTCCACACACCCAAGTACACAAGATTTTGCACCATAGGACAGTTTAAAATAAGAGATTTTTTTTAAAGGCGCAGGGGCAAGTACACAAGCTGCATCAAGCTCACAGTGTAGAAATCATCTCTGTAGATGACCTTGAAGTCCAAGGAATGAAAAGATCAAGATTAGGAGAAGAGCACCAATGCAATTTGATTACTTCCCATTTTTAAACCCGGATACATTACACAGCATTTTACCATCATACAGCACAAACAAACTAGGAAAAACGTTAAGTACGTCCTGTTTGCAAATTTGATTGCTACCTTAATTATAGCACTCTGTACTTCGTAACATGGCCCAAACTCTTAAACACTGCACATTAGAATAATCTCAATGTGATGTCAAGGTTACTTCACTTTTGACCAACACAAAACAAAAAACAAACAAAAACCTTTCAGCGAATGTAACCGTTTATTCGCTGATGTTGAAGGGTCAGTCAAGGTGTTTTCCCAGTAACAGTTGGGCAGTGTTGCATGAGCACAAATATTGGCGGTGTTTGACAGTGGGTGTTTGACAGTGCCAAGAACTAAACGAGTAAACATCTGTTTAAAAAAAAAAAAGAAAAAAAGCCAAAAACTAAATACATTCTAATAGCCAGGTAATAAAAGCAGAAGTGTTGAAGTACTGCTACATGAGAATATACAGTTAACACAGTGATCATGAAACATCTATACCCTATTCCAAAAACTGACTATAAATAATTGCGGATTATGGATGTGCTAGGATTTCTTTAAATTCAACTTTTTTTGCATCTGGAATGTAACCAACAATGTGGGTAAAAAAAAGCTATTTAAAATCTATCACAGCATCTTCATAGATATGCCAATCTACATAAACATTAACTGATTTGAACATATGCTTTAAAGCCAAAAGTATGTGGAAACCAGCCAATCACACCCAAACTGATGCCATAACATTGGAAGCACAGAACTGACCTGACCTCAATCAATCCCTGCTCCACATTTGGGATGAATTGGAATGCTGGCTGTGGGCCAGCGTTTCTAACACACAATCTGCGTCTGATCTCATTAATGCTCTTTAGGCTGAATGGGCAAAACCCTCAAAGCCTCTCCCTACAATTTAGAGGAAAATCTTTTCAGAAGATTGGCGGCTACAATAACAATTACTGTGATGGACAAACCTTTGACTGTGTAGTTGTTCTATTGGGCTTTGGTTAAATCCAAGTAACTTGCTATTATGCAAAATTGGTTTTAAATCATTGAGGAATAGAGAGAAGACTAATAGTCTGTACCTTAAACAGTTTCATTTATCTTGAATGGGCGAAAAACACCAATGAAATAAACAGAAACGTTCAAATTTTAATTTAATTTAAACACTTGCCAATACAGAATGTGTATTCTACCAAGGCAGAGATTAAAATGTGTGAAATGGTAAAATGTTACATTAAATATTAAGTAAAAAAATCTATGCACGCAAAATGCAGAAATGGGGAATATTTGTCTTGCTTGTTCTTAATTTGGCCTCCGAATCCACCACTGTAGTGGACAATGACTTAATGTTTTTCCCACAACAAACAAATTAAATGGTTGTGTCACATAAGATGCTTTTGTAACTACGTTGTTAATATCAACATTAGAAAAACATCCCAAATGACCACAGGGAAACACATACTGATTACAATCATGGCGGTTTGTGACCAATCTTGGAACGTTCATAAACAAAATCAGCCCTCTTTGCTGCAAAACTGACTTCCTAGACTGTGAGAAAGGTTTTCTGACACACACACAAAGACAAACACAGACATCAGACTGGTCTCCCTCCACTCTATAAGGCACAGTCACAGGATCAAAGCTGGAGAAAAGGTGACTGCTACAAGCCTTTCACAAAAATAATGACATAGGGATAAAATGCAATGTAAACTGATGAAAATGTGGATTTTAAAAATTAAAAAGTTCACTAATTCTCATCTGAACCAAATGCAAAAACTAAGATTTTGTGAAGGAAGTACATCTTTAAATATGGAAAATGTGATTATAGCATTATTATGAAGCACATGCCACCCAACTTGCAGGGGACAGAGGAAAACCTCCTCCCTATTCACACTGTGGCAAAAGAAAACTGTGAAAAAATGAATATCAAACAATGAATAAATTTCCCCTGACGTCACAGGAACTTTACATGATACTGAATGTTAGAGACGAAATGCTCCAACTCTCCTGAGCCCAGCAAGATCAGCTAAAGAGCCATATTGTGCTCTTCTCTAAGAAGGCATCAGAGGAGGTTCTTCTAATGTAGCTACTTTAACTCTGTATTCAACCCAAATTACTTTGCATACAGCGTTCATTGAGTCCAAAATGCGTAACATGGTCCGAGACAGCAGGAGGGAGTGAATGTGTAGAGATGAGGGAGGAGACAAGGACATGACTGGATCTAGTTATAGGCATTAGAACTCCTCCTGGTCCTCTGCTTCAGCATCTGGTATGACAAAGCCCTCCTGCAGGAGTGACAGAAGAAAAGAGAAAGAGAGAGAGGGAGGGAGGAAAAATAAATAAATCAGTCATGGGTCAGAAGATAATTTAATATTTCAAAAAAAGGAAACTAAAACTTAAGGTCAGGTCAGCCAGTTGCAGCTCAGATAAATAAATAAAACAATTATATCAATACTTAAAACTAATTACAAATTAAAATGGTATTCATTTTTGCTGACAACCATGAAAGGTTCACTCATCTAAATTCCATGCCTCTCCCAAACCATTTATCCCTAATTTGGTCATTTGCCAATTGATCCCCGTGTCACATGACAGGTAGCAGTCAGGGAGCCAGAGCAAATACACTTCTCTGAGAAACATACAGCCAACCACGCCATCTTATCAAACAGCTGCATCATTAAATGCTGCACAGAGGGCTGAGGAAACCACTATCTGCTGTTTTACACATACTACATGAGCTCACAGACACTGACAGTACGCCATCCCTCCCACGTAGACAACATGGCCAAGTTTGATATTTCGATTCTGAGCCACAGATCACTGCAGCGGTGTCTGAAAAAAGA
Source organism: Heterobranchus longifilis (assembly GCA_028570985.1). Taxonomy (NCBI): domain Eukaryota; kingdom Metazoa; phylum Chordata; class Actinopteri; order Siluriformes; family Clariidae; genus Heterobranchus; species Heterobranchus longifilis. The sequence goes on along the minus strand of JAOVVB010000018.1, from coordinate 14,140,751 downwards.
TAGATTGAGATCTCCTGACTGCAGGGTGAACAACTATTATGCACAATTTTAATTGACAGTAAATTTCTATCAGATAGTTCCAATGTAAACTATTTTAAAGCTTTATGTTAGTCCCAAAAATAAGTTTGCTGGAGAAGGGAATGCAATGCATACATAAATAAGATTTAAGAATAATCAGTGTTATACAATAAGAATAAACCTCAATAGTTGTGAAGCATTAAAATGCCTTTTATGCTTTTTTGACCATTTTGCAAAAAAAAAAAAAAAAAAAAAAAGTTGCTTTAAAATCATTGTCCCATTTGCATTACAATGTAGCTCTTAAAATACACCCAGAGTCACAGCTGTGACTGTATTAGTCTCATCACATACTGCTCTGTACTCACATCTGTGGCATAGAGAATATCCACAATCCTCTGCAGGGTGGGGTCTCCCTCACTCTCCTTCTCCTGACAGATCAGCTCAATATTCCTCAATTTGCCAAAGTAAAAGTCTCGCTCCTTCTCCATGTCCTGGATTGTGGACTTCAGAATATTCACCTGAGAAAAAGGAGACATGGAACTTTAACACAATGTTAATTCAAAGCTTTGCTCTTTAGAAAGGAATGCATACATATAATGAGTAAGAATGCATATGAATAAAATGTCCCTCATGTTTTTAACTGTCATTTTTCTTGCTCTGATGTCACTATTCCCATATGATTAGTCATATTCGTTTTGGGTTCTGTGCATTATTATGACTATTGTTACTAATTAGATATTCAGTTGGTTTGTTTAAACAGTTTGTCATTTTCTGTTGAGAACATCAAACAGCGAGTTCTCTCTACTGCTGCTGGTCTCTTGCAAGTGTTTAGGCTTCCCTCCCAAAATGCATTGACAAGACATTCGTCACCAGGTGTTTTGCAGTCGACCTCTAGCGACTTTAACTCCTGGGGGAGGAAACCCAGTTCTTTCACTGAACTATATATTTTCATTGAAAGTTCCGATATTAAGGACCAGTCACAGACAGTGGTGAAGAAAAACTTTCATCATCCTGATGATACTAGCCGACATTTTTCATGCGCACATAAGTTGGAGAAAACATTCTTGGAGAATGTTTGCAACCCACTGTAAATTTAGAGAATTGGCCACAAGGAATAATGACAAATACTGTCGAACGCCTCTTTTAAGTCAATGTATTCAAAGGAGTGCCGTTGTCGATATTTAATATACTGCTCAATGATTATATGTGGTGTGTCGCTTTGAAGCATGCAGAAGTTGCTGTAGCAAGACCACACACACACACAAGATCTTACCAGGCACTAAAACAAGTGTGATAGCTTGTCATTTTGTGCAATTGGAAATGTGTTTTTTTAGGAAATTGGACAACAGTACCCTTTCAGTAAGTTCTGGGAGCTTCTTTGGTTGCCAACAATGAATTAAGAGTTGTCAACCCTTCATTATTGTTATAGGGAACAAGTACTTTGGGTAAAATAATTTATAAATAAAATTTATTGTTGGTTTTATTCTAGCACAGGTACTTAAAACCACCTCTTGCACAAGTTCTGCCCGTTCATCGTCGCCACCAGTGCCTGGCCTCCGTGCAGAAGTGGGAGTCATCTTGGGTGCTACCTTGGCAACGGCCGCCCTTTGTGGTGCTGAAATAAACAAACCAACAAGTATATAAATTGCCAACATTTGCCCTTTTTATTTGACTGTGGTACGGCATGGAATACATTTTGGGAACAAGACATTTAAAAAAATTAATTAGGTTATGTGGGTGGATTCTTATGAAGCAAAAATACTGAAATTAGACGATTTATATTTTATATAGTTATAGTAGCTGGATGTGTTATATTTTGTACAAGTGCAATCATTTTTTTTTGCAAAAATATGAACAAAGATAAAAACATCAAAAAACTTAAAATCCATGAACACTACATGCGCTATTATATTTGTGTCAAACAGTCAGGAGAAAATATCACAATGTGATAAGAGTCTTTCATTGAGCTCTGCAAAACTTCATGAAACTACTTGTAAAAATTTTAAGACTAAACCTTTACCAATTGATTGCTCCAAGCACTGACGGTATAAAAATGTAAAGAACTCGACAGGTTACAAGTCAAAGCACGTTAAAGTTCAACCAAAGCAACCAACCTGCATTCATGATCTTCTTGGGCTTGTTCAGAACAGGCATGGGTGGGTTGGGTACGGCCATTGTGTCCTGCCCTTGGCGTGCCTCCACTGGGTCATACTCTTTCCCGTCATAGTTGGCATCAAAAAACTTCTTAAACCACTGCACAAACTCAAAGTTGTCCTGGAACTTGCCTTTTATCAACTTGTCAACAGGGATGATCTAAGACAAAGAGGTGATAAAAAAATTGAATTAACCATGAAAGAAACTACAAACGTTACAGACCAAACTAGTTAAATGAAAGAGTATAGGCCGATTTGGTGATGGGGTGGTCAGAAAGTGACAAAATACAATTTTATTTCTGTTACAGGTAAGCTCGTCTACACTTATCTGATCTTGCAATAAAATGGTGCACACAAACTTCCTCCACAAAAATGACTGCCCTGCATCTCAAACTGCCATATATATATATATATGCAAAATGTTAAAATAAATTTGCCTTGTTAAACGAGCAAGTCTTGATTTACGAGTACCAAGTATTATGTGGCATGCATGTGATTTTTGTTTTGAAGCCGAGCGTCACGTGATAACTGAGCCAATGGTTCTTCTCTCTCTCGCACATCTAACATCCATGTGCGCATGTACTGTTTACTATAACACTGAACATGTGTGCGTTTAAAGCATCTTTTTGTGTGTTTTATAGAGTTTCCTTGTTAAAGAATCCTGTTTCTCTCTGACAAAAAGCACAGATTCCGTTAGTATGTGCGGGGTGCGAGTGTCAGTGTGTGTGTGTGCCTCCTCCCTCCTTCACTCACACATTAGCGGAATCACTCTGTCGCAATTATTTTCAAAGGTAAAGTACAGGTTAATTTGTTTTATTTTTAGTTAACAGCAGTGATTCCGGTCAGTGTGTGTGTGTGCACTCGAATGTCAGAGATTGTTAAAGAAGTTTTCAGATAAAACAGTATTTCCGCTGTGTGTGTGTGTCCCACACAGTAGCCCTCCCTCCTCTCAAATAAGAGGGGAGGGAGTCATTCCACCTCTCGTCTTACGTTAGCTGCACACACAAACACAGCGCATGCACGCACAAACACACTAATGGAAAATGGTTAATTGCTTCTATTTTTAGTTTATATTTTGTAATTTTTTTGGGGGGTTGTGGAACGAATAATCTGAGGTTTCATTATTTCTTAATGAAACGAATTATTCTTCTGGAGCAAATTAGGCTCGCGATCCAAGGTTCCACTGTACCTCGTTCTCTCACCAGATTACTGGTATATAACAATGTTATTCAGTTCATCTGATGAATGTTATGGCTGAACAATGTTTAGTAAACAGGTACAAGTACAAACTGGAGATTATTACCAATTAAATTACTAAAATAAACAGCATGAACCAGGCACTACTGCTGAAAGAAAAAGATATCTAGTGACATAATAATATATGTAACACGGTATGTTTACAATTTTGTGTGTGTGCATGCACGCACAAAACCATTTAAATTTATTTAAGAGTCTGAAGGCTACTCACTTTGTCAACGCCCATTCTCTTGAATCCAGCTTGCAAGATCTTAAAATTGTGAATGTATTCATGCTCTAATTTAGCTGAAAATTTGACTTTCTTCAAAGGCACACAGCCAGGAAAGAGCATGTCCATAAACTGACAATATGCAGCACCTGTAAAGCAAAAATAATGAAGCTATTTACTACAAACTGATGCTTAAAATGTATGTGCAGTAAACAATAAAATAAGTCTGAGTAGCCTGGGCAGACATGATAATCAAAAATTGCTTTTTATGCAAGATGGTATGCTATGTTTATAACAATGATTATAAAATAGTAAAGCATTAATTACAATGAGTCCAATACGTTTAATGTGTTTTGATCAATATATTCTTTTAATGACACATATTATGAATGTCATTGTCACCATATTGCCTTAACACACCATCACAAGCTGCCTCACCTGAACACAGCAGCTCAATCTTTGTGAAATTCATCTGTAAAGACTCGTTGATCCATGCAAGCATATCATGGCGACTCAGGTTGTCGCTTGTCACTGAAGTGGAGTATACGTTTACAGCCATGTCCTATAATTGCACAGAAATTGACATTAAACAAACCCATACAACATATCTAATCTGTACCTGTGACACCAATGCCTGGTGTTGAGCTGCAAGCATAATAATGTTACTGGAAAAAAACAGGAGAAGCTGAATCACTTCCTGAGAGGTGCGGCTCAAAGTTTAAAGGTAGCATAATCCATGATTCAGACTGTTGACTTATTCATTTAATTATTATAAGCTTCTTATAGACTCGTGTCTTTTTTGGCGTGAGTGTATAAAACATGTCTAAGCGGTGGCTCAGGTGTTACAGCTCTGGGCTACTGCTCACAAGTATGCAGGTTTCAGCACTGCAACTCTGCCACTGCCGGGCTCTTGAAGCACGAGAGATGCGGTTTGATTCTGTATCTTAATTTATTTCCTTTTAAAAACAGGAAGTCATTGAACATGCATGTTAACAGACTTGCCTGATTTCCAGAACACCCAACAGTGTCTCAGCTCCTGTTAAATCTGAACAGTAGCTTAGCAAATTGGACAAATAAGAGGCCAGAAGCTGCTAATAGGTTAGCTGCAGCTTTGTATGTTCTGTATCCTAGGCCATAGACTTTTAGCTACCTCAGGTTGGTCACAGGGCATGAAAATCTTGCGTGCAGGAGTGACAGCATTAAGAGTGTGTGCCCACTGGAGAGATGTCGAAACACTCATTATTTAGACAGCGCTCTCTCTCTCCCTCATTGTGTTCTCCCTCTCGCACACTGTTGCACTCTCCACTTTTTTCAGCTCACAGCCACACACACACACACACACACACTATTAGTTATATTTTATTGCAACTACTTTGTTTTCCCTTGGATTGGATTTAGATTCTTCAGAAAAGTTCATTTAAGGCTATTTTTTAAATTAATGATGCATCTTAATTAGCTTGCTTGTTAGTTACTACATACACAAAACCTCAAAGGTAAAAGGTGATAGCTGAATAAGAGTTAGAGTAGTTGTGCCATTTGTAACGCGATCGTGTCAATAATCGATAGATTAATCAATTACCGAAATAATTTTGAAATTTTTCACATTTGAAAATTTGAGGCAGCCCTAGTCGGCATGCACTTATTTTTAGATTTTTCAGAAGGAATAAAGAGCATATGACTGTATGAGCTGTACAGTGATATGCTCTGCCCAGATTATTTACAAGTACATGATAGATCAACATTTGATTAATTTTTTTGCACAGGTATATTTCTACAAAAACGTCCATATTGCCTTTTTTTCACAGATCGGCTCATACAAAAAGCCCCAAGACACAAGTGTCATGGGTATAATCATGTGCTCGGAGTCTCTTTGGATTAAACCCTGTATCACAGTGACTGTGTGCTGAGGCAGCGAGAGGCCACGCTGCTGAATCCTGCTCTGGGCCACAGGGCTCGCCTGCTCCTCACAGTTAACCGTTTACTGCATCGACCGTGTTAACAATATAATCGCTTACATGTCTCTAAAGCGCATTTTATTTTGCGATATTTGTGTTCCTCTTCGTGTGTGAACGCTAACGTTTCCTGTTTCCCAGCAGCAAATCACACCTACGTGGTTCACGACATAACGCCAGAAATACAGGCATGACCGAGGACATAATCACGACCATCGGCAAAAACAGTCTACTTACTGTTCAAATGATTCGCTAAATTAACGACTATTAAATCGTGTTAAATTTAACAGCGTTTTGTCGACCAAAAACCCGACACATCTACCCACCCCGAAAAGGGAAGTAACGTTAGCACAGACGGCTAACATACAGAAGCTAACTGAACAGCCTGGGTTAGCTAATCGTGTGTGAATAACGGAGCTACCGGTTAGCTCACCCGACTAGCAAGCCTCGTATTCCTGCTTCACCATTTATCAAGTACCGTACAGTTAAAAAAAAAAGCTCACTAATCTAACGAAACGACATCGGGCAACTAGTACAAGGTTTGTTAATAAAAGCGACGCGTATAATTAGATAATACAACACGCACGCGTTGATTATTCCGATTTGATATAACCGCTTTGTTTCATTCCAGCGCGAGCAGCTAGCAACGGCAACTTCCTACACGGACCCGTCTACACGTTCAGTCACACCCTCCCACAGTCCAGAACACAAACCTTCCTACAAATATATATAAAATAGCTGATATAATCATTTAAAACACGCTTCTAATTAAAACGAAATCATTTTTAAAGCTCGGTGCTGTATTTATTACCTCCTCTTTGCCGGCGCTCCCTTTTCTGTGAATCTGCGTCGGTTTGTTCAGACAGATGCTGACGTCATGGCGTAACGGTGTGAACCGGAAGTTATGTGGAAAGACGGCCGCGTGGAGAAAAGCGCGCGTGCCAAATTAAAAGACCTTATTAACGAGCCCCGCGGAATCAAGAGCTCTGTGGTTCTCCTTAAAGATCTCACTTACTCTCCATATAAGTCCAGCGCAGGGCACACATACACACACGCTCATTCACACACTATGGGCAAATTGGGAACGCCAATTCGCCTAACCTGCATGTCTTTGGACTGTGGGTGGAAACCGTAGTACCCAGAGGAAAACCACCAAACATGGGGAGAACTTGCAAACTCCATGCACGCAGACCTGAGGTGGGAATCAAACCCGAACCCCGAAGAAGGTGCAAGGCGACAGTGCTAACCACTAAACCACAGTGCCACCCAGGATCTGCACTCTCTAAAAATGATTTATGCTCAAGTCTCAAATAGACACTGTAGATTATGTCGGCACTTCGTACATTTACAGCATTTGGTAGATGCCCTTATCCAGAGTGGATAACTGACTTATCACAATTTATACCACTTTATCTATCAAGGTTGCAGAGGGCCTGGGGGGTGTTTGTATCCTCAGGGAGAATTGGTAGCGTTCAAATAAATTTGATGGTTTCCTGGCACAGATCTGACTTTAAAGCTCAGTCCACATATTTTGATAGGGTTGGCATTTACAAAAGCTTAAAGTTGGAATGCGCTATCCATTCCACATCCAGCTTTAATGTGTTTTTTGGGTCGCTGATCTGTTGGAACACCATCGCCTCAACCACACTGAACATGCATGGGAGAATGTATCCCAGATCTTCTCATCCAACATCAATGCCTGACGTCACTAAGACTTTTGTGGCTAAACGAGCAGAAATCCATACAGCCATACAAGTCTAGTGAAAAGTCTTCCCAAAATGGTGGGGCTTATTATAACAGCAAAGCGGGACTACCCTGAAAAAGCACATATGAGTGTCATTGATTTGGTGGCAACACACTTTGAACTATATATATATATATATATACAGTGGTGTGAAAAACTATTTGCCCCCTTCCTGATTTCTTATTCTTTTGCATGTTT
>JAOVVB010000018.1:14100413-14115347 GCA_028570985.1 Heterobranchus longifilis | reverse complement strand
GATATGACTAGGCCTCATTTGTTTTAAAAAAAAAAAAAAAACTACAAATTGAAAAGACAAGCCATGAAACGAAACTGATCGTAAAATCAAGAGACATGGAATGCAATGTACTGCACCAGAAGCATTGAAGAAAAGGCTTGTTCATTTAGTGAGAAGATGTGTTGAGCTATAAATGTTTGGGAAATACCCCAGAATAAACACTCCCAAAGGCTTTTAAGACATTTCTGTAGTGAAATAGTGAACATGCAATATAGTTTACCAAATGCGACTACTGCACACACTTCCAATGTACCTGTAATATACTTTATACACATAACATTGTGTGAATTAGCCATGCATCACGATTCGTATAATTTAGTTGAATTACATTTATATTGATTGGGTATTAATTAGAATTAATGATGGATTGTAGACAGTCATATGATTATTATTTTAGTTAGTTTTGTTAATGAGCTTGCCTGTAAGAACACATCACCGCTAACAAGGAAGAGGAAACTGTTCATTGAGACCACAAGCTCTAAGTGGTCAAAAAACACAACATACAACTCCAACTGAAGTATTTACAATCTTTATATGGTACCATCAAGCTTTAGAAATGTGAAAGGGTGCGGGATAATTAGGTCTAACTCAGTCTTCACCAGGTATTATTAAAAGTACTTATAAAATATTTGTAGGCCTCAAAATGGAGGTAGAGAGAGTACACATAGCCTACCCAATGCTGATCCCTGGTGGGTGAAAAGGGAATTGACATGGCTGGGGAGGATATGCAAACCAGAGGTGGGGGGGGCCACAGTGATAACCACTACTGCTGCCATGGTGAGAATATTCATTTGTTCAAAATGTATGAATATTTACACTTAGTACATTAATACTAAGTGGCATGAAAAGTATTTGCTCCCTTCCTGTTTTTTTTTTGCATATTTGTCATACATCAAACTAATTTTACAGTAAATACAAAATGCAGTTTTTAAACCTAATAACTGGTTGTGTCACCCTTTGTGGCAACAACTGCAATCAAGCATTTATGATAACTAGCAATGAGTCGATTAAATTTTAGAATTGACATTCTCTTAGTTCAATTTGTTTCCAGTTGAAGTAAAATACTTCTATCCTTCTGTCCTGTCTGTCTTTTTCAGGTCATGGACAGTTAAACAGTTTGAATTTGATGCCCACTCTTCTTTGCAGAATTGCTTTAATTCAGCCACATTGGAGAGTTTTTGAGCATGAATGACCTGTTTAAGTCTAGACTTTGACCAGACCACTCCATGACCATACTGTAATTATTATGGTACTGAGAGATTGACTTGCTGGTGCCTTTTGGATCATTGTTCTGCTGCATAACCCAAGTGCACTTGAGCTTGAGGTCATGAACTGATTGCAGGCCAGACATTCTCTTTCAGGATTTTCTGGTAGAGCATAGAAATTCATCAATTATGGCAAGTCGTCCAGGTCCTGAAGGCCCAGACCATGACACTATTACCACTATGTTTGACTGTTGGTATGATCTTCTCTTTATGAAAACTGTGTTAGTAATGGGACACACATCTTGCAAAAAGTCAACTTTTGTCTCATCTGTCCACAAAATATTTGTCCAAAAGTCTTGGGGATAATCAAGTTGTTTTTTGCCAAAAGTGAGACAAGCCTTTGTGCCTTTTTGGTCAGCAGTGGCTTTCACCTTGGAACTCTCCCATGGTAACCATTTTTGTGAGGCATGTTGTTCTGGGTTTCTGAATTGTTAATTTATTTTTTATTTTTTTCAAATTGTATTTCATCATACACAGTATGATATGAAGTGAAATGCTTGTAAAAACATGCACCCAAAACAGGGACTTGAACCCTGGACCCTCAGATTAAAAGTTTTATGCTTTACCAACTGAGCTATCCAGGCTTCAAAATAAACAATCAGATTACTGTACATGAGGTAAGATCTTTTAGTGTGCTTAACTTTGTCAGACATGCTCTATTTAAGTGATTTATTGATTTGACAGGTCTGGCAACAATCAAGTCTAGGTGCAGCAAGTGAAATTGAACTTAGTTTTCCAAAAAATGTGGCCAAATTTATGTTCATTCTTGATTTAGTAAGAGGGAAATAATTTTTCCACAGAGGGCAAATATCTTTTTTCCTTTAATGAAACTATCACTTAAAAACTGGATTTTGTATTTACTTGGGTTGCCTTTATGTAATATTAAAATTAGTTCTATGATTTGAAGCATGTGTGACAAATATACAAAAAAGAGAAAATAATAGGATCTTTTTCACAGCGCTGTATAGTGTGAAGAAGATTAACTACAACCATTTAGGTTTAGCTTTATTAGCTTTTTATATTACAATATCTAAGTAATACAATATTTTATGCTAAATTAATTAAAAATCTGCTAGTAAAAAAAAGGAATAAAAGAAAAAAAAAAGAAAAAAGAGGTGAAGGTGCAAGAGCTGATAAGGTCTGGTGGCGGGAAGTGTGCTCATGAGATAGGAAGGAAAGGTGAACATTCATTTATCTACAACTGTCTCTCAACTCCACACATAGAGGTAAGTCTTTAATAATAATAATAATTGCTGTAGAAAGCTGACCAACTGGAAAGCTCAAGCTTAGGGCCTTTACTTATGGCAAAATATAAATATTCATATTTTGGAGTACAGGACTGCACAACACAGAGACCAACTTAAAGAAAACTTGTTGGATAGGTGTGTTAGAAAATCTATAAAATTGTTTTAAAAATAACATTTTTGCTTTCAATCTGTTGGCCTGTATTGTAAAGAATAATATATTAAATGTATATTTTTTTCTATACCTGTAAGTTTATAATTAATTAATTTGAATAATTATGATTTGCATGTATCCATTTATCTTGGTTGTTTGCATGAATATTTAATAAAAACACAATGAGTGAGAATATCTGAAAAGCTTACAAAACTTATATTTGAATACAGAAATAAAAATCAACTGTAGGTAATGTTTCATCAGCCAAATTACCACTTACTAAATATTACTTTTTGCCAGTTTAGGAAGTCCCCACAATGCCCCCTGCAGCTGGTGTTGATCTAGGCTACACTCCTCCTGATGGAGGATGGGGCTGGGCTGTAGTGTTTGGATCATTCATATCAATCGGCTTTTCATATGCCTTTCCGAAATCCCTCACCATTTACTTCAAGGAGATTCAGGAATATTTCTCCATCTCCTACAGTGAGATTGCATGGGTCTCCTCTATTATGCTTGCTACCATGTATGCTGGAGGTAATTTGAATCATTTAGAAGCATGACATTCTGGTTCTGAATATTTTGTTTAAATCCAGATAGCCTTAATTATAATCAAATGTAGGCACAGAAGTCCAATTTAAATTTTTTGGCTGTAAGTATTTATGTTGAGATTTAAAAGTGACAAGGTGGAGTCAAAAATGGCACACAACTACCATCTGGAGAGTTCATAATCCTGCTAACGCTGTTGAATTTTGATCCACCACTAAACACAATATGAAGGTTAAGCAAAACACTCATGTAGTCTATGTCCTCTCAGTTACCTAACTTGCCTATGATGTTTGTTTAATCGTGCAACAAATAGTTACACAGACCAGATAAATTCTCAGTAATAGAGTTAAGCAGAAGTGACCTCACTTTCTCTGTGTGCAGGACCTGTGAGCAGCATACTCGTAAATCGTTATGGGAGCAGGCCAGTGGTCATTATTGGTGGCCTAATGGCTGGGGTCTCCATGATTGCAGCTTCTTTTGGCACAACCATCATTCATCTGTACATGTGTGTAGGAGTCATTGGAGGTACTTCTATTATCACTTGTCATAATGAATTTGTAAACTACTAGTGAATCGTGTGGCTAAGACCCAATGTGTGTAATGATCGTTTGGTCAGTTAAAGCTCATATTTTTCATTTTCTCCAAAACTTGGAAGCCTCCTCTTTGGCACTCTTCCCAAGTTCAGGTCTTTTGCCAATCAGTGCTTAGTGGTTTTAACAGATGACAAATGTATACAGTTGGGTTGAATTTTTTTTTTCAGATAGAAGTCGTTCATCTGCTGTCCAAGCAAAATAGACACTTTTAAATATTGTGTATTGTTCCAGCATTTTTTCGGCCTAAGCAGAAGTCATTCTCCGTATTGTTATTTACACCATTAAGCCATAACATTATGACCACCAGCCTAATATTGACTAGGCCCCCCTTTGCAACCTAACCAGTGATGCGTTGTGTCTTCTGACAACTTTCTATGGGAACTAGCATTAACCTTTTAAATAATTCGAGCTACAGTAGCTCTTCTGATGGATTCAATTACATGGGCCAGTCATCACTTCACATGTGCATCAGAGTGCTTGGCCACCCATGACGCATCCTTTTACAAGTGTGACAAGAATGACATTAAATAATTGTTTTTTTTTATTAATCAAGACAAATTAATCAAAACTCAAACATGGATTAATAGTCTTTTTCTCTTTCTCAGGTCTTGGCCTTGCCTTTAATTTGCAACCTTCCCTGACTATTATTGGGAAATACTTTCTTATTAAACGACCCATAGCAAATGGTTTGGCCATGGCTGGAAGTCCAGTGTTTTTGTGCACTCTGGCTCCACTTAACCAGTTTCTGTTTGACAACTTTGGCTGGAGAGGAAGTTTCTTCATCTTGGGAGCCATACTCCTCAACTGCTGTGTGGCAGGGGCACTGATGAGGCCTATTATAATAAGAAAAAGGCCACTGCAATCTCAAAACAGTGCGAATAGTGTTTCTCAGGATGTTAGCTTAGAGAGAAGAAAACAACAGACAAAGCATACAGGATGTGCATCACATGTAAATAAATTCATTGACCTTTCACTCTTCAAGCACCGTGGTTACATTATATACCTGGTGGGGAATGTTGTGATGTTTTTTGGGTTCTTTGCTCCAGTCGTGTTCTTGGCCCCCTATGCCAAGCACCAGGGCATTGATGAGTATTCTGCAGCCTTCCTGCTCTCTATTTTTGCCCTGGTAGACATGGTGGCTCGACCAGCAACTGGTCTGGTGGCCAACACAAAATGGATCCGGCCCAGAATTCAATACTTCTTTAGCTTTTCTGTGGCATATAATGGAGCGTGTCATCTGGCATGCCCTCTGTTGCCTGGGTATACAGGTCTGGTGGTATATGCTATCTTTTTTGGGCTGGCCTTTGGAATGCTGTGTGCACTGCTTTTTGAAGTGCTAATGGATTTGGTGGGGGCACAACGATTCTCCAGTGCAGTTGGACTTGCCACTATTATAGAATGTGGCCCTGTTCTTCTTGGGCCCCCAATTTCTGGTGAGTCACCTGTAATTCTTGCTTAAGTTGCACATTGAATAAATGCACATTCAAAAGTTAATGATTCATGGTCATTAATATCTTTTTTATGAATGCATCTTTTAACATACAAATACAACTTGTGAACATACTGATTACATGATTTTGACTTTTCTCCTTTAGGTGCATTGGTTGACATCTTTATGGACTATAAGTACATGTACTTCACATGTGGCTTGATAATGCTGGTCCCTGGATTTTTTTTGTTCATTATGAATTTTTTTAACTACAGATGGTTGGAGCAGGAACAGCAGAAACAGGAAGATCTGCAGATTGGTTCAGCCAAAGAACTTGCTGCTATACAGGAGGCTAATGATATTGAGCCAGAAATCAAACTCAGTAAAGAAGAGCAATTTATGGACTTATCTAGCAAAGAAGCATAATAATGCTATGTACTTAGGTTTTAAGTAGAAATCATTCATCTATATATGGATAGACATTTTTATATAGCTACATTGCTGTGAAAAAGCATTTGCCCCCTTCCTGGTTTTTAAAATTTTTGCATATTTGTCACAGTTAAATGATTAGGAAAATCAAATAATTTGATTGTTTGAATCAGTTAATCAAACAATCTAACAACCAGTTATTAGGTTTAGGGGCAATTATTGTTTCCCATAGGGCCAGGCAGGTTTGGACAGCTTTTTACATTTTTAAAATTATTTTATTTAAAAATTAAATTTTTAGTCACTTGTGTTATCCTTGTCTAGTATTAAAATTAGTAAAATGTGACAAACATGCAAAAAAAAAAAAAAAACCTCAGAAAGGGCCAAAAACATTCTGACAACAATTTATATACTATATAAGTGCAAATGATGCATAAGATTGGAATTTTATTAGATTTGTCATGGACCCTCCTTAGGCAGCTCACCAGAACACTTGGTCATCCATGCGTATTTAAACATCATTCAGTCTGAAGCCCTGCTCCTTACTGCCAGGGGAAGAAATGAACAGTATAATTATAATTAGAGTCTAATTAATCCTCCAGAAACTGGCATCCTACAGTTATTTTTTATTTTTTATATGTGGTTAAATATTTAGATTTTTGATCATGAAAGCCGACAGAAAAGTGCACGTCTGACCCCTGAAGAAACAACAGTTAACAATTTTTAGTGTTCAAGCTGTGAATGTGCTCATGCCAATTGCCTGCCATGTGAAGCTTAATCATACTTCAAGGTGACCCCACTGTAATCCTACAGTGACTTCTTACATACAGTATCTGCTTCTTTAAGTATCCCAGTTTGTTTATGCAGTTGTAACACAGTAGCATGTATAATTGTCTATTGGAACAACTGGAGGCTGGTTTAAAAATACCAGCACAACCCCTATTCATTCCAGCAATGCAGTATTGGCTTGAAGAGGGTCTGGACCAATTTCATTATGCTTGCACATACTGTAGAACTATAAACACATATTAGAACTATAAACACATCCATATATTTGCTGAACTGAAAGGGGGATGTCAGCTTGGTCAATGACCTGTCAGGACCAGTATGGCCAATTGTAGTGTGTCTCAATCTCCTTTGAAAGCTATCAAACCATCAAAAATAGTGTCACTGTCCTTGGGAAATATGCTGACTTGATGGAAGTCTTTAGGAAGGACAAGGACCCAACCTAAAAACATGATTTGTTTTTACTGGGAACAAATTTTGTCTTGGGGTGATAGGACACAGCAATAAAAAAAAGGCCTAGAGCATTTGGGTTCATTAATTTTACTTAATTCATTCGAGTGTTTTAATAACCTTTTCAAACAGGGTTAAACATTTTTTTCCCCTAGATTTATTCAGACATATGATGAAAGCTCCGTAACGTTGTTAAATCATTAAAAACCCTGCCGCATCCAAAAATTATGTTGTACAGCTTTCAAAAACATAAATGACAAGTGTATTGTTATATATTTACTATATTACTACAGTGATAAGCTGCAAAATTTTACTCTAAAAAAGTAAACCATCTATAAAAATCTTGGGCTAACCATTTAAGGCCTTGTATGTAAGTAATAATATTTTGTCCAGAAAATCTAAGCTTTCAAACAACATATAGAGTGTGTTGATAGTGTTGATGTATGTAATAATTTTTATTTTGTAATCAAATTATAGATAGATTTTTATGAAAGATTCAGAAAGAAACTATTAACTAACATGTGATTAGGTATATCATAACTTCTCCTAAGACCAGTTTCTTAATCTGTGCTAAATGTGCACTGCTAGTTGTTCCTCTTTTGGCTTCTCCAATCAAGGGATTGCCACAGCAGATCATTTGATATGCATACAATTTGGCAAAGGTTTTGCACCGGATGGTCTTCCTGATGCAACCCTCCCATTCTGCATCCAGTTGCTGGATTTGGGCATTGGCTGGGAATCAAAGCTTATACATGGCTGAGCCATCAATATATAGTGTACTAACTGTAATATTGAGAAATTTAACACATTGGTAATGTATTAGATAACCTAAAAAGGTGTGGAAATCCCTAGATAATTTTTCCAACCATGGCAGCCTTGTGGAGCTATTAGTCTCTGGAGCCAAAATGTTTCTAAAGTCATATATTAATAGTGAGAGTACCATTAAAGCTGAGATAATTTACAGGTTAAGGTTAATTACAGGTTAAACCATTTAGGTCAGAGACTCTGAGTCCTTTGATAAAAGTTCCTGCATGAGCTATTCTTGTTACTCTAACTGTTATCATATCTAACTGTTACATCTTATCCTTTTTTAAAATAAAAATCCAGGTACTTCTCTGCCAACTAAAATATAGTCTATGAATGTAATGCATTGTGGGTGATTAGGCACAGAATTTAGTCAGGTGATCTGATCTTCCTTAAACACCCATAGACCAAAGTGTTTTTAATGTTTACAATTTTTAAATATAGAGGTTTTTTTATATAAATAAAGCAATGCTTTTATTTAATTCAATTTTAGTTTTACCGCGTTTCAGGCAGGATAGGGAAATAAGTATTTGCACTATTGTTTTTTTTTTGTTGATGTTATCTATCTATCTATCTATCTATCTATCTATCTATCTATCTATCTATCTATCTATCTATCTATCTATCTATCTATCTATATCATCCCTGCTAATTACACATAATATCTTTTGTATTTTTACTTATAAATATGATCAAGGGCTAATATGATAAATAAGACTGGTGTGTTTTTTTTTACCAACTTCACCGACATGTTAGGCTTATGTGCAGATGCTCAGTAATGGAAACTCATTTCATAAATTTCCAAACACACAGTTCGTATGTTTATGTTGCTTTTAAACACATTTTGAAACTCTAAAGTAAGTGAGTACATGTGATTTTTATAAAAATTAATGATAATTTCAGTACTCAAAAAAGAGGTCAGGCTAAATTGCTGACAACCTCAGCGAACCCAGACATGGCAGACTTATTCCCTCCATTAGAAAAAGAAGATTACTTGCGGAACATGATAAGAATCTGGAAAGAGAAATGTGCAATGGTTATAAATTGCAAATGCAATAAAGCAAATTCTACTAAGAGTGAATACTTATTTAGAAGATTTGTTTATCAAGCATTTATAAAGCAAGCACAGGCCCCTGATATAATCTAGCTCATACAACAGTTGGTTCCGACCGAGTAATCTGATTGGACGAGAAGCTTTCTGTAAGTGGTGACATAGAGATATATTAATTACACTAACAATCGGTGGTTCAAGTCCCAGCTCCACCAGTTTGGCATTGTTAACCCAAACCCAGATACAACATACAAGTTCAGACCACTTACAGAACCACTTACAGAAGTACTGCAAAAAAAATATTATATACAAAATTCAAATGATAAACCTTTTGTAAATATACAACATACATTAAGTTAGAAAATGACTGTACAGTATGCAAAATAGGCTGGCTAAGGTAGTACAAAAAAGTATATATACTGTGAAAAGTGTGCGGTTGTGTTAACATAAAGCATCATGCTGGTTCATGTATTAACATGTAGGTAAGTCAGTCAGATGGATTCTGTGCCATGATTATGAGGCCAGCTGCAGTTACAAAGAAACTGTTTTCTGCAGAAAAGTTTCAATCCTAAAGGACTGCAGTCTCCTGCCAGAGGGCAGTTTTTCATACACACAAAAAAGGTTGTTTCTGGGATAGGAGAGGTCGGCCACAATCTTTCCCACTCGCTTCAAAGACCAGGAGTCACACAGTTTCCTGTCTGTTCTTGTGCTTGCCAGTCGAGGTGGTGTACCAGATCGTGATGAAGTAGGTCAATGACTAGACCACTGGTCAAAGACTTCTTCTCTTGGATGGGAAATATCTGAATGCATTCATTCAGATCATGGAGCTCATATCGCTAAATAGGTTATGCAGGAATTCATAAAGTTGTTGAATATTCAATGGAAGCTTCATTGTCCTTACAGGCCCCAGGCTTCTGGACAAGTCACATCCGAACATCAGAATTGTCTCTGAAACTGTAATTGTCCAAGTTCCGCAAGAGTGGGATGTCATGGGTAGATGCACTGATAGCTGTTAGTTCTGCTTAACAGTGTGTCTTGGAAGTGGGAATCTCACCTGAGAGGCCATGCTATTGTACCAGAACATTGGGTGATAATTAAAAATCATGCAGCTGGACCATTGAAGAGAAAAAGGACCTGGACTCATGTTTCATACTGTAAAATAGCGTTGCCTTCTAAATAGGGTCAATTACATGAGTCTGAGATATTTGGATGTTTAGATGTCATATTTGTATGCTCAACTGTCTGTCTATTTTAAAACATTAAAATGAGAAAAAACATAGCATTCAGAGAATTTGGAATACAGGGGACGACTGACAGACAGTGAGTGATCTGGTGCATACCTGCACTATGATAGGCAGTTGTTGTCAACTACTGAATTGAAACTGAAACAGGTGGAGGAAGTTAATGATGCCGTAAATTGAGGTTTTTCTATTGCTTATAATGTTTCTCATGATCTTCGATTGTGAAGGTTCTGTGTGCAACAAACCTCAACACTTTTCTCCTTCTAAATCTAAATTGCTGCCACAATTTGCTATCTGACTCATTACAAAATCACAATCAAAGCATGCTTGCTATATTTTCTTCTTTAATTAAAACTCAACCAATATAATATTAATAGTAAATTGCACACTTAAATAGAACTGCTGACTGATTTATCCATTGTTATACAAATGTGGGTGAGGGAGTTATTTTGGAATATCTCATATATAAAGTTTGCAATACTTCTTGCTATGTTTGAAAAAAATTTTTTTCTCAAGAGTGCAGAAATAGAGTTATCCTATTTTGCTGTCAAACTGTTCATATAGCAAGAAAAAAAGGACACATTTGATCATGATGAAAAAGGTAAAAGTCCTAAAGCAGCAGCAAGGCACATGTGAAAAGGCATGTGAATCAGAAGGAAACAAAAGAACTTAAAACCTTGACAGTATACATGACAGAGTGAAAAGTGAAAAAAAACAAACTGTGTAAATTCTGTAAGTGGACATGTGCACTCACAGTATATTAGACAACCAAACCAAGTGTCTGCAAAATGTGATGAACACCATTTAGGACCTTCACTTATTATTACATTATTTATTTATTTATTTATTTATTTTTTGGGGAAAAAACACTCTGTATTCGTCTTACTATCATCAGCACTTGTTCTGCTACATTTGGGAACCAAGATGACCTGCAGTTTGCGGTACCTTTTTAACATGAAAAGTCAAATAACATATTACTGATACTGAATTGCATATTTACATTGCCACAAACACAACTGCAGATTGATTTATTCATTGAGACAAAGCTGGATGGTGGATTTATAGCAATTGAAAAAATAATACAAAAATTCGCACTAATAATGACAATTTGGGCAAAATAAATATATAAATAATAATCCTCTAATAGTTTATGTGTGTCTAGTAAAGTCAATCCATGCTAATACTTGTATAGATATCATAAATGCCCTTAATTATAGTAAGGTTGGTGCTAAGGTTTTTCTATTTATAAAAATAAGTAGAAAAAAAACATTTGGCTAATGCAAAAAATAAGCCATATTCTACATCATGTCACATTTAGACATTCACTGATTGTAAAAGATTTGCAGTATACTAGCGAACATGAACATTTTAGATATAGTTGTGTATCCTTTACTGTGTACAAAAAAAGAGCTATAATTTCTACAAGGCACATATTTGTGTGATATTCTGTCCCTTATTTTTATAGTCCATGATCCCTGAGCTGGAGTACAAAAGCCTCACTGTCTAAATGATCATAATACAATAGAGATTTCTAAATGAAGGGATTTTTGAATGACCAAACCTTGTACTCCCCACATTTGTTCCACATGAACATTTAAATCTAAAAGGTAAAATATTTTAAGAGTTTTATGAGACAGAAGGGAATGTAAGGTCACAATTTCAGCCACGGGTGTTTGAGACACTGAGCTGCTGTCACTCTTTGCTCTGGCAGGAACTCCATCATCAGGAGCAGAAGATCTGCGAAGAGAGTTGCTTCTTGAAGAAGGAAGTGATATTTCTCTATCAGGACTTCATACAACCCCCAGGGACGAAGTGTATGAATTCTCTGCAGGTCTCCTGTAACAGCATGCATAAGACACAAGCAAAATGGAGAATATTTCTTTTCGCAGCACTTTATTTGAAGGGTATTTCCATTGGGCCTTAAGCCATTCACAAGCACTGCATAATGTTTATTTTTTACACCTTATACAATTACGCCAGCCTATAAATAGGACTCAGTCGTTAGTGTCAGTTGTGAAATACATTCTTCTGAGATGTTATTCAGTATGTTACCAAACTTTTATTCTGTCTGACCTAGTCTGTTATTTGCCCTGTTTCAACATATTGTAGATTGACCAAGCTCTGCCTTTGACCTCCACTTTGGATACACCAGTGTTTGGTTTGTTTGCCAGTTTCTGTATTTGAATAAATACTGTTTTTTGCTGCACTTTCATCTATCCTCCTTCAGTACACGTACATTATATGTCATCATACCACGAAGATGAAAACACATACTTTTACGTACATGTGTTGACTATTTGCAATGATTTCATCTGTGTTTATTTTACTTTATTTTGAAAAAAAAAAAACATATTTATGAAACCATATTTAAACCATATAAAGCATTGTGAAAACTTTTATATGTGAGCTTAACCTTAGAGAACTTAATTTTTTGAATGTTTCTTCACTTAAAAACGCTCCATTTGCATTTAATGAAACACTGTTATAATACAACTTCAATTTATGAAGCTCACACCATTATGTGTACCTTACACCGTCTCAAGGTTGTGACTGTGCTGTTAATAATACTAATATTAATAAAATAAAAAATGTTAATAAAAAAAGAATAAAAAAATAAAGTAATATGGTGGGTTAATGGACCACAACTGATACAACTTGATCATTAGCTCTTGTTTATGTAAATACAAAGTCACATAAAAAAATTCCCCCCCCAGTATGCTTTATAAAAATATTTATGCAGTGCTTATGAAGGTGTTATAAAGGCGTTAGGTACCCTTCAGATAAACATTTTTCTGGGTGTGAATGTAATTTGTGATAATTAAATCCTCTAAAAATTAAATACTGATTGGTATTACATGTTGTCACCTACTTCCAGTAGTGATCACAAAACCCAAGCCAAACAAAGGGAAGCACTAAAAAAAATTACCTTCTTATGCAGTCCCTATTAATGTTATACTGTGTACAATGGTAAAAAGTTCATCATACTCTATAATTAATTACCATTTAATTCATTTAAAATATTTTAATATTCTAAAAATAAATGTTATAATTTAAATCACTGCTTACTTGCTTACCATTGCTGTTGAAATACTTTGATGAATATTTCCCAGACAGAGCCATTGATGCAGGGATCTTTCCCAGGAGCTCAATAATATGTGCTAGATGGTCTGAAATGTGAACATTGTTTAATTTTTTATTCATAGTTTTTTTATTGCTATTTTATAAAGTAACACTGTATACCTTCTTCCAAAGAGAAATTCCTTCCAGGTTTGGGCTCAAATAAAGGGTCACCAGTGGCAAGCTCAAAAGCCTTTTGGGAAAAAAGAGCAGAAATTTGCACTCTAAAAAAGTAATTAAAGCTATTAAGCTATTACACATGCCCAAGTATTTTAAAGGCAATATTATTATTACAATAAATGGATGTATAACATATCCCATTTATTTTTGTTTACCTTCCATATTTCTTTCAATTGAAAATTCTGCCCTTATTGTTTTTGTTTATTTATTTATTTTAGTGGCCAGATTTTGACCTATGAATTCTACACTACTGTCAAAGTGCACATTAAGCTACTACCACTCAGTCGGGAGGGCTAAAGACTATCACATGCTTCCTCCGAACCACATGACACCAGGCGAGCACATCTTTTCCCAGGCGAGCTCATCTCACGGTGTAACACACTCGGAGGACAGCGAAATCTGCTCCTCCCTTCTCAGAGAGCTCAGCCAATCAGCTGCGATTGGTCACAGCATCACCCGGGAATCAAACTCACAATCTCTGGATAATAGGGCGAGCACTTCACCACTGCGCCACTCAGAGGCTGTTATAAGTTTTTTCTGCTCTGCACGCTGACTTGAAGTTGTCACCCAGAATGTGAATACAATGTACCTTTTGTACCCACAACCCTTTTTCTGTTTAACAAAGCATTCCAAAGTTCAGCTGGGACTCATATAAAACTTCTGCAGTCCAACTGAGATGAAAAAAGTTGGTATCTTTTAAAGATATAATGGTGGATTCAGTACAAATGTAATTCTTTTATTTCATAGAAGCTAGCTGTATGGCTAACTGGAACTAGCCATACAAAAAATTTATTATAACTAAGACCTATGTTAACAAACATGCACCTCAATGTGGCTGACAAAAGACTTGAAAAAACCCAAACTATCCCTTTAAACAATTTGCAGTTAGCTGTGTAACAGCTGTTGTAATTTTAATATTCAGTTGAACCATCACATACTGTATAAACAGAGTATAATTGAAACTTATTTTCCATCTTTCCATCCTCTTTAAATCCATCTCTATACCACCATAGCTAAGTACTGGCCCAAAACCTATTATAGTCAAATTTTCTAGCTAAATCGCAGACCAGCCACCACACACACCCCACACACCCCACACACCCCACCCAAAGCCCCATGCCCTATATAACAGGTGAAAGGTGTTGAGGGTGCTCTGGTCCATCTGTGGGCCTGTCAGGATCGGTGCCTTAAAAGCGAGAGTTATACTGTATCAGAGTTTCATTCAGAGTTATCTCACATGATTTGAGTTTAGTTATATTTTAGTTTATTTGATTATTTAAGCCCCTTGATTTCACTGTGTCTTGGCACTACATCTTTAGAGGACCTATGGGTGATGTAACAGAGGGTTTTTACAGTTCTTATACAATCTATGGAAGCAACAAGCAACTCACCATGCAGGCTACACTCCAGATATCAGCAGGAGGCCCGTAATCAGAACCCAGCAGAACTTCCACAGCACGGTACTGCTGGGTCTGGATCTTCTCACAGAAGTGCTTGTACTGGAACAGGCAATTTTTTTTTTTTTTAGATTGGAGGTGCAGTACTGTGATACACAGAATGTATGAAGTCTTACACTCACCACCCAGCAGGAGCTGCCCAGGTCTGTGAT
>JAOVVB010000018.1:14078719-14093179 GCA_028570985.1 Heterobranchus longifilis | reverse complement strand
ATCACGCTTAAGTTTTCATGAAATATCTAATGTTTTCATACCTCGTCCAAGGCATTGCACTATTTAACGCTTTTCGGCAGCAGAGAGATCCTTTTTCTTTCCCATATTGCTTGAAACCTGCGGCCTGCTTAATAATGTGGAACAACCTTCTTTAGTACTTTTCCTTTAGTTGGGCTTATCTGCCAAATTATCACACGTGTCTGAGATTCATTTCAGTGATCCAAAGAGCTCTGAGATGCAATACCATCTATGAGTTGAATTTAAAAACCAAACATTTAATGTTTATGACACTTACATCCAATTTGCATAATAATTTGGAACGCGGTGTATATATATTTTAACTATTAAGGGAAAGCATGTTAGTGCATCCTATGCTTTACCCAGATTGAAAATTGTCACAATATTGCAAAATTGACAATTTTTATGATTAACAAAGTGTAAATTGAGCTAACAAGAACCAGTCTCTCCTTTCTCCTCTGATTTCATCAATAAGGCACTTGCACCTGAGCTGCTGTTCACGATTTTTTTGCACCATTCTTTGTAAACACTAGAGATTGTTGTCTGAAGATCGCAGGATATCAGTATTTTTCGAAATACTCATACCAGCCCAAAACATGGTGCCAAGATCCATGCTACGGTTGAAGTTACTGAAATCACATTCTTCTATATACTTTTGTTTGATGTGAGCATTTTCTGAAACGCCTGTCTTATTGTACATTGGCAAGATTTTATGCAGTGTGCTGGTGCCACATGATTTGACATTGAACAGGTAATAAGCAGGGCTGAAGCTGTATGTACTGTATGTATGTTCAGTCCATTTGTGCATTCAGAACATACATTTTAGATACATGCTGATAATTATTGTATGATTATGGTAGTGCTATAATAATTTACACTGGTCTGGCTCACTTGACATTGAACTATCTAATATATGTTTGATCTACACTATATAGGCAAAAATATGACAACTGAATTGCCTTTTTGAATGTCAACTTACAGATTTAGTTTCACCGTTGCATCTTTTGGGAAGGTTTTCCACTAGATTCTTTAGCATGGGCAGGGAGATTTGCTCATTCAATAACAAGAGCATTTGTACGATCTGACACCGATGTCGAGTGAGGAAGCCTGGGATGCACACAGCTTTCCAGTTGATCCCAATAATGTTTAGTGCAGTTTTTCAGCTCCAAACTTGACTTCATGGAACATATCATTCTGGAATAGACTTGGGCATTCTTCATCTTAGTTCAAATGAAGGAAAATTCAATGCTATATCATATAAATACATCCTGTACAATTTTAGGCTCCGAGCTTCGTGAGTGTGATAATCATGTGTCCACAAACTTTTAACAGGAAGCGGCAGATTATTAAATAAAAAAACGACTCCTAACTGCTTTATTAAATTGGCAATCTACATACATAACTTCAACTTAACAGTTCAGAAAGTGTATGGCTTATTACATCACTATTTAACATAAAAGCCCAGGTAAAAAGGACAGTGTGAATATATATGGTAAGAAAAAACAGTTCAAAATTACTATATGGATAAAGCATGTTTTACAAAATAACACTGTAACTTTCATGTGTTGTACAGTGAAATTAAGACAACATTTGTAAAAAAAAAAAATGCAATTAATTAGTCATGGGGGTCCAGAGCAATTAAAAAGAGGCTCAGAAATCATTTTACGGGAATTTGGTCTTCACAAAAATCAACTGCTAGCAGCTAGTCAGAAACAATATAAATAAATAAATAAAACAATGTGGCACTTTCAAACAGTAAGCAGGGTTGACACAGCGGCTGCTTTACACATTAATGGACCTGTATGTTCATCTCTTGTTCGTTAAAAGCAACAATGAAATACATACAAAGAGTTAAAAGATGACAAACCGTTCATGCATATGAAATGATCTTAACTATGGCATGCTGTGCTTTACATGGATCCAGGGATATATCATTTGATTAATTGCAAGTAAATTCCAGTTGAAATTTTATTTTCATTTTCATATAAAGCTGCACAAACGTAGAATATTCAACAGGTCAATATTATTTTAAGCCATAAAGAGAATGTGGATAAAAATTTCTTGTAACTGAGCCTTTGGTGTGTGTGTGTGTGTGTGTGTTACATGGGGAAACTAGGCTATTAATACTGAACGGTCAATGATTACTGTGCCGAAATTATAACTGGACCAAGGTATATTAACTAGAACTACGATGCATAAGAACAACAAACTGTAATATGACATTAAAACTTTGAAGATAACTTTTTTCTTTCTTTTTTATGAGAAGCAAATGGATATCATCATGCAGTGCGGTGTAACCGTGTGCTGTAAGAGCTTTATGGCACAGAGCATGAAAAGTACAGTGCAATGTTATATAGGTTAGTATTCAGAAATTGTGCTCACCCTAACAGTTATGCATAGCAATGTTGTGGACATGAAGTGACACCAACTACATTACATTTTCTTTCTAATGCTGTTATTTCTTCAAAAACCTCTTTTCAGAAGTATTTCAGTCTTTGTTCCCTTACTTCTGATGCATATGTAAGGTATTTGTCATTTTATGTTAAGTGCATTTTTATCATCTTACATATATTACTTGACAGTATAGTGCCATTAAATGTCCTTTTAAATGTGCCAATGTTTCTTCCAAACAAAAAAAGTATTGCTGCTTCATTTACCTTCACTCTCATTTGCGTAAGCGATGAACACATTTTTCTATGCCTGAAACATTATTTTCTGCTTTAACATTATGTAAAAAAATGCATAAGGCTTAATGTAGCTTATTGTACATTATTTTAAACTTCAAAAAGAGGAGGCGTGATGTCCAAACATACCTTTTATTTTGCAGTAGCTGTTGTCGTCAGGCTCGTCACTGTTTAAGCACTGAGCACTTGCATGTGTATATTATGTTGTTTTTACTGCCCGTTAGAGTACCAATACATGCAACATGTATGGTTTTATTTCAAACTTTTCTGTGTGTTACTGTACATTAAAAAGTCAATAAATGAGGCTTATGTAGGTACAAAAAGGGATGCTAGGGTTCTTGAGAAATAACCCATATGTGCAGTGTTTTAATAAGACATTTTTTTCTTTAAAAAGGCTAACAAGGAGTTAGGACATCCCTCAAAAATTTGAGGAAAAAAAACCACAATAAGCTCCTAAGTGCAATGAAGAAACTTACAAAAAAACAACAAAAAAACAAGATTACATCATCTTAAAATCTTCCGAATGCGTTCTCAAACAGTCCAATGGAGATGCAGACGAGCCTGCTAGCATATTACAAATATGAAGTTTCAGTAGTAAGCAGGTAAGCAGCAATAATCCAGCTGGAACTATATCTCAACCTCTTTCAATTTGAACAGACTAGATTTGCTGGACAGACGGCTGCAGTGAGATTCGCTGTCCAATAATAAAGAAGGTTAACACTCAAATATCATTGTAGTCACTTCCCACAGAAGTCCCCATCTGTGTGATCATGTTCCTGGACGTCTGAGCGCTATCTCTGTCCTTCACTCTTGTTTCTTTTTCACTCTCCTTAAATTTCAGCCTGACTTAGCAGGTCAAAGGTCAGTAACTTTATTCTCCACAGCTGCTGCAATCTGCTGAAGCCTATACCCCAGCTGCATCTTCTGAGCAGTCAAGTCTTCCTCTAGAGCAGCGATTATCTGGTAGTGGGAGAGAGAGACACAGTGAAAAATTAATGCAGTTAAATCGATTAAAACCTGGAAATCATAAAGTTTTCACTCAAGTTATGTGAAGGATCATAAATGTTCGTTTAATGGAAACTTAGATGAGGCTAGCTCTGCCAGATACACTGCCATCATCTAATTTGCCAAGGGGGAGGCATTGTAAATATTTTGGGAATTAATATTTTATTTTAATGTGATATATTTTCATATTCTAATATATGGTTTTGTATTTACATTGGTCAGAAATTATCATTCAATGATATGTTTACATTTCATACATAGGAGGACCCGAAACAACAGGGTATGCGGAAGACACAAAAACGGTAATGCACCTATAAGCCGCCAAAATCCTCATGAAACACAAACGAAATTGCGAAAACGAAAAAGCTGGTCTTCACCTGATAACTTCAAAGATAAATGGACAGGTCAACGTATGTTTATTCTTCCTGTGGGAAGTTTAAAACCAGTTTGTCTCATATGTTCTGAAAATGTGTCACTATTAAAAAGCAGTAATGTGAAGCGCCACTTTGACATAAAACACGTTAGAGCAAACATATCCACAGCAGTCCAAGGTAAGAGCATGTAAAATACCGAAGCTGAGATCCCAGTGTTATGCACTAAAATCTAAATGTTAAGTAGAAATGATCCATAAGTAAAAACAAACTGTTGAATAAAAGCGATGTTATAAACAGTTATGTGCCAGATTTAATAATATGCTTTAAATAAGCTACTTGATTTACTTGATATAGATATTAATAAGAAAAGCTAAACTGAATATTTTTACTGGGATTACTCAATATATTTCCAGCTGAAATAACAGCGCAGTGAATTTGAAAAGAATCTCAGAATCTTTATCCGATCTACTTTTTCGACTTCTCATCTGTGATTCACTCTCTGATTAATCGAACAGAGAGTGTATTTGGTTGATGACAAAAGAAGTGCAACTTAACTTTACAAAATTTTATTTCTATGTATTTATAAGTTAGGCATATAATATCACTGATTAGCTAGTCAGCTTACTTTTAGCTTTAACCTTTTAACTATTTCTACAAACTATTCTCCCGTCAATGATGAGTACTAACACTAGTTTGAGATATTTTACTGTATGTCAAAGTTATCTAAACTTAATCTAGTACATTTTCCTCAGTCCCTGCCCATCCAAACCCTGCCTCTTCTACATCAGACGCCATTGATACAGAGAATGAGTTGACTAGTGAAAGTTCTCAGGTAAAGTCACCCAGCCGGTCAATATTTAGTCATCACTGTCCGATAATGCTAACAAAGCACAGCTAACTAAGTTTGTGCACTCATTAACAGAATCCAATTTTATCCTCCTTTTGACAACACACCTTAAGTTGATCTGAAATTATTTTAACTAACTTGATACAGTTAAACTGTATTTAAACTGACTATATTAAAATATATATAGAATATATACTGTGTATAATACTATATATTGAAATCTGTTGCTTTGCTGTTTGCTGTTGTTGTTTAATTGTTGCTGTTTCTTTTCCTCCTGATTTTTTGGTTGAAACAGACTGGATGCCAATACTATCCTACCTGATCATAATATTTGTTGATGTACTTGTATAACTCATTCAAGGCCACTAGATGATTCACGTCACTTGAGTAATTCTGCAAAGGCAAAAACAGAAGTATGAGACAAATGACAAATTTGAGCTTAAAGAGCAAATAGTCCACAGACACAGATAAACAGATCCACTACGTAATTATTCATTTTATGTTTTTTTACTTAGCAACCACTTAGCTTATTGGCAATGACTCAGAATTCAGACAAATTCAATTACAAAAGTAGTATCTACCAAATTAGAAAGAGACAAGAGTTCACACTTACCCTGGACAGCTCTGCCAAAACAGAGTTCATTTCTTGGTCACTGGCAGTAATGTTATGCTTTATATCTGCATAATACCTGTAGAAAAATAAGAATTCCATCAGTGCAAAACTAACTAATAAACATGTTACATTAATTCATATCGGTCATTTGGGGCTTAATTGTACTTGTTGATTGCATGAACACTGGTTTAATGCAGGTGCTGAATAATACTATTACTGTATCAAAAATACTACAATAAAAAGTTGCAGCCTTAAATATATCCTGAAATTCTTTCAAAAGATATATAGCTTATTCATTTAAGAGTAATCTAACAAAGCAAGGCTTATGCCAAACCTAGTGAGATGATGGAAGTTTATATTTTCCCCAGGTAAACTTTTGTAGCCAATTAAAAGAAGAAAAATCCTTTACTGCCATCTTGGGGCAAATATTTAAGCATACTTCCCTCCTTAAAGATTTGATTCCATTTAAATTTATTTAATAACTGATCATTTCTAAAGAATTAAGTCTTTATGAAGTTGTCTTGTGTTTTGTGAGGTACTTCCTTTTTTCCAACCCTACATGCCAAATTAATGAAGCTCTGTTCATAATGCTTTCAAGATACAATATGGGTCAACTTGCCATTTGAGTTGACATTTTGAATAAAAAATTATGTTGCTATTTACATAGGGAAGGCTATGCATATTTAAAGTCAGCTTATGCCCCTGGTTAAGGCTCACCCCACTCAGATTCTACAAATGATCTGTGCATAGTTCATGCCTTCAAATTTACCAGATTTCTGAGTGAATGTGTATGGAACTGGGTTTCAATCATGTCCACTGCCATTAAGCTCTTGAATCTAAACCTAAAAATTATGGGACAGAATATATAGACTGCAAATTTCAAATGAAAAGAAAAGAAGGAAAAGAAACTAATATCATGATATATTTAATTTTGACAATGAACATCTAATACGAGTCTTGAATTTCAGCTTGTACACTCCCTGGCCACATCATTAGGTACACCTAGCTAGTACTGGGTTGGACCTCATTTTGCCTTTAGAACTGTTCATGGCACAGATTCAACAAGGTGCTGGAAACATTCCTTAGATATTTCGGTCTTTAATGACCATGCAGGTGCTGCAGATTTGTCAGCTGCACAAACATGATTCAAATCTCTGCCAGTGGATATTTTCTCTTTTACAGACCATTCACTGTAAACCCTAGAGATTGAGATTGTGTGTGAAAAGTCTAGTAGATCAGCAGTTTCAGAAATACCTGGACCAGCCCGAGTGGCACCAACAACCATGCCACATTGAAGCCAATTAAATCACCTTTCTTAGCCATTCGGATGCTCGGTTAGAACTTCAGCAGATCGACTTGACCATTTCAAAATGCATTGAGTTTTGAACAGTTATAACTAATGAAGTTTCTATATAATATATAATGCTATGTGGACTATAGGCTATTTTATTATGCTTTTAATTGACTATGTTTTATTAATTCAATTTGCTGCTTTTTAAAGAAAGCAATAAGCTTACCATACTCATATGCCTATAGCTCATTATAAGTACAATGTTTGGGAAAATCTCCTTGACAGAGATTGCCTCATTATGCCTACAGTAATGGTTGTTCTTACACGTCTGGTTACATGCTCACTGCCTCTCTTGGTTTTGTACTCTGCTCACTGAGAAAGGTGAATCTAATCTAATTCAGATAATGTCTCTGATTAAGATGATGTCTGTGTTCTCTGTTAAGAAAAAAAAAAAAACTTTCCTTGAGTTTCAAGGGGACAATACTGTTAATAAACTGCCATGTTTATGTATTTATTACTGATCTGCAAATTATTTTAGTATATTTACAGCCTTAAAAATTTTGGGTCAGAATTACAAAAAAGTCAGAAACACTTTTGGGGACTCTAAACTCAACATGAATAATTTTCACAAACCATTCCAAATTAAAAGAACAGCAGAAATCATTCACCTTTCCACCATCTGTTTGTAGCGTGGGATGTCTCGAGCGTACAACAATTTATTAATTGGAGAATCCTGTACAAGAAAGTACAAATTAAAAACAAAATTGTTTATTAAAAAGCTACGTCTAATATATTCCATTCTTTTGCTTCATTTTGCTATCTGTTTAAAACTTATTTAATGCCACAGTCCTCCCTGATTGGCTTACCCTGCCCAGTTTGTGGTCAGCGATTGTACAGGAGTCCATGAAGGTCTGAGCGATAACAGACAGCACTGCATCTACATTGTCTGAGGTCGGAACATCAAAGATGAATTGTGGGTTCTTCAAAATATTGATCCAGAACCTCAGTGGGAGACTGCAAAGCATTCATACACAAATAATTCATTGTCAGTTTATTTTTGTCACAGTGTGACAGACTCACGGCCAAAACACAAAGTTGGAGCTGATTTTATTTTTTTCATGTTATACATATAGTAGAAACATTGTGTGTGCCAAAGAAGCTAATTCTGAAGTTTATGCAACATGGAAGTGATCATTCTTGCTTCCCTAAAAATTTCAACTTGCTAACTTCAGCCGTTTTGGAGAGATGATTTTATATGTGCCCCAAAATGGCCATATTTCAGCATTATACTGTCTCGCTTTAAATTGTAATAATTTAAAACGCAAAGGATTCATATTTCGTATTGATACTAAAATTGTTGTAAGGTTCTAGAAGCACATGACCTGTAAAAACTGTTTCTGGTTAAAGCTTAAAAAGCAAAAAAATTGTAGTCAAATGTCAAATTCATACTGCAACTTAACAATTTTGGCATTTTAGAATATTACACTTTTTTAGGTTTATGTCTTTTCATGCAAAATCTAAACTGGCCAAGTTCCATCTGAATGACAATTAAAATCGTTGAAAACTTTGAATTCAGAAAAGTTGAGAACACTACATGAAATTGTATTTAGGAAATGTGTTTTTTTTTTTATCTGATAAAAATATAAATGTGTAAGCATATTTACAAAAAAACGAAGCATGAGTCAGGAGATAAGAAGCATTAAGTATTACGATCCTTTTTAGCACCAATACCAATTTTTTTTGGCAACAGCTTTTATTCCTGCTAACACAGTAATATATTATGGAGCAATCACCTGTTTGTCTTCCAGATGTGGATGGTTTCAGGGTCAGTAATATTATGATGTGCTGCTTGGGCATCCAGCAGATCAAAGAAATATTTCACAGCCAGAGGAACTGGACGACTGGTACTAAGAATCACGGTGAACAAGTCGTCTACAAATTTTTGCAATGTGCCCTGCAACACAGAGACTCATGTTAGTGTATGTATGAGTTGCTACATATTGCTAAGTATGCTACCTTTAAATAAGGTTACATTTGGTTGCCTTCCATGACATGTTTAGAGCATGTTAGCAGCGCACAGAGGAAAGGTGGGCTAGACTGCAAAAATTAGGGATTCTTGCAAAACGCTTGACCAATCCCACCTACTCCCACTGTTATTGTTTTCATTTGTAATATCCTGAAATACTTTTTTCCAAAATGGAAACATAGTAATAATCAAAACCAGGATAAAACATTTGCTGAAGATGCAAGAATGTACAAGGTAAACCCGTAATGGAGCACCATTTCACACCCAGTACTTCCTCATGTTAATTAATATTATCCTTCTTGATGAGAAAGAGAAGATACTATACAGATAGATTGTGTGTGTGTGCGTGCATGCGTGTTTGTACCACCTTCATGGACAGCAGGCGTGTGAGGTAGATCTCTGGTATGGCCTTGGCTCGCTCTCGCTCTCTTTCTCTCATACTCCCTCGTCTGTTTTTGGACAGTTCTGGCTCTTCACTGGCTTTCTCCAGATGCCACAGTTTCATGCCATCATCTTCCCCATCTTCCAGCATCGGGGTTTCTGACAGACAGACAGACAGGGAGTATGAAGTAGAGTAACTTGGCTATGCTATAATGTTTATATAAATTGGAATGCCAGAGCACTGTACTGGAAGACTCACTCTCTCCTGGTATATAGTCATGGCTGTCACTGTGGACATTTTTGGACTGTCGTGATACGAGTGCTACTGTGGCACCATCAGGAACCTGACACAGTAATCAGAAACAATGTATTTTCAACATATAGATTTGCAAAACAGCAAGTTTATCAGTTCAGTTAAATTTGTAGAGTGAAATTTAAATACTTAAAAACTGAAACTGTCATTAAAATAGTGGATTACATCAAACTGAAAATGAATTGAGTTTATAATATATAATTTTTTTACATAACATGTAAAATTTAGACATAACATTACACTAAATAACAAAGAATGGACCTTGTAATGTTGCAAAGTGTTAAGGCGTTTCCATGATCCCTGCACCACTGACGTCAGGTCTTCATCGGACAGGATTAGGTGTCCTGCTGTCCCAGCCCTCCATTCTGTGTTAGCAATGAAAAGGACACAATATAAACTTAACCTTCTTGAAGACACTGTACAACAAAACAATGTTGATATTTAATCTAAGATTAATCTAAGATTTTACAACATGCTAAAACATCACAGCAAGCTTTCTTAGTTAGTATTTGACATCATGGCCTGTTACTAAAGATGAGGAAAAAAATCTAATCAGTTTTGAATCCTTTGAAGTCAGTGTGGCGATACGTGAATCAGCACATTCAGTGTATCACCACACTGACTCCAAAATAATAATAAAAAAAAAATATATATATTTTTTTTATGTTCATAATAGAGATGAATCGATCAATCAGCTAATGACCAGAATTGGCTGGATTTCAGTTTGATTGGCCGTGACCAGCTGATCAGCCTCAGATATAAACAATTCTATGCCGAGCATAAGAGCTTCCAAGCATCTTCTAACTCTTGTGTAAATTAGTCTGAAACTCCTTTATTATCGACACTTACACTAGTCCTAAAACACTCTGAATGCTAATTAGTAGAAAATAGCATTCGTTATAAGCCCCATGTGAGAAGCCACACCCATGAGCTCACTGTCAAGTTAAGTTTTGAGACTTTGGAGGCATTTGATGAGGCACACTGGACTACTTTCAACTATTTTCCCAGTTTTTCATCCTATGTAATAGAAGTATTTGCTAAGTTTGTTTAGCAATTATACTTATGGCAGAGATGCCTGCTGCTCATTTAATTGTTTAACTCTTGTATTTAAAGTCAGTTTTTATTGTTTAAATGCACCACTTAGTTTTTAAGTAAGAAAACCAAGCGTAAGTAATAAAGCATAAGTGATAACGTGACCAAGAGATAAAATGTTATGAGGAACAGGGTATATTTTATTACTCTTTAAACTTTTTTAAAGGCTTAAAATTGTAACATAATTGGGGAAATATTTTATATCAAAGGATATTACATACAGAATTCAACACAATATTAAAACAATACCTGAGGCACCTACAGTACGTATTGTGTTAATATCGTATCAGGTGGTGACTGGTGATTTCCATCCCTACTAGTTACGGTAGCTGGCTTGTCAAAAGAATATCATTTTGTTTAAGCACCAAGTGAGTTCACAGGGCTACAGTATATTTAATGATTACCTAAGTGCACTGAGTCTGTGGAGGGTCTCTGAGAGTATGATGTGCCCTTAGATGTATGCTCCAGGATCTTCTCCTTCACCTGTGTGATGGTGTCACAGTCCAGCACTTTTACAGGAACTATCTGAGACTCATTTGTTCCTCCACTGGTTACCAGCACATTTAGTGTCTGAAGCACAATTACAAAACAGGGTGTGGATGTAAACAAAGCTTTGAAGCATATTCGCCAGTTTCAAGTCGCTTATTAATGGTAAAAATAGCTTTAATAAAATAATTATCTGTGCTTCTATATATGACTATGTGCAAGTACACAAGGAAAAACATGTGACTATGTTACTAAGACCTTTACACTGTGTGTACAGTATTTCTTACCAAGGTGTGGTATTCCACATCATCGCGCAGCAGCCGGTTGTCATTAAGAGTATATTTGGCTTTGCTAGTTACTGCATCCACAGGGCCCTTCTCCACCTGGTGTTTTATGGCTCGGAATAACATATAGAAAGACTCGCCTGCGGACTCCTGTGTTACATAAAGAAGGTGAATAAAATACAATACACAGCTCAGCTCACAATACTGTATAAAGCAGTTTCAATCTAAGTAAAAAACTTCGGAGCCTTCCAAGGAAGTCACATGTCGTCTGCTCACTGAAACCCAAGGGAAGCCAGTCTTCACCAGTTTTTCAGACTATACTTTTGTCACTATATATTGTCATTTTAATTGTATATACAGATACACTTATTTTAACTATACAGTTTTATTTGAGAAATAAACTCTTCTGCGTTGTTGCTGACTTGTCATCTTTCTCTATATTTCACCGTCTATTTTGCAGTGAGTGAAACAGCGCCTCCCTAAATGTTGCGTGGTAAATGTGTGGTGAAACTGTGTACTGCACTTCTACTGTAGATATTGAGTCATGTCCGAAAAAGGAAGTGCCACCTTGTGGTGCTATGTGGTATTACATTTGGTATCACATTACTAAACTTCTGACTGTCACAGTATATTGGATAGTGTCAGAATAAAACAAAAAATCGAAAGTAAAATATCTAGTGCACAACTATTCTTATGTGAGGGTTTAGTCAAA
The DNA here is from genome assembly GCA_028570985.1 of Heterobranchus longifilis. Taxonomy (NCBI): domain Eukaryota; kingdom Metazoa; phylum Chordata; class Actinopteri; order Siluriformes; family Clariidae; genus Heterobranchus; species Heterobranchus longifilis. Next base: position 14,081,053 of record JAOVVB010000018.1, on the reverse strand, counting down.
TTCTTAGTAATGGTTTAGGCGAAGTTGCAGATAGAATATAAGTGTACTACAACGGACAACGATGAAATGAGATGACGTCACTTGTTCTTCGCAGGTAGGCGACACAAAAATCTATTTGAGTTTCTTTAATCAGATTGCTGAACTTAGAGCTGCATATTCCTTAGAAGAAAAGTGTATAGAAATGTGAATATATGGAACCTACCCTGAGGAATGAATAAAGACAGATGGACATCCAGTTGGTAAGCAGCTTCTCTACCACTGACTCAGTCCTGCAACACAAGTGAAGAGCAGCTGAAATGCAGGGTGTGGTGCCAAGTCTTCTAAAATGAGAGTGTTCCTAATAGCAGTGGACTTTATTTCGTAACATTTGGACAGAATTTTATTATTTATTATTTTTGTAATCACTTTTGCTTAACACAGACTATGTGAGAAGCAAGGTGGGCTTTTAAGGATGGCAACATAGACTTATCTTGACAAAGACGCTTACTGCTTAGTTTATGATCAAGATACTGAGCACTAACCTGCGCAGCATGAGTTTGGGGTTTTTGGTGGTGTACTGCTCCACCAAGTGACTCATCAGAGTTTTCAAAATGTCTGTGAAATACTCCAGCTTTTCGTGCAGTGCCACTGTAAGGAGGGAGGCCACGTTCGCACGGTCCCGTGGAGAGAATGTCCTCTGGCTCTCCAAAGTGTGAATGAACTGCACATACACACATGCATCACTATACAAGAATTCTTTCCTATATTATGTCAGCTTTGAAAATACTGTGTAGAGGAAGTTACCTTGATGAGGAACAGCTTGCTGTTCAGTAAATTAGAGAGCTGGATGAGGCCTTGCTCTACCGTCTTCCGGCGACAAGCTGGCACATCCAGATCTCGCTTCAGTGGTGACTCCCGATGGCCAGGGAAGAATATTCTCTCTGCGTAATTATGGTAGTCAAGGAAGGGAATCCCTGATCCTACCAAGTCACTAGACATGTCCATCATCTCTGTCATCAAATCTATCAATAAAGACAATATTTAGATTTATAACATGGGCTCCGCCAACATTTCAATACATGTATATACAGTATACATTGTGCAAAGATTACCAGTGAACTCCTTTTTGCAGCGATCTCGCACGCTCGTCTCTAGGTTCTCTAGCTGAATCTGGACTTTCTTGTAATCCCTCAAAGCCTGTTTACTCTTCCTCCTTATGAACGCACATACATCCAACACAAACATGTGTATAAGCATGTACACAAAACCATCACCTACCATAAGAATTGACCCCACTTAGCCTCGGTGTGTTTTGTACCTGTATATAAGCAAGATGACCAGTACAATAAGAGCCACGATAGACGAACCAACTCCAACGCCCACCTGAGCTTCCAGAGGAAAAATGGCCTGGCCCAGAAAGTCATACTCCACTTTTCCCAGTGAGAAGTTCAGATTCCCCATCCTTACCTAAACACACATAACACAGGATGCGCTGTAATTGGAAAAATATATTCTACTGATTTGAAAATTCAAACTGTTATTGTAGACAAAAGTAGAGTCATTCATGTGAAATGAAGCACATTCAAATAAACAGTACACGGGCAAATTTAGAGGACTGATTGTTACAAAATAAATGATTAGAATCTACTAATAAATGAGGACAGGATTAAGCGGTATAGAAGACGAGTGAGTGAGAGTAATAAATGAATGGGCAGCATGGTGGTTTAGTGGTTAGCCCTGTCACCCTACACCTCCAGGACCTGGGTTCAATTCCAGGCCAGGTTCCATTCCCGCCTTTGTGTGCCTGGAGTCTGCATGTTCTCCCTGCGCTTAGTGGGTTCCTACCGGGTGCTCCGGTTTCCTCCCGCAGTCCAGAGACATGCAGATTAGGCTGATTGGCGTTCCCCAAATTGCCCGTAGTATGTGAGTGTGTATATGTGTATGCCCTGCAGTGGACTGGCACCCTGTATGGTGTGTACCCCACCTATCCCAAGGGGCACCCCAAGTCTCCTGGGATAGGCTCCAGGCCCCTTGCCTATAACTGATTGCATATTGTAGTGAAGCAAAAGCAAAGAAGATGACTTACTGTGAACTCCAGCTGATGATTTTTGGCTTCTCGTATCTTTTTGGCAAACATCGACAGCTGCTTAGCAGAAGGCTCGCAGTAAAGGTGGTTCCTGGTCAGTGTTTTTACAGCACACACCTCTCCTCCTATCAGAGCCACAACCTCCTTCTCAGACATGGCCAAATTCAGATTCTCTCCCTACACAAACGTCAAATCCCAGTTATATGTTTTTACTTAATTCATATATAGATATGCGGTACTGTGCAAAAGTCTTGAGCCACCCATTATTT